>QXTE01000030.1:8314041-8887183 GCA_003942145.1 Platysternon megacephalum | reverse complement strand
TATTTACTTTACATACAACAATAGTTTAGTTATATATTATAGACTTATAGCAAGAGACCTTCTAAAAACATTAAAATGTATTACTGGCACGCAAAACCTTAAATCAGAGTGAATAAATGAAGACTTGGCACACCACGTCTGAAAGGTTGCTGACCCCTGATCTAGACCAGGACCCCCACGGAGCCAGGCGCTGTACAAAAAAAAAGACAATCCCTGCCTCCAGCCCCACGAGAAGAATCCTTAGCTTGTCTATAAACCCCCCAGGGATGGCCAATTGCCCTGCACCCTTCCTCCACTTCAAACGGGTTTCTAAACTCAGGCTCTTTGGAGCTTCAGGACGGTTTCAAGGAAAAGACGACCATGTTCAGCAGCTTCTGTCCCCCTGTCCGCTGTGCACCGTGTTTTCCCAGCCTGGGAAAGCCACACAACTTTTGAAAGTTCTCCTAACTGATGACTGAGGGCAAGCCAAGGGAAATCAATGACACCGATACTGCAGAGTTGTAGAAATACCCCCTCCCCCCCCATGTTAAAATGAGGTCTAAGAAACAGCCCAAAGCACTGGAAACGTCCCCTGCAGGAGCTCTGGATGCCAAAAGCATCTTCTTACCTTGTCTTGGATGCAGCTTCTGCTTCCTCGCTGCTGTGGTGGCTACATTCAAGACGTCCTGTAGCAAGAGTGTTCCTAATCCCAGTGCCCATAACACAAGCTGCATGGTGGTGTGAGCTGTTCCTTAGCAGAGAGCAGCCTTCCCCCTCCCCCCCTTTTAATTCCACCCCCGCCCCCACCCCTTGCTCCTGCTGCTGCTCGGAAAAAGAAAAACTTCAGAGCTCCCCCCCCACCCCACCCCAACTTCACTTTATTAAAAGTGGGAACCGCTCGCATCCGATTTGTTCACCCTGGGCTCTGCTGTGACCACAACTGCCAGCGGAGAGAAGATTAGCAGCAGCAGCAGGAGGAGGAATAATCGCGCACGGGGTATCGGATACACCAGCATAGTGTAGTGAGAGGGGCTCGGGAAGGAACAGGGAAGAGCCGGCTGCACTTTTGGTGGGCTGCTTTTTCCTCTCTCTCCCCCCCTTCTAGCTGGTGCCCTCGGAGTTCTTGGGAACCAGTTCAGGAGACCGGAGGGGGGCGGTCTCCGGCAAAGCAAATGCCCAGAGCCCGCCTCTGTGGAGGAGGGCTCCTCCCTGCTTTCTTAGCATGTCACTTTCTTCCCTTCCAAGGAAGCTTTTGCTTCTGGTTTTCCCGGAGAAAAGACCTTGTCCGATTCAGTACCTAGGCCAGGACTCCTTTCCCTGGGAGGAGGGAGAGAGATTTACAATAAGCTGAACACTGCAGCAAGAATCACACTGGGAACTAAACTCTACCACTGTATTTTGTTCCCTGTTGTGCACTTCCCCCCCCCTCCCTTCTCAACTTAAAGCTGCCTGATCTAATGATTCCATTGAAACTTATTTGTTCTTCTACACCTAGTGACTTTGGGTTTCTGAAAATATATACAGCTCTTACAGACTTGGATCAGTTCTTTCCTCCAGGAATGAATAGTTCACCTGAAAAAGAAACACGGTATTAAATGCATTCAAAGGAGTGAGAATGAAAGCCTCTCTCTTTAAAAGACATAAAAACAGCAAAATGAATGTGGCAACACCCATACCTTGTAAACAACCTAATCGCTTTACTTTTGTTTATTGAAAGTACAAGAATTTTAAACATTCGATTAACTTGCCACTTTTGATGCTATTTGTTTTCTTGTGCATTTCTCAGAGTTAGGACAATTAAAATCGGTGATGTGGCCCAGTTTTGTGTATAGTCAGTTTCATTTCCGGCAGTGCCAAACATTACACTGACTCTTTTTTGTTTTTAATTCAAAATATTTCCATTGATCTTAAGTTTTATATAAAAATCTAGTTTAAATTGTGCTCCATATTTAAATTGAGGTGGTCCCTTTAATTTTTCCCCTGTTTTCAGGAAGGGGAAAAATACTGTCAGATTTAAAGGCTTCTAATCAAATGAAAAGCAAGTTACTTATGATCTCTCTAGCACTTTTAAACTATTTTACTCTCTGTGAACTTGGAGCAAAAGTCACCAGACTTTACATAATGAATGTGAAGACCAATAAATTGTCGCATGCATATCCTTGCATGGGACATGTCTCTTGAAATCTGTCACCCAGGCCAGCTGGGGTGAGGACATGTTCTAGGCAGGTCTACAGTGATGCTAAGAAAGAATGGCGTNCTTTTTTGTTTTTAATTCAAAATATTTCCATTGATCTTAAGTTTTATATAAAAATCTAGTTTAAATTGTGCTCCATATTTAAATTGAGGTGGTCCCTTTAATTTTTCCCCTGTTTTCAGGAAGGGGAAAAATACTGTCAGATTTAAAGGCTTCTAATCAAATGAAAAGCAAGTTACTTATGATCTCTCTAGCACTTTTAAACTATTTTACTCTCTGTGAACTTGGAGCAAAAGTCACCAGACTTTACATAATGAATGTGAAGACCAATAAATTGTCGCATGCATATCCTTGCATGGGACATGTCTCTTGAAATCTGTCACCCAGGCCAGCTGGGGTGAGGACATGTTCTAGGCAGGTCTACAGTGATGCTAAGAAAGAATGGCGTTGTCGTTCTAATAAAGTTCCTTGTTCAGCGTTAGAAGGCAGCGACTCTTTCTGCAGTTCGTTTAATTGTTGATGGCGTAGCAGGCTAGCCGAATGCAGACCTTTGTCAGAATAGCTGAACTGGAGTGTTCCTCCATGAATTGAATTGCCTCAATCTTGCATCGTTGCCTTATTTGCTTCTCTTTCTGTAAATTGCCTATACAACATGCATCTGGATGTACCCACAGTTAATTGATTGTGCATGTACAAACCAGTTAAAATAAACCCTCAAAATAGGAAAGAGACCAAACCATTCTGCAATAACTTCAAACTGCTGGGCCCACTTGGCGTTCCATGCAAACCCCCTGGTTGTGCGTGGTTTCGCCCGGCTTTTAGCAAAAGTGGGTCACTGCAAGTGGGCGGAGTCCCCACACTGGACCATGCACTTGTGGAGGCCTGAAAAGTCACCCCCGCCTGCAGGGCCGGCTTTAGGCCAATTCAGCTGATTCCCCTGAATCGGGCCCCGTGCCTAAGAGGGCCCCGCGCCCTTGCCGCAGGCGGTACGCCCTATAAATAGCCGCTGGAGCCCTGCCGTTTCCCCAGAGCTCCCGCGACTATTTAAAGTGCCGGGGCGGTAGAATCAGGGGAGCCCCGTCCCTTTAAATAGCCCCCAGAGCCCTGGGGTAGCAGGGGCTCTGGGGGCTATTTAAAGGGCCGGGGCTCCAGCTGCCTCTGCCGCCCCGGTCCTTTAAATAGCCGCTGGAGCCCCGCCACTTCCCCAGGGCTCCCCCAGCTATTTAAAGGGCCAGGGCGGTAGAAGCAGGGGAGCCCCGGCCCTTTAAATAGCCCCCAAAGCCCTGGGGTAGCGGGGGGGCTCCAGCTGCCTCTGCCGCCCCATCCTTTAAATAGCCCCCAGGGCTCCCGCAGCTATTTAAAGGGCCGGGGCAGTAGAAGCAGGGGAGCCCCGGCCCTTTAAATAGCCCCAGAGCCCTGGGGTAGCGGGGGTTTCCAGGGATTATTTAAAGGCCCCTTGACTCCAGCTGCCTCTGCTGCCCCCTTTAAATAGCCCCCAGAGCCCTGGGGTAGCGGGGGGCTCCGGGGGCTATTTAAAGGGCCAGGGCTCCAGCTGCCCTGCCCACAGCCAGCCCCTGTCTCCAGCCAGCCCCGTACCCCCTGCCCGCAGCTAGCCCCTGTCTCCAGGTTTTTTTACGTGTTTTTTTGTTTTTTTTTTTAGTCATCCCTGCCGGGGCCCCGCCGAAAATGTTCGAATTGGGCCCCGCACTTCCTAAAGCTGGCCCTGCCCGCCTGGGGCTGGTGTATGACCAAAAAGGGAATCCGAAAACAGCATTACCTGGAGTCCCAGCTTGAGGCTTGTCCGCAGGCCCTGTCTGCTCAATCAGTGAGTCAGCAAAACCTGCTTACCCCTTTCACAGCAGGAGCAACACCTGCTAACCAAGTGTGGGGTGTCAGGCAAACACTGCCAGCCTGTTACATGTGAGTTTCCTGATTTCCCCCCGTGATTGCAGGAAACCACCATGCCTGTGAGTGACAATAACTTTTCTTGGTATTGTGTCAGTCTGAGAGAAATACTCTTGGCCAGCAGCTTGGGACAAATGGAAGTGCTACCTGGGCAGGTAACAAAGGGTATGCGTTCACTTGGATATTGCCCTCGGCTCCCCCACCTGCCCTGATAGGCTGACCAGATGTCCCGATTTTATAGGGACAGTCCTGATATTTGGGGCTTTGTCTTATATAGGCTCCTATTACCCCCCCACCCCCTGTCCCAATTTTTCACACTTGCTGTCTGGTCACCCAATGCCCTGAGTTTATTGGTGCTTTCGTCCCAGGTTAGCTGGCCAAGTTGGGGCTATAGGCTGAAACCTGGGTGTTGCTTTCACTTGGGCTAGAAACCTGCCCGTGTTGCGGTGAGGCTGCAGTTACTCAAGTGCTGATAGCAGCGTTGGTGCGAGGGTATGAGAGAGACAAGGTGGGTGAGGTCATCACACTCACTGGCCCAACTTCTGTTGGTGAAACAGAAGAGGTGCTTGGTGTCGCTCGAAAGCTTGTCTCTCACCGACAGACACTGGACCAGTAAAAAATATTACCTCCCTCCCCCCGCCCCCGTGTCTCTCAAGTGCTGATAGTCCTCCACTGTCACCCCACAACTACCCACCTCATGTGCCCAGAAGGACAGTTTCTCCCATGATTCACAGGGAAAGAATCATAGAGCAGCACAAAGAACTCTCAGCCACGCCCCTGGAAAAGTCCTAGCGTCAGCGCCATGCCTGGGGGAGTGCAGCACCAGCGAGGACTCAGGAACCGGAGTGTGGCTTTGCAGCTGGCTGCTCACACCTAAGCTAGGCGAACGGGGGGAGGGCTTAGACCAGGGTGCTGATCACCACAGGTAACTCCACATTCCCAGCATCTCACGATTCCTTCTCCCCAGACAAAGATCATAGGGGAGGCAGGTGCTGAGCGACATCAGGCTGCCAGTCAGCAACACCAATAATGTCCTTGTGAAAAGGGGAGAGCCCATAGCCGTGCCCTGCTGAGTACGGGTCTGTTAGTGCTTTAATCAGAGATTGGGTCTGTAGCCACTATTATTTGTATCACAGTAGTGGCTCAAGACCCCATTGGGCTAGGGGCTATAAAACAGTGTTTCTCGACCTTTTTGATACCAGAGACCGGCTTGCTGTCTCCCTAAACTCTTGTCAGGGAGATCTCAGGGACTGGTGCCAGTCCATGGACCGGTTGTTGAGTAACATACAACACATAGTAAGAGAGAGTCCCTAGCTCAGAGTTTACGGTCTACATAAACAAGACACAGGGGTGGGAGAAAAACATGTTACATATGGGAAACTGAGGCACAGAGACCCCCTAGGGTTGGTCTATACAGAAACTCAGTGCATGGCAAGCCAGCCTGTGAATCTACAGGGCACTAACTGGCTGTGTGGAGCCTGCTACCGTGCACTAAACTTTCCATATTACTTTCAATAGTACATCAAACCCTACTGCAGAACTAGCAGGGTCCACACGGCCAGTTAGTGCACGACAAACTAGCGGCTGTACTCATAGACTTTAAGGTCAGAAGGGACCATTATGATCATCTAGTCCGACCTCCTGCACAACGCAGGCCACAGAATCTCACCCACCCACTCCTGTAACAAACCCCTAACCTATGCCCGAGTTATTGAAGTCCTCAAATCGTGGTTTAAAGACCTCAAGGTGCAGAGAAGCCTCCAGCAAGTGACCCGTGCCCCACGCTGCAGAGGAAGGCGGTAGAGTCACACTCCAGCTTGCCGCGCGATAAGTTACCATGCAGACAAGCCCTTAATGATTTGACCCAAGTCATACCATCCATGGCANGACATCAGGCTGCCAGTCAGCAACACCAATAATGTCCTTGTGAAAAGGGGAGAGCCCATAGCCGTGCCCTGCTGAGTACGGGTCTGTTAGTGCTTTAATCAGAGATTGGGTCTGTAGCCACTATTATTTGTATCACAGTAGTGGCTCAAGACCCCATTGGGCTAGGGGCTATAAAACAGTGTTTCTCGACCTTTTTGATACCAGAGACCAGCTTGCTGTCTCCCTAAACTCTTGTCAGGGAGATCTCAGGGACTGGTGCCAGTCCATGGACCGGTTGTTGAGTAACATACAACACATAGTAAGAGAGAGTCCCTAGCTCAGAGTTTACGGTCTACATAAACAAGACACAGGTGTGGGAGAAAAACAGTATTATTTCCATGTTACATTTGGGAAACTGAGGCACAGAGACCGCCCTAGGGTTTGTCTATACAGAAACTCAGTGCATGGCAAGCCAGCCTGTGAATCTACAGGGCACTAACTGGCTGGGTGGAGCCTGCTACCGTGCACTAAACTTTCCATATTACTTTCACTAGTACATCAAACCCTACTGCAGAACTAGCAGGGTCCACACGGCCAGTTAGTGCACGACAAACTAGCGGCTGTAGAGTTGCACTCNTGTAGAGTCACACTCCAGCTTGCCGCGCGATAAGTTACCATGCAGACAAGCCCTTAATGATTTGACCCAAGTCATACCATCCATGGCAGAGAGCTGGGAATAGAACCCAGAATTCCTAAATCCCAGTGTAGATCATTTACAACACAACTATCCATCCTCTCAGCCTAAACCCATAGGAGGGACAGAAGCAGAGATGGTCGGATCTAGGCTTTGGAAATTAAGAGGGAAAGGTGAAGACATATATACACAGATCCATAGACTTTAAGGCCAGAAGGGACAATCATGATCATCAACTCTGACCTCCTCCACATTGCAGGCCAAAGAACCTCACCCACCACTCCTGAAATAGATATTAATAAGCCCCCACTTACTGAAGAACCTGAGCAGGAGACAGGAAAATTGGAAAGAGGAGTAATAAGGGACCTGAAAAAAGGAGGGAAAAATCAAGATTGTATCATAAATTACTAAAGCAAATTATTTGCTCCCTTGGAGAACTTTATAATCCTTTATTTTATATTTTCGGGGTTAGAAATTGTAGGATACAATTTCAAAGTGACAAAATTTTAAAACACATTCTAGCAGTGGTATTAAAAATCACAATCTTGCATTACTGCTGTTCTAATCCATTCCAGTCCCCTTCCTGTTCAAGGCAAGAAATGCCTCCCATGATGATAAATTATTTTGAATTAAATTTCAATGTCATTTGAAAAAGCTAAATAATTTAACACTAAAGTTCAAACAATACATGTTAATCATCCCAGATGATCTGTGTTCTGTGCTTAAGCCCGTATACAATCAGATGCAGAATGGCATTAAAGTTCCTCTCTCATTCTGGGAGGTGTGGTATTTGCCTATTTAAAATGTATTTTTATTGGCATTTTGGATAATGTCAAATAAGTTGTATCAGGGAGGATCTGTTACTACTTACAGCGTGCAAAGTCTCTACAACCAAATAAATAACTAAAGGCCCAAACCGACACAAGCAAAAATCCTGTGTGACAGTGGGAGTTTTCCCTACATAAATACAGCCAAAAAAATCAAGCTGTAATTGCTTGATTTAGGGAGCGAAAGAGCACTTAATCACCACACACAGACAGTACAGTATCTCAGGGAACAAATGTAGGTTTAAGCAGAATACTCTTGGGGACACCAAACTTGCCTCTAGCTTTATAACTCTATTTTCACTATCTTTCCTGGGTCTTATCTTTCTATGTTGGGGTGACTGTGAGCCTAAGTAACTTTAATCTCTCTGTTCTTTGCTGTCCTGCTTGTCGGTATCAGCATTGTCTTCTTTTATCTGCTTCCACAGTTTGCTTGCCCAACTCTTATTCCACAAGGTAAAATGTTTTCCTTTGATGGTAGATCCTCGGTGCCACAAGATAACCAATGGCAGCAGCCAGGTTTTCCCTTCCTCTTGGGACCAGATTTAAATCCAGGAATGGAAGGCTCTCATTCCTCTTAACCAGCTTACTTGTTTCCTAGCGTATCTTTAATTCTCTCTTATCGCATCCGCCCTCCAAAGTTTTAGCAAAGATATTGCCCCCGTGCTCTCTTTTCTCTGAATTCAGTAACGTCTCCATGCAAAAACGGATATCCCTCCAAAGAGTATTTTCAGTCATTGTGCCAGAGCCTTTATTTAAAATCCGACAGCATCTGAGCCTTTCCAACCTGGCCAGGAAGTTGAACACCTGCAGGTTCTTGGCATGCACTTAATTTTCAAGCGTCTCTTCATTTCTCTGCCAAGCAAAAGCTTTTGATGGTGCACTGGTTAAAGGGTTTAACTCCTCTGCAGGAGCCATTCCAGCTTCTGCTTTCTCCATTCAATTCACTGTTCTCCAAACTTTCGCTCACATAATGGACTAACCTGTGCCCGGTGTGGTGCGCTGCCGGGCGATCGATCTAGGCACTTAGATGGCTCAACTCACTGTAGTATCTGAAAAAAGGAACAGGAGTACTTATGGCACCTTAGAGACTAACAAATTTATTGCAGCATAAGCTTTCGTGGGCTACAGCTCACTTCATCGGATGCATCTGAGCAGCTCAGTCATTAATGGATTTTATCCTCAATACCTGTACGAGGCTGGGAAGTATTAAACTCGTTTTACAGATGGGGAACTGAGACCCAGAAAGGTTAAATGATTTGCCTAAGGTCACACAGGAAGGCTGTAGCTGAGCTGGGTATCAAACCCTTGTCGCCTGAACACTAGTCCAGAGCCTCTGGCTAGACCATTCTTCTTATCAGCAATAATTGTGCCTCTGGTAGCAGAAGCCTCCCCCCCTCCTCCCCAGGAGCAAAGATGGATGATGCAACCTATACAATGAGATAGCTGCATGGGCTGATGGAAGAGGGTGGTAGTTTGATTCTGCCCTTTTCCTAGTAGGGGCTATTTTATACCACCCTCACCCCGGGGCATATGGAGGGAGCAGTCCCTGCTTTTCCTGGAACATGAGGGAGCAGAAAAGAAGTTTCTCCTACACCCTCCCCCTTGCAAAGTTCAGGAACAACCTGTGCCACCGTGTTTAATGCCTCCAGGTTTTCCCTCAGCAGAAGCTTGTGTATCTCATGGAGCCTGGAGCATCACTTGATACTAGTAAGTTGGGGGTGAGAGTGGGAGAGGCAGGCTCAACGGTTATGAGCTTGATGCAGAAATTGGGTGAGGTTCTCCAGCCTGAATTCTGCTGGAGGTCAGGTGAGATGATCCTAATAGTCTTCATAGAATATCAGGATTGAAAGGGACCTCAGGAGGTCATCTAGTCCAACCCCCTGCTCAAAGCAGGACCAACCCCCAGACAGATTTTTGCCCCAGGTCCCTAAATGACCCCCCTCAAGGATTGAACTCACAACCCTGGGTTTAGCAGGCCAATGTTCAAACCACTGAGCTATCCCTCCCCTCTCTCTAATTTTGCACGTCCAGTGTTGGCCCATCCCTCACTTTTTAAGGTTAGCTTTGAAGTACGTTTTCAGTATATTCATTATTTTGTTTATGCCTCCTTTAGTTGTGTTCGCAGAAAGTTTGTACTTAGTTTGACCGAGCTGCTGTATCTTGCCATTACATTCCAGAGCTCAGGAGCGGAAAGCACACACAGACTCTATTTTAATGCAGCCATGAAATGGGACAGGAATTAAGGTTGCTGTGGGGCACTTAATGCTGTATTTCCTGACTCTTGGGCAATTAAGACCTCAAACTAAACATTGCATTAATTTATAGTGTGCATTTAACATGCTGTAAACTGAGCAGAATCTGAACACGTTTCTTTTGATTTTTGATATTATGCACCGATCTGCATTCCAGGTGCCTTTGCAAAAAAAAAAAAAAAATACTGTCAAATTAAGAGTAAATATAGCAGATGTTCCTTATCTCCGCCCCAGAAGACAACCTATGAATGCTGAAACTGACGCAGGTACAGAGGGTTTCCGCCCCAGAGCCGTGGTTTTCAACATGTAGTCCGCAGATCCCCGGTGGGGTCCACAGACTATGTCTAAGATTTCCAAAGGGGTTTGAACCTCCGTTTGACATTTTTTTAGGGGTCCGCAAATTAAAAAAGGTTGAAAACCACTGCCCTAGAGCCATGTACTTTTACAGTATTTCTTAACATGTTCAAATAAACTAATTCTCACAACAGTCCCGTGAGGCGGATATTACATGTATTATCGTCGCCTTATAGATGGGGAAATGTAGTCAGTCACTTGACTTGCCAAAGGCCATGCAATAAAATGGTGCCCTAACCCAATCCTGTGATCATTCCACTGGAACACCTCGCCTCCCATTCACATCTCTATGCAGCACTGAACATACAAAGCAATGTCAGTGGCACATCTGATTAAACCATAACATTTTTATTTGAGTGACGTTTTCAGGCTTTTCCTGAATACTAGGCCTTCCCCAACGATTATAAAATGGAAATAGCTAGTCTTTTTTGTTTTAAATCAAAACCAAGATACAGTATGCATGCAAAAAACTCTTCTTCCACAAACTGGCCTCTTTGTATGCCATACATGACTTGAAGAAGAGGGTCACATTTTACTCAATTGCTTTAAAATCTTCCTTCAGGAAATCTTTAGCCATATTGTACTATATACAGAGTGTTATTAAATCTGCACTGATTATAAAACTATCAGAAAACAACTAATGGCTAAATGAGGGTAAACGCTTTAGGCTCAAATCCAGCTTCCACTGGAAAATCAGTGGCAGCTGGATCGGATCCTTCGCATGCCTTCCTGTTGGTATTTTACAGCACCACAGAAGGTTTATTAATATTCCCCTAGACAAGCGAATAGACCACGAAGGATTTCATTACCCGGGTGCAGTGGCTTGAAAGAACCATCTCTCTCCAGCATGGCTGCATCCTCTAGAGTTTATCACAATAAAGCCGCATGTTTAAAAGGCAGGCCAAGTAGCTAAGGACCACAAATGGACTTTGGGGGAAATTCTAACAGGAGCTCCACCAGACCGAAGAGCTACCTGAACTGCATAACTACCACGGCCTGAATGCATCTGTCTCAGAGCCAGTTTCTGGCACGTGGCAACCTTGCAGAAGCATGTGGCACCCCCGGCTTGGAGCATCTTCTTGGTGGCCAAAGCAGTGGCTGTGAAGTACATTTCCTCTGTAAGGCCCTGGTTCAGGAACGCACTTACGCACGTGCTTAAGTCCAATCCTGTTCAGCAAGGCACTGTAAGCATATGCTTACACCCCGTTGGCTTCAGTGGGACTTAAGCACATATGTAAGTGCTTTGCCTAAGAGGTAGGTTTGCTTGAAGCAGGGTTTAAGCTAGGAAGAAGAGGTGAGAGTGGAAGAGGTGAGAGTGGCTGGAACCTCCTGGGAAGTGGCGCCTTCTGGTGGGACAGCAAAACTGAGTGAGCTGGTACCACCTCAGTGGTTCACACACTTCCTCTGAAAGCAGCCATAATTCCCCTAAAATTTGCTCCTCAAACTAAGTATGAGGAACTACCGCTGGACACCTCCCTCATCCCCAATAGCAATAGGCCAGTGTTCCTCAGACGGCGGGATACAACTGGCAGGTGGGTGGTGAGAGCAGGACTGCCTCCGTTAAGAAAAACAAAACCAGGAAAATGGCACAGGTGACATGGAAGTTTTCTCTCTCCCTCTCCAGCTGCTTCTGTTCCCCCCTTCTTCTCATGCCCCATACGCACACACTGCTCCTGGGGAAGCAGCCGGTGCACTGCAGCTTAAACCAGCACCTCCCAGTGGAGCAGAGTGGGATGGGGGTAGAAATGGACAGCACCCCACCCTAAACCAGCCATAGCTTCTGGCTGCAGCCCCCCTGCAAAGCCTGCGGGACTGAGATCAGCAAGGAACCCCAACTGGCATTTTGGGGTCTGGGTTGAAAGCAGTGGAGAAGCACTAACACAGACTCGTTTCACTAGCCTACAGTCTCAGGTGGAGTTTGCTGAGACACGTCAGTCTGTCTGTCTGAGTGAGTAGCCCAGAGAACCAGGNGCTGGGAAGTATTAAACTCGTTTTACAGATGGGGAACTGAGACCCAGAAAGGTTAAATGATTTGCCTAAGGTCACACAGGAAGGCTGTAGCTGAGCTGGGTATCAAACCCTTGTCGCCTGAACACTAGTCCAGAGCCTCTGGCTAGACCATTCTTCTTATCAGCAATAATTGTGCCTCTGGTAGCAGAAACCTCCCCCCCAGGAGCAAAGATGGATGATGCAACCTATACAATGAGATAGCTGCGTGGGCTGATGGAAGAGGGTGGTAGTTTGATTCTGCCCTTTTCCTAGTAGGGGCTATTTTATACCACCCTCACCCCGGGGCATATGGAGGGAGCAGTCCCTGCTTTTCCTGGAACATGAGGGAGCAGAAAATAAGTTTCTCCTACACCCTCCCCCTTGCAAAGTTCAGGAACAACCTGTGCCACCGTGTTTAATGCCTCCAGGTTTTCCCTCAGCAGAAGCTTGTGTATCTCATGGAGCCTGGAGCATCACTTGATACTAGTAAGTTGGGGGTGAGAGTGGGAGAGGCAGGCTCAACAGTTATGAGCTTGATGCAGAAATTGGGTGAGGTTCTCCAGCCTGAATTCTGCTGGAGGTCAGGTGAGATGATCCTAATAGTCTTCATAGAATATCAGGATTGAAAGGGACCTCAGGAGGTCATCTAGTCCAACCCCCTGCTCAAAGCAGGACCAACCCCCAGACAGATTTTTGCCCCAGGTCCCTAAATGACCCCCCTCAAGGATTGAACTCACAACCCTGGGTTTAGCAGGCCAATGTTCAAACCACTGAGCTATCCCTCCCCTCTCTCTAATTTTGCACGTCCAGTGTTGGCCCATCCCTCACTTTTTAAGGTTAGCTTTGAAGTACGTTTTCAGTATATTAATTATTTTGTTTATGCCTCCTTTAGTTGTGTTCGCAGAAAGTTTGTACTTAGTTTGACCGAGCTGCTGTATCTTGCCATTACATTCCAGAGCTCAGGAGCGGAAAGCACACACAGACTCTATTTTAATGCAGCCATGAAATGGGACAGGAATTAAGGTTGCTGTGGGGCACTTAATGCTGTATTTCCTGACTCTTGGGCAATTAAGACCTCAAACTAAACATTGCATTAATTTATAGTGTGCATTTAACATGCTGTAAACTGAGCAGAATCTGAACACGTTTCTTTTGATTTTTGATATTATGCACCGATCTGCATTCCAGGTGCCTTTGCAAAAAAAAAAAAAAAATACTGTCAAATTAAGAGTAAATATAGCAGATGTTCCTTATCTCCGCCCCAGAAGACAACCTATGAATGCTGAAACTGACGCAGGTACAGAGGGTTTCCGCCCCAGAGCCGTGGTTTTCAACATGTAGTCCGCAGATCCCCGGTGGGGTCCACAGACTATGTCTAAGATTTCCAAAGGGGTTTGAACCTCCGTTTGACATTTTTTTAGGGGTCCGCAAATTAAAAAAGGTTGAAAACCACTGCCCTAGAGCCATGTACTTTTACAGTATTTCTTAACATGTTCAAATAAACTAATTCTCACAACAGTCCCGTGAGGCGGATATTACATGTATTATCGTCGCCTTATAGATGGGGAAATGTAGTCAGTCACTTGACTTGCCAAAGGCCATGCAATAAAATGGTGCCCTAACCCAATCCTGTGATCATTCCACTGGAACACCTCGCCTCCCATTCACATCTCTATGCAGCACTGAACATACAAAGCAATGTCAGTGGCACATCTGATTAAACCATAACATTTTTATTTGAGTGACGTTTTCAGGCTTTTCCTGAATACTAGGCCTTCCCCAACGATTATAAAATGGAAATAGCTAGTCTTTTTTGTTTTAAATCAAAACCAAGATACAGTATGCATGCAAAAAACTCTTCTTCCACAAACTGGCCTCTTTGTATGCCATACATGACTTGAAGAAGAGGGTCACATTTTACTCAATTGCTTTAAAATCTTCCTTCAGGAAATCTTTAGCCATATTGTACTATATACAGAGTGTTATTAAATCTGCACTGATTATAAAACTATCAGAAAACAACTAATGGCTAAATGAGGGTAAACGCTTTAGGCTCAAATCCAGCTTCCACTGGAAAATCAGTGGCAGCTGGATCGGATCCTTCGCATGCCTTCCTGTTGGTATTTTACAGCACCACAGAAGGTTTATTAATATTCCCCTAGACAAGCGAATAGACCACGTTGGATTTCATTACCCGGGTGCAGTGGCTTGAAAGAACCATCTCTCTCCAGCATGGCTGCATCCTCTAGAGTTTATCACAATAAAGCCGCATGTTTAAAAGGCAGGCCAAGTAGCTAAGGACCACAAATGTACGTTGGGGGAAATTCTAACAGGAGCTCCACCAGACCGAAGAGCTACCTGAACTGCATAACTACCACGGCCTGAATGCATCTGTCTCAGAGCCAGTTTCTGGCACGTGGCAACCTTGCAGAAGCATGTGGCACCCCCGGCTTGGAGCATCTTCTTGGTGGCCAAAGCAGTGGCTGTGAAGTACATTTCCTCTGTAAGGCCCTGGTTCAGGAACGCACTTACGCACGTGCTTAAGTCCAATCCTGTTCAGCAAGGCACTGTAAGCATATGCTTACACCCCGTTGGCTTCAGTGGGACTTAAGCACATATGTAAGTGCTTTGCCTAAGAGGTAGGTTTGCTTGAAGCAGGGTTTAAGCTAGGAAGAAGAGGTGAGAGTGGAAGAGGTGAGAGTGGCTGGAACCTCCTGGGAAGTGGCGCCTTCTGGTGGGACAGCAAAACTGAGTGAGCTGGTACCACCTCAGTGGTTCACACACTTCCTCTGAAAGCAGCCATAATTCCCCTAAAATTTGCTCCTCAAACTAAGTATGAGGAACTACCGCTGGGCACCTCCCTCATCCCCAATAGCAATAGGCCAGTGTTCCTCAGACGGCGGGATACAACTGGCAGGTGGGTGGTGAGAGCAGGACTGCCTCCGTTAAGAAAAACAAAACCAGGAAAATGGCACAGGTGACATGGAAGTTTTCTCTCTCCCTCTCCAGCTGCTTCTGTTCCCCCCTTCTTCTCATGCCCCATACGCACACACTGCTCCTGGGGAAGCAGCCGGTGCACTGCAGCTTAAACCAGCACCTCCCAGTGGAGCAGAGTGGGATGGGGGTAGAAATGGACAGCACCCCACCCTAAACCAGCCATAGCTTCTGGCTGCAGCCCCCCTGCAAAGCCTGCGGGACTGAGATCAGCAAGGAACCCCAACTGGCATTTTGGGGTCTGGGTTGAAAGCAGTGGAGAAGCACTAACACAGACTCGTTTCACTAGCCTACAGTCTCAGGTGGAGTTTGCTGAGACACGTCAGTCTGTCTATCTGAGTGAGTAGCCCAGAGAACCAGGGTCAAGTATTGGAAGCATAATCTTCTTTTAGAGCAATAAAGTTACCAAATACTTGGCCATGAAAATAGGGTACCAGCTGGCTTTGGAAGAATATTTAACAGACCGTTCTGTTGCCATGCCTAAAAGGACCTAGCGAGTTTATATTTATAATGGTCTATTTCTTCTGAAGCAAAATTTTATCAGTATCGTCAGTTCCGATTAATCTAAAAAAGAGAGCTAGCAAGTAAACACACACATTCAGGAGGTTTTGTGAAATTAAATGGCCAGAGAGGAGTTTTTCCTCCCCTTCTCCTAAGAGAGAATGGCTAGCATGAGATCCCTCCTACAGTTTTATAATTACATAGCGATACATGAAAACTAACATGACAGTGTGCTGCAGGATTCTGTTTCCGAATCAGTTTGTTCCACAGATGAATTATTCATTGCATAAAGTAGTACAGTAAAAGCTGTTTTATCCGGCACTTCGCCAACCGGAAAGCTCTATAAACCGGCATTGCTGATCTTCATTGAAATTCCGGTTTATAGTCCGGTAGGCGTGTGGCCAGCACGGGGGTTGGGGTGCGGGAGGGGGTTTGGATGCGAGCGGGGGCTTGGGGCAATGGGTTGGGCACGGGAGGGGTGCGGGGTGCCAGATCCTCAGGCGGCTCCCCGCAAGCGGTGACCTGTCCTGGCTGCTCCTAGGCGGACACGCAGCTCCCATTGGCCGTGGTTCACAGCCAATGGGAGCTGTGGAGCTAGTGCTCGGGGCAGCGCTCAGAGCCACCTGCTGCGCCTCTGCCTAGGAGCAGCCGGGACAGGTCGCCACTTGCGGGGAGCCACCCGAGGTGCGCGGCCCCTGGATCCGGCACCGTGCACTCCTTCCCATACCCCACACCCAAGCTACCTCCCAGAGCCCACACCCCCTCTTGCGCCCCAACCCCACGCCCCGCATCCCCTCCCGCTCCCAAACTCCCTCCCTCTGAGTTAACTGGCATTTTTCACTTACCGGCACCCCCATTCCCCCAACATGCTGGATAAAAAAGTTTTTACTGTAATTAATTGCAGCTGTTTTACCTTCTTATCAGTATTGCTAACTCTAAGCACTGAAAAAATTATGATTTTTCTTTAAAAAAAAAAAAGTGTGATCCATTTTATTTGATTTTTGGTTTCTGAGCTTTTACAGTGCACATAGTGTAACCCACACACCTCCTGGGTCTGTCTCATCTAGTGGCACCAAGACCGCTTTGAGAGAGATTAATGAGTCTGCTCTACAACCTTAGCTAAGGGCCAAGTGGGAATAAGGAAGTGTTGTTTACTACTTCTCATAACACAAGAACTAGGGGTCACCAAATGAAATGAATAGGCAGCAGGTTTAAAACAAACAAAAGGAAGTATTTCTTCACACAATGCACGGTCAACCTGTGGAACTCCTTGCCAGAGGATGTTGTGAAGGCCAAGACCATAACAGGGTTCAAAAAAGAACTTGATAGATTCATGGAGGATAGGCCCATCAATGGTTATTAGCCAGGATGGGCAGGGATGGTGTCCCTAGCCTCTGTTTGCCAGAAGCTGGGAATGAGCGACAGGGGATGGATCACTTGATGATTACCCCTCTGGGGCACCTGGCACTGGCCACTGTCGGTAGACAGGATACTGGGCTAGATGGACCTTTGGTCTGACCCAGTAGGGCCATTCTTATGTTCATGCAGTAGAGGCTCATGCATTTAGCTCCAGAGGTCCTAGATTCGATCCCACCCACCGTCGACTGGGGTCTGTCAGCGTTACAATAGCTCACGTTTTCAAGTTTTTCTCTGCAACCGTGAGGTCTAGACTTATTTTTTCCAATGAAAGCTGAGCTTCTCACAATCACTTTAATCCAGGAACTGGGGCTTTACTGAAAAACAAACAAACCCCCAAACAAAAAACAACCCCTCAACATCATGAGATTCATGACAAAGTCCCAAGAGTTGGCAACAGTGAAGTGAAGGCAAAGGAAGCAACGATTTGCTTTGGAATCTAGCTGTTCCCAGTTTCTTTTTCATTGTATAATTTATCTGCTTTGCTTTTGAAAAATTAAAAAAGAATAATCCAGAAGATGCCGGAGTGAAGACAACGTAACTCTTGTAAACTACTCTGAAGTTAATAGATCAGTTGACGTACTGGACAAGGCTGATATAGGGTTGTTATTAATTATTTGATTGCGGTAGCACTGGGAATCCCAGTTGTGGGCCAGGACCATCGTGCTAGATGCTGTACAAACCCAGAAAAAAGTCTCTGCCCCAAACAGCTATCGTGTAGCACTATTGTATATTGTGGAACTGGTACGCTTTCATCTGAGGAAGGGTTACTTAGAACTAACCATATGGTCATGTGTTGCACTTAGCAAGGCACAGAGAGCGTGTATTTAAATACTACGTTATTTCCATCTAAAACATTTCATAACACAGCAACGAGAGCCTGCTGTCAGAAGCTGCTCCCAGCCCACGGTCCCCTCTGGAGTCCAACGTCCCAAATTCCCAACTGGAAGAAGCTGACCTTGGTCTATGTAGCCACACCCCACAACCATGCACAACTCTGGCAGCTGCTTCACCCAGGTTGAAGGTTGGTATTGAGTTGTAGCCAGCTACTGGGATCAGCTGACCTCTGCATTAGGAGGTTGCCTCAGAACATGCTCGGTGTTTGTACAGTGCCTAGCACATGGGGTACAGGTCCAGGGCTCCTAGGCACAACTGCAATGCAAGTAACTTAAAAACGAAGCCAAGATTAAATAGCCAACTGCTCAACACTGAACAAAGTTCAGCCAGAGAAAAAGTGACATTGGGATCACTATCTAATAAGGATCCTGGTCATCTTTTTTTTATTTAAATACCTTATTCCATTTTGTGAATTATTCTGATCACCTATAAGGCTATGAGAATAAAATTTTAAACAACCCGCGACCATACCTGCCGTTTAGAACAGCGGTGTCCTACCTGTGGCCCTCAAGGGCAACTGTGTTACAAACGTTGGCATATGATGATTGAAAAATGGGCTCCGGGAGCAGGATGCTTCAGCTTAAAAAAAAGAGAAGTGTTTGAATCAGCCTCAGTGCTCCAGGGTTTGCTGCTTCCCCACCTGCCTCCCCCTGCAGCCAGGCGCTCCAAACAACTACTCTCCCTTCTCTGTTCCAGCAGCTCACCTGCGGGCCACCTGGCGCATCACCGAGGAGAGCAAGGGAGAGGAGCTCTGGCTGCTTCCTGCCGGGCTGTGGGAGCTCCAGGGAGAGCAAGGTTGGAGCTCAACTGGCTCTGCCCGAGCTTAGAGACATAGTTAAGGTATTGATTGCAACCCCTTGACCTTTTAAAAGGTGTTTGGCCCTCGGGCTGGACTCTGCTGCGTGAGAGCATTAGCCATTGTTTATTCTGGAGTATTCACCCTTTCTAAACATCATAGTGCCATTAAAAAAAGCTGAGGCGTTATCATTTGCAGCACAGTGGGTGGCATCAAGCTATTAAGGGAAGCATTGAATGATCTACTAGGATTTTTTTCAGGGAGAAAGGGTTGCCTATTAGTTCCTCTTTATGGTGCAAAGGTAGCTCCCAGAGGCAGAGCGGACTGTCCAGCTAGAAGTTACGCCAATATGTAGATGATTCCTGTATTCGCACAAGTCTTCTCCGTTGAGATCCCAGATACGTGCCATTGACGGCTGGTGTTAGAAGGACCATTTGACAAATCAAAAGCCATGCTCCTGAGTTGTAGTGGCCTTCTGTCTCCAGAACACTGTTCTTGGAGCAGAATTATCAGGTTCAATTGTCTTATAGCAGATGATACCCTGTGAAAGCCCGGGTTGCATACAGCTATAACTCCAGCAAAGGCTGTGAAGGACAGAGCTTTTGGAATATTTGTCACTGACACCATCCTCACTCCATTCTTGTTTCCTGTACCTTCTATCCAGATGTTCCTTTAGGCCGCAGTCAAAACATGTACTCGTCTTCCCTTTGCAGCCAATGCTCAGGTTAGAAGAGAGCTGTTTCTCTAGGTGCACCTACACTGTCACTTTCATAGATCAGAGTAAGCATTTCCTTCTGCTTCTATTAAAAACCATGTGAGGTGCATGGATCTCTCTTTGATCCAATTATACTTCTGCTTATTTTACAGCCTGTTAAAAACAGGTAGTTTACAGCCAGTACACCTGATCTGACAAAAATGATCTTCAGAGAGGGGGAAAAACATGGCTATAAAAAATAGAAAGCATAACACAATCCTGTCATTAGTTATCCAGCATCATTTGCTGCACAAATACTTTAAAAGTACCTACGGTCGTTTTCCTTTTCAGCTGCATGGTAGAAATGCTTTTTGACTAGTTACGTGATAGCATGAAATACTAAATTTTCATCTGATATGAGTGTCTTTAATCAGCCTCACTTTACAGCGTAAAGTGTCTTCAGGACCTCGCAGGTCGGGCTACCACTGCCATTTATTAACGTAGGGGCCTCTTGCTATGCTAAGTGCAATGAATATGGTGGTCCCAGGTCCTGTGGCATAGCAGTGACAAAACAGTCACACAAATAATTCAGCAAGCTTATTTGGCAGCTGCTGTTTAGGGATGGAGACTGGAGTCTCCTTCAGTTATAAAAAAAAGGGAGGTTCCCTTTGGTTTATGGCTGAGGTCAGTGGAAGGCCAGTGCGAGGAAGTTTGTATTGCAGCAATTTGTACCTTATCTTATTTATAGATGTAAACAGAAGGTTTAAATTTCCGTTACTGAAGCCGTCTATACAGACAAAGGGTTCAGTGCAGAGGGAAGTAGAGAAAGATGGGTAGCTAATATATATTCTTAAGCATATGTTGAGAAGTATAGTAAGAAGGTGTCATTTTTGTTGCAGTACGTGGAAGCGTTAGGACTTCATTGTAGTGAATCAAAAAGTAATCTCTCCTTAGACTGAGCATAGAAGGCTGAGATCTCAGTAGTTCTCCAGGCACGGTAACTCTTAGCTCTCTATGGGCTTGATTCAAAGCCCACTGAGTCCTTCTGTTACTTTCAGTGAGCTTTAGATCAGGCCTTAATTCCCACACTGGCTAACAGCCTGTGGCACTTAATGTCACCACACGAGCTCTTCGCAAGCTTTCAATGCTGGCACATTCTGCAAAAGCATTGTCAATGTGTTTGACTACATCAATCCCATGCCAAGCCATTTCTGCATGCCCAAACTGTGGATAGGGGCCTCGCAAGAGGAGAATTTGGCCCACTGAGTCAGCACAGCAACAATTTTATCTTCCCCACAATACAGCCATGAACCATCCAAAGCAAAGCAGATTGTTCAGGACTCCCACATATCTGTAATATGTTGAGCTCTTTTGGAGAATCTGACCTCTTATTTTGGTGCCTGATGAGTTCTTGAAATTCTGGCCGGAATTGTGGCTACCTCATTCTTTTGAAAATCTGGCCATTGGAGTTGACCAGGTCATATAACTGGATAATTGAAGAAAATATCAGCTTCAGAGACCATTCCAAAAAGAATCTACAACTTGTTTTGAAAGGGAACAAGAGCAAGAAATGCATGCTGTGTTTAAGACATTGCAATACTGTAAATGGTCCTGGAATTGGTTCTCCCACATCCAGTAGTTCAGTAGCCTTGATGCATGGAAGATGTTTTCAAATTCTTTCCCTTCCCTAGGAAGGTGTAAGGAATGGTTCTAAGCCATCTAATTCACATGCATACTGTACAGCGGGAAATACACCTCTGACTCATTCTTTGTGACATGGGACCCAACTGGCATGCCTCCGAATGCACCTGAAAAGGTGTGTGTTTACTCTTTTCCACCACCTCCCACATTTGTGCCAGTTGGACCTATCTCTTGTTTCATTATTGCAGAATTCTAAGAGAACCAAGGAGGAGGTATTTTGGAATTATGAGCTTATTAAAAAAAAAACCCTCTAAAAATACCCTATAGTTTTAGTAGCCCATACAGGCAAAAGTGCCAGAGAAATTCTCTTATTTATTCCTACTTCCACAATACTGATATAATTCAGTACTGGAGACAAAACATCAAGGGCACAGATTAACAATGACTTCAGTCTAAAATTGGTTTAAGGAAGTAAAGCTAACAAAATAATCACTAGTGATCACTTGTTTAAAATGTGATATTTAAACATACTTTTAATCAATCAAAATAGATGAAATACGAAAGCCAATTAATCCTTACAGGATGTTAGGAGTGTGGTTATGGTTAGGCTTTATAATAAGCACATTGGTAGAAAGTTTATTGTTAAGATCCCAATGCTTTAAAATCATGTATTGCTTTTCTCAAAATTAAAAAGCACACTGCAAAATTGTTGTATTCAAACATCGTTATGGGTAGTTTTCGTGAGCATACAGCTGCCCTTTAACGTTTGCGTCTTTTATAATCATCAGATTGTAACTAGTGAGACCGAAAACGACACTACTCACCTCTTTTAGAAATCAAGCAGTCAAACAACACTTTGAGTAACAATGGGGAAAAAACAAGGTAAATTGCAGTTTGCCTGCCATGGGGTTCGAGATGTGTTATCAATATAGAGATGATCCCCAGTTCACAAGTAACACATTTTGGCAACTCTCTTGATACATCATTTCAAGTGCACTACATCAAACCCATCCTATGCATGGTCAAATAAGTTAGCAGAAGTCAATGCAAACAGCAGAAGACCTGATTGATTTGAGGGACCCGTACTTAGCATCATTTGACTACCACAACACGCCTCGCAATATTGTATTGGGCTCACCAGTTTGGAGAATTATGGGCAGAACAATAATCATCTAAGTGTGAATCTCTAATAAGATGGTTGCGTCAAAGGCAATTGTCCCCCAAGTGGTCATGAGAGCTAAATGTAAGAAAGGTAAACGCACAGAAACTAGGTGAGAGATGCTATAACAAGAATGCCATATGGTTACTGCCTTGGCAAATTGCAAGGATAAAGTTAGATTTCAAGCAGAGCGTGGATGGTAGTTTGCCAAAGTAACAGCTATGGTGTATGAGCAATGGGCTTAAATCGCAGCAAGGGCGGTTTAGGTTGGACATTAGGAAAAACTTCCTAACGGTCAGGGTGGCAAAGCACTGGAATAAATTGCCTAGGGAGGTTGTGGAATCTCCATCACAGGAGATTTTTAAGAGCAGGTTAGACAAACACGTGTCAGGAATGGTCTAGATCAGGGGTAGGCAACCTATGGCACAGGGTGCCGAAGGCGGCACTCGAGCTGATTTTCAGTGGCACTCACACTGCCCGGGTCCTGGCCCGGTCCGGGGGACTCTGCATTTTAATTTATTTTTAAATGAAGCTTCTTAAACATGTTAAAAACCTTATTTACTTTACATACAACAATAGTTTAGTTATATATTATAGACTTATAGAAAGAGACCTTCTAAAAACGTTAAAATGTATTACTGGCACGCGAAACCTTAAATTAGAGTGAATAAACGAAGACTCGGCACACCACTTCTGAAAGGTTGCCGACCCCTGAGCTAGATAATACCTAGTCCTGCCTTGAGTGCAGGGGACTGGACTAGATGACCTCTTGAGGTCATCTATGACTCTATGACAACCATCCCTGAGGGGCAGTACCACACAAGGAACTGAAGGCATCTAAGCAAACTCAAGGACACTGGTGCTTCATTTCTTGAGGGCACCCAGAATGCTCTTAGTGCGGACAAAAGTAACACACCCTCATCCAATCACTGACAATTAAACACACCGGGATCAGCAAAAATATGCCCCAGCTCTGCAACTGAACAGGTCTTCACAGAAGGAACTGAAATGAAGGGTAAGTGGCCATGTGATCAGAAAGGTATTGGCAACTAAGAAACTTAAGACCACCTTGGCCCGCAAGTATAGTTCAGCTGGACCAGAGAATCAGTGCCTTGATCTTTAAAATCCTTGCAGTCTTAATACGGACCTCCTCTGTTAAGTGCTTTGAGATCTATTGACGAAAACCGCTATACAAGAGTTACGTATTAGTATTATCATTACTAACCGCATAGTGATAGAAGTGGAAACATTCTTTTTCGTGACACTATTTTAAATCAAGGTTTCCTGCCCAGTTCTGTGCATTCAGGAGTTTCAGACAGTGCTAATCAATAACAATCAGTATTTGGGTTTGACAGTTTAAGGTTTGCTCATCCTGACTTAAACCCACACTTTCCTGGTTGTCTGTTTCAAACCTTTCAGAAATTCTCTGCTTGATAAATTTGACCAGCCCTCCTATGCAAACTCCAGGAAGAAGTTTAGACACTAAGAACCGTGCATGTGTACATGAAGGATTATTTCCTTTTGCCTAAAGGCTTTTGGAAGGTGTTTATCTGCGGCTCATTTGCCCCATGCAGAGACAGAATGACATCACACTCAAAGACTGCTTAAATTGGTCTACTCATGTTTCTCGGTGTGATTAAAGAATCCCATTCAGAGGGTTTAAAATGTTTAATATATTAAAATGATTTTTAAACTATTTCCCCTGCCCCTCCCCCCGTGGCTGTAGATACTAATGACCTATATTTGATTGCACTGTTGGCCAAAAGAAGGCTATTGAAACATTAATTCAAAGACAGCATAGGGAATATTTTCTAGAATTAAAAAAAAATATCAAATACATTTTAAGTCTTGATGAAGTCAAACCATTCTGATATCTGAATATCTATTAATCAGAAAAACATCCTTCACTGAATAGGTTGTTACGTTCTGTAATGGATTTACTAGAGGAAAAATGGAGCCATGTATTATTTGGATGTAGACTGTAGGGAGGATAAGCATGAGATCAGCTCAAAAACCAAGCCAGGGGGTTCTTGGCAAGCGTAGGACAAAGTGTGTGGTTTGCATTGTTTAACAGTCCGCAGTATTGCATGAATCCCAAATGATGTGCACAGTGATCTTTGAAAAGGACACAGGAAATTAGAGCTGTTGTCGAGTTAATGAAAATGAGAGGGGAAGAGGATTGAGAGGCAGGCCAGAGAGAGGGCTCAGTTTCCTGCCCCAGTTGCATTTTGTTCGGGGTACCCAATTGGCATCATGCATAGGTTGTGAACATGTATTAATCTGTAGGAGTTCTATTTTAATTGGTCTGTGATTGCAGGGTTAGCTCCCTCCCTTTCTTACTTCAAAACTGGGGGGAGTCGAGCTGACCTGGACTTTCAGCTCTCAGAGAAGCCTTGAAAACTGGAACAGAGAAGCAGTTCAAATGCAAACACTGGCTACAGTAGACCTATTTATAAATAGTTTAGAAGAACAGCATGAACTGTAGAAGCAGGGAATTTTCTTTTTGTTTTTTTTCTTTCTAAGTTGTGCTGCCTCAGTGTTTAGATTTGCTTTGCTACACACCAGCAGGCCTTGTGTTATAAAAGAGTAAAATCCAAATACAAGATTCAGCAAAGACCTTGCATCTGCTGAGGTTCCATTGCAATCTCTGCTTAAGCTCTTTGCTGAATTGGGGCATTCTTCATCTGAACTCACCAGCTGCAATTGCCATTTTAGCACCCAAATCGTTAAAAGATTCACGACTAATCCTCCCTCACACTAGTAGTCCCATGATGCCACCAGAGCCAGACAGGACCGTGGAAAGGGAATCAAGGATGCAGCATCGCCAACTCCAAGTGTTCATGAGTTAGACCCCCAGAAACCAAGACAGTCATGAGACTTACAAAATAATATTGGGTGCTTTTCATTTGCCTTTGGGATTTTGAGTCATTAGGGTTCACGGTTTCAAGCTTTTCACCACAATTGTGAGGACCAGAAACTTCTCTAACAAAATGAAAGCTGAGATTCTCATATGACCTGGCTGGAAGAAACCATAAAAATCACTGATAAAGTTTGCAGATGACACAAATTGGGAGAGTGGTAAAGAATGAAGACAACAGGTCATCGATTCAGAGCAATCTGGATTGCTTCGTCAACTGGGCACAAGCAAACAATAGGCTTTTTAACATGGCAAAATGTAAATATATACATCTAGGCATAAAGAACGTAGGCCATACTTACTGGATGGGGGACTCTAGCTGAGGAGCAGTGACTCTGAAAAAGATTTGGGAGTTGTAGTGGATAATCAGCTGAACATGAGCTCTCAATGTGACTCTGTGGCCAAAAAAGTTAATGCAATCCTGGGAAGCATAAATAGGGGAATCTCGAGTAGGGGTAGAGAGGTTATTTTACCTCTGTATATGGCACTGTTGCAACCAGTGCTGTTGTCCACAATTCAAGAAGGATTTTTGATAAATTGGAGAGGGTTCAGAGAGGAGCCATGACCATGATTAAAAACGCGTTCCTTATAGTGATAGACTTAAGGAGATTAATCTATTTAGCTTCAAGAGCTAGTTAAGGGGTGACTTGATAACAGTCGATAAGTACCTATCTGGGGGACAAATATTTAATAATGAGCTCTTCAATCTAGCAGAGAAGGGTAGCGCCTGATTAAGGCTACGATTCTGTCATTGAGGTCACGGAAGTCGCAGACTCCGTGACTTTCCGTGACCTCCGTGACTTTCGCAGCTGCAGTGGCCGGTGCGGCTGATCCCAGGGCCACCAGAGCAGCTGGCCCTGGGGCCAGCCACATCAGCCGCTGGTCAGGTGGTCCTGGCACAGCTGGCCCCAGGGAGTGCCTGAGCAGTGGTCCCAGGGGCTTCAGAGCAGGGGTGTCTGGGGGGCAGTCAGCTCCCACGGTCAGTGCAGGGGCTAGCCATCAGCCCCCAGGCCCCCACAGCAACGGTGTCCTGGGGCCACCCAGAGCAGCAGTGTCCGGGGCCCCAGGAGCTGCTAAGTTTTAGTCATGGGTATTTATATAGTAAAAGTCATGGACAGGTCACAGGCCATGAATTTTTGTTTATGGCCCATGACCTGTCCACGACTTTTACTAAAAATACCCACGACTAAATCTTTGCCTTACGCATGATCCAATGGCTGCAAGTTGAAGCTAGACAAATTCAGACTGGAAATAAGAGATATATTTTTAACAGTGAGAATAATTTACCGTTGAACAATTTACCAAGGGTCGTGGTGGATTGTCCATCTTTGACTATTTTTAATCAAAATTGAACGTTTTTCTAAAAGATCTGCTCTAGGAATTATTTTGGGGAATTTCTATGGTCTGTGTTATACAGGAGGGCAGAGTAGATGATCTAAGGTCCCATCTCGCCTTAGAATCTATGAATCATACAGTCACATGACTCCAAGAGCTTGGGCTTTAAGAAAAACTGGAAATATAATGGAACTTGCATAAAATCATGACAATGGGGAACACTGGGGCTCGTGTTCTAGCTAGCAGGTTTTATATGACATAAGGAGCTATATAGCTACATAGGGCTAAGGTTGTCCCTGTGCCTTTCCCCCAATCCCAAGTTGTTTTGTTTTTAGATGCCTTTTAAAGAATGAATTAACTTCTTTTTAAAAATCCAGGTTAAAGTGCAACACTAACATTAAAAATAATAAAAGGTAGAGACTCATCAAATGAAAAGCGTTTAGATTCTCACAGTAACGTTAACCTTCACATTGCACATCCTTCAAACCTACTTTAAACACTCTAATGTGCAATCAAAAAATATACCAGAGTAAATTCATTTTCTTAGCCTCTCTCATTTCCTGACTTTTGTGTCTTTAAATTGATAACCTTAACATTGCATCAACATCGGATTGAGGGTTTGTGTTGCACTTTTGTTATGTTTTAAGAGAGGTATCACAAGGAAAACTAACCGTGGCCTTTCTTCAACTTGTACCTCCTCCTCTGCCCCCAAATGAAATCTGGCAACACTAGATTTTTTCACCATCATGTGGCATTTGAATCACATTTCTCCTATGAGGAAATCAGTGGTCAGCTCTAGAATATTGCCAGAGCCGGTAGACATTTTTCAGATTTTGATTTGTCTATTAGCTTTTTCTTCAAAAATTTGAATTTCAGCATCGAAATTGGACATTTTAATCAAACATTATAGAGCTAGTTTAAATCTTTCAAAGTTTTGAAAATTTTCAAAATTAAAAAGTGTCAGGGAACATTTTCAAAAATTTTCATTTTTTACTGGTTTTTCAAACAGTTCTGTTATTTATGCCTTAAATTCATCCCTATTCTACTGCTAATCAGCCCCCCTCCCCCACCTCCCATTCCACATACACACCAGATTTCATTTGGATTCCTGTTGCATTTCAGATCATAGAATCATAGAAGATTAGGGTTGGAAGAGACCTCAGGAGGTCATCTAGTCCAACCCCCTGCTCAAAGCAGGACCACATCATGCCAGCCACGGCTTTGTCAAGTTGGGTCTTAAAAACCTCTAAGGAAGAAGATTCCACCACCTCCCTAGGTAACCCATTCCAGTGCTTCACCACCCTCCTAGTGAAATAGTGTTTCCTAATCTCCAACCTAGACCTCCCCCCCTGCAACTTGAGACCATTGCTCCTTGTTCTGTCATCTGCCACCATTGAGAACAGCCGAGCTCCATCCTCTTTAGAACCCCCCTTCAGGTAGTTGAAGGCTGCTATCAAATCCCTCCTCATTCTTCTCTTCTGCAGACTAAACAAGCCCACTTGACTAAAGACTAAACTCAGCCTTTCCTCGTAAGTCATGTGCCCCCTCCCCTCACGATCATTTTTGTTGCCCTCCGCTGGACTCTCTCCAATTTGTCCACATCCTTTCTGTAGCGGGCGGTCCAAAACTGGACGCAATACTCCAGATGTGGCCTCACCAGTGCTGAATAGAGGGGAATAATCACTTCCCTCGATCTGCTGGCAACGCTCCTACTAATGCAGCCCAATATGCCGTTAGCCTTCTTGGCAACAAGGGCACACTCCTGACTCATATCCAGCTTCTCGTCCACTGTAATCCCCAGGTCTTTTTCTGCAGAACTGCCGCTTAGCCAGTCGGCCCCCAGCCAGTAGCGGTGCATGGGATTTTTCCGTCCATTCTGTGTGGCCTAAGAGCACACCTGAGTTCTGGCTTGGTTTCACATATTACCAGTCATATTCTATGTTAGCTGAATATCCGCCTGAGTTTCCCTCATATCAACAAACCTCACAGGCTCTTCTCACCCTCACCGCTTCACATGTACCGTAGATTTATTTGAGAGAGAGAGAGAGAAAGTCTGGCAACAAAGGTAACCTGCAAAGGGAAAAAAAAAAAGGTGCGTGTGTTTTTTGGCACATCAAGACAGAGAATTCACCTTTTTCTCTTTTTTTCCTTTTGCAGGTCACTTTTAAGAAGGGTTGAGTTTCACCTACTCTATCATTCTGAGTTGCCTTTATCTTTTTTCTCAAGCTAATGATATTGTGCCGCTGCTGTCTAATCTGTTTGGTACTGTGGAAGTTGTATTTATAGTCCAGTTACTATAATACTATTTATACTCTAGTACTAGAGTTACTAATTATAGTCCAGCGGGGGCTACAGGAGAATTCAGATCCCCAATGTGCTAGGCACAAATGGCTAGTAAGAGACAGTCCCGCTCCTTAAGAGATTGACAAGATAGATAAAGGGTGGGAGGGGAAACAGACCCAGAGAAGGGAAGTGATTGTGCCACGGTCACACAGCAGCTCAGTGGGGGAGTCAGGACTGAAAACCCAAAACGCCTGATTCCCAGTCCATGCTCTCTCTCAAGCGTGTGAATCGCGACAGGAGGAGGTTAACTCTATCCCCAAATCAAGAGGCCTCATTCTCCTTCCCTCTGGAGATAGTACTTCTGGCCCTCTTCGTTGGCCACTGAATGAGAACCTGGGAATGAAGTGTGGGTTATCCCTATGGAAATGGACAGAACTACCGTCAGAGTACTTCAGCGCAGTGGTATCTTGAATACTCATTACCAGGATGTCCCACGTTCACTCCCTAGTTGTAAAAAAGAACAACAAATGTCTGGGGCCAACCCTGCAAACGCCAGGGAATACAAGCTGTTGGATATTAGGAAAAACTTTTTCACTAGGAGGGTGGTGAAGCACTGGAATGAGTTACCTAGGGAGGTGGTGGAATCTCCTTCCTTAGAGGTTTTTAAGGTCAGGCTTGACAAAGCCCTGGCTGGGATGATTTAGTTGGGAATTGGTCCTGCTTTGAGCAGGGGGTTGGACTAGATGACCTCCTGAGGTCCCTTCCAACCCTGATATTCTATGATTCTAAGATGGGTCATTCACTCCGGGGCTGGAGAATTCAGGACGTGGTTGTCATGAATCTAAATCAGATTCTTCATCAAGGCTACTACCGAGAGAGAGAGAGAGAGAGAGACTTTCTCCTCCTCGCTCTAGCTTGCTAAAATGGCCTGTGCTGTCTATTGTCAAAAGACCACAACTCCCTCAATCCTGGCATGGATTAAAGCATCGTGGAGTGGGTGGCTGCTACGCTACAGAGGTAAACTGAGTCCCGGCAGGCGCACAGAGACTGCCTTGCATCGCTCTCACCAGCCAGCGAGGCGGCAGACCAGTACTGGCTGGCTCTGGAGGGGAAGTTCAGCACCGTTATGGGGAGGGGCCTTTACCCCTCCCAACAGCCCTAAAAAGACAACAGTGGTTTATTCTGGCAACAGTGTCGCTTGTTTGCTTTTCACAGCTGGGGCCTGATCCTGCCGAGTGCTCTGCATTTCCTGCAAAACATGCTCAACCACCAGGCATGTCTGGGGCTTCTGAAGGCCCCGGCACAGCTCCTTGGAGGATCAGGCCTGCGGGGAGCAATGTCTCGGATGCGTCGAAATGCTCTGGAGACTGTTTTCTGCACAGCAGCCTATTGAAAATAATATCCAAATGCAGTGAAATTGGCAAACCAATCAGAGTACAGGGATTAGCATAAAGAATGGTAGGTCCCGGCTATTGTCTGCTGATATGGAAATAACCCACGAGCTGTCCCTTGAAGTTCTTCATAAAGCCTCACAGGCGATATAGGGAAAGCTGCTGCTCGAGGATTAGGAGGATATTTTCAGGACAGCTCGCTCTGCTCCCTCAGCCATGAGGCAGAAATCTGAGCAGCAGTGATTAGATAATATACTGCAACATTAATAGTAACAGAAGCAGCCTTGTCCGGAAGACAGGAACTTCTGTGCCCTTTCCTAAAGGGAAACTCGGTGAGAGAAGAGAAGCAAGGGAGCCTTCAAACAGTGGGCGGGGCACAGAAACAGAAGAGAGAACAGAAGCAAAAAAGGAGGCAGGACGATGACAACAGACAAGAGAGGAAAGGGAAATCAAGCATTTCTGTGTTTTATGGTACAGCTAGCATAGAACCCAGAGATAGGAAGGACCTGTGAAGCCATCCAGCCCATGCCCTACCAGTGCAGGATTATTGCCTTGAGCATATCCTGGAGTGTTTTGTCCAATCTAATTCCAAATGACTCAGGTGATGGACCTTCCAGCACTCCCCTGGACAGGGTACACCCCAGCCTCATAATCTCACTGCTAGGAAATATTTGCCGACGTTCAGCCTCCATTTTAACTTTGCTCAGATTCGTTTGATTTTTCCTGGTCATACCTCCTCCTACTGCTGCAGGGCTGGACAGTGTCTAGACATGTGTCCCTTCCAAAACACGTGTCCCTTCCTAGACATGTGTCCCTCTCCACTCCAAAACCCCCTTTGCACCTGGGGCTGCTGCCGAGGCAGTGCAGAAGCTCCCTGAAGCCGGGGTATTCCTGTGGGGACCCAACACAGGGTGCTCTATTCATTGCTGGAATGCCTCCTTGTGGCCACAGCTGGAGTTTAGCTTTGCCAGGCTGACACCCCTTCCTGCAGGTGCTCGCTCCATCTTTCTCTCAGGACTTGACTGTTCCCTCCTCGTGGCTTGACCCTCTGGCCAGGTCACTGTAGTTTTCCCCTTCCAGGGCAGCATGTACCAAAGTCTCTCTAGACCAACCGTTCTGGAAAGCCTTTCAATTCACTTTCCCTCAATGGTGCCACTTCCCCAGTGGCTGGTAAGGGAACCTGGGCCTGTCCTCTTCTCTGGTATCCTGCCCAGGGACCCTACAACCAGCAGCCAATGTCTGCACTGTCCCACCTCTTGCTGCTGTTTCCCTGGACTGCTTCCTACATTTCCTCTGTCAGGCTCCTTCTCCATCCTCCTCTGGGTATTCCCTTCCCTCCAGGCCAACCTCCCTTCTACCCCTAGCTTCAGAGAGAGTGACTACAGACCTTGCTCCTGCAGCCCCTTTCTGCCCCCAACTACCTGGCTTTATAGAAGCTCTGCCTGTTTCTGTCGAGGTGAGCGTCATCCTTTAATTAGTCCTCATTGCTTCCTGGCTCCTTCTACAGGTGGAGCTTAGGTTAATTGGCCCACCTAGCTACCTTAACACCTTCAGGGGCTGATGTGGGGTAAACACCCCATCACAGGGCCCATATATCTGCCCTGTGACCCCCTTGTGATCTCAAAGGGGCTTCGGGACAGTGATGAATAAGGCTCCTGTTTGCTGGAATCTGGACTCACTTCACATATGAGCAAACGTCAGAGCCGCCATCTTGGTTGACACATTGAGCATTGGTTCTACAATGAGCAGCTGCAGCTTGCTAAATAACCAGGCTTGCTAACATGGGCTACAACAGAGTCATATCCTCTGAGGATTGGGCACAGTGTGTGTGTGCGGATCTGTAACATACACTGACCAATGGATTACCACCAGTAGCGGCGCCAGCATTTCCAGCGCCCTAGGCGGCGGAAGGTCCCGCCCCCGAAATGCCGCCCCCAACAGTGGCGGCGGAAGGTCCCGCCCCCAACAGCGGCAGCGGAAGGTCCCGCCCCCAAATTTCCACGGCCGGCCGGGGCGCCGGCGCCCCTCAAATGTTCGTGCCCTAGGCGACCGCCTAGGTCGCCTAATGGGTTGCGCCGGCCCTGATTACCACCAAAAAGAGATATTGGGATCAATCCAAAGCCCATTGAAGTCAATGGAAAGGCTCCTATTGACTTCACTTGGCTTTGAATCAGTCCCACCAGAGAGAGCCGCTGCAGAGGTAAATGGTTTCTTCAGTGAAGTGAATGGTAATTTGTCGGCTAGGCCAAATACTTCACTGCAAAAAATATAAATTGTTTATTAATAAAGGTTTTAAAGATCAGTTCCTGTTTTTAGCACCAAAAAAAAAAAAAAAAATCTCGCAAAGTAGATCGTCACAGCTGAGTTCCTGGAAGGAATAGAGGAGGGTTTCCTGGAAAGATAAACAAGTAAAAACACTCACATTTGATGTTTAAAAATATTAATTTGCAAATGAGAAGGTTCTTGGAGAATGTATCACTTGCATTTCAAATGTTTTCATACTGGTTGGTGCTTTGGCAGGGGGGTGGACCAGGTATTTGAACAGGGCCTTTCTTTTCTTACTTTTTGATTCCTGGTACAGAGCAGTCTGAAAGTTTCCTCAATAAACAATTCTGCTCATGGCTAAGATGTTACCAGATAACGATATCCACAATTGGACATTCAGAAGAAGGATGGTTAGGGCATGAGCCTGGTACTTAGAAAAAAAAATTATATTCCGTGCTCTGCTGCAGACTCCCTGTGTAACATGAGGGAAGTCAGCTAGGCAAAGATTTTCAAAGGTATTTTGGTGCCTGAAGAGACAGATAGGCACCTAGTGGGATTTTAAAAATGCCTGGGTGCTTCACTCCCACTCGAGTCAATCGGAGTTCATTAAGCACTTGTTTGTGAAAATCCCACTAGGCACCTAGTTATGTCTTTAAACATCTAAATAACTTTGAAAATCTGGGCTTCAGACTCTGTGCCTCTATTTCTCCATCTGTAAGATAGGGATAGTAGTAACTCCATTCCTCACGGGGTGAGGGCAAGATAAATATATTCAAGATTGTGAAGTGCTCAGATACCACACTAATATGGGTCAAATAAATACCAAAAACACAACGGTACTTATTGATTTGATCTTTTGTATGACCTGAGGTCATATGAAATATTTTCCAACAGGTCCGTACTAACAGAGCATCATCATAACCGTTGTCCTCACGTTATTAGGCATCACCACAAATGGTAGATCCCTGCAGCCCATTGGATTACTGTTTCCAATGGGAAGCTTTTTCAGAACTTGGGCCCCCGTCTTGCAAATGATTAACTTTGCACAAGTGAGTAGTGTCATTGGGAGGATGGGATTGCTTGCACAGATGCGATTAAGCATGTGCATGAGTAGGATCAGGTTCTTGTAATCCATATCCTAAAGGCTATTAAACCAACACTCCAAATAAATTCATGTGCAAAATTAGATGAGAGAGTTTCAAAAAGCTGGAAGCGGGGCTAAATGTTAACACTTTTAGGCATGTGTTCACCAACAAAAGTCTAGTGCTCTCTTTAGAGCTAGAAAACAGACACACATCTCTGGTCCCACCATCTAACCAGCCTGGCATGTGGCAGAGACACCTGGTCTTAGCAATAGTAATCGGAAGACAATTCTGGGCCCAGACCTGATATAGAAAACACTCCGTTTTTGTGTTCTAGGATGACAACAACATTGCGCTATGCCCAAAATATCTTGCAAGCATATGTTTTGTTTGTATACAAACCTGTACCCCACATCTGAAATACACTTGCATAGCATCGTATTTGGCAAGAGAATACTTGCTAGAATTTCTTCTCTTGCACCAATTTTCTTTTGTATTTAAAGTGATTATTATTAGCAGAAAGTTCTGAAGGTTGTCTATTCGGTAATGAAAGAAGATTTTCATACATTTTGTAAGAGGCAACCCACCATTCTCCAGATTTACAATGAGATGAAGGAAAAGACAGTGTAATCATCTTTGGAAGCCTAATCGAGTTGTTCAACATCTTAGTCTTGTCATCAGCAGCCAAATGAAGACGTAGAGGAAGATATTTGAACTACAGAAGCATGTTTCCACAATGGTCTTTTGGGAAATACCTATTTTTAGCACATCAATAATGAAAATAGTACAAAATTGGAAATATATAAACACAGGCTGAAAATAAACCAGAAGTGCATAAATAATCACAAGGAGAAGAAAGACGCACATTGAAATCTCTGTTCCTGTTAACATAAAAGTCTGCAAAATATTGTGGTGTCTTAAAGTTAAGTCTACAGAGGGGGCCCGCCTCAGACTGTGGACGTGGGACCCCGGTGGTGCAAACGGCAGGGGACAGTGACGGAAGCCCTGTTGTGCTGATGAGCCTACGAGTTGGTGGGTGCAGCCTATAAAGTGGGCAAGGCCAACAGGGGCTTGTGGTTCAGGAGATTCAACATGTTCCCTTAGCGGCCTCCATGGGTGGGGTTCTATCTAGTCATGGCCAGAACTTAAAACTGCTCTCATCTGTCAGAGTCGGGGGGCGGGCAGGGGGCAGAGGGAGAACCTATGCCCTGAAAGGAGAGGAAACCCAAACAGAGTTACCTTTAGGCCCAGTAGGTTGAGTTTTATCGGCAATTGAACGTTCTTTCCTACGCAAGTTTCGTGTTTGTGGAAGGGCCCTAACATTCATTGTGGCTGAAGAAGTTATCTGTCCCCTGAGCTGAAGCTGTGTTTCTCTCTGCCCAGACATGCCTCTTTTAGTTTGTATTTTAAACTATTGGGAGTAATTACTGAAAGTCAAATCGTACCTAAGCCCCTAAATCACTAAAGTACTTTTGAGACTTTTACCAAGTGGTTTGACCAAGTTCGTACTTCAAGTGAATGGCAAAGCCACCAGGATAACTCAGGGGTTTGTCACTAATTCAGTATTGGTGACTGCAAAGAAAATGCCTCTTCACTTTTAAAAACAATGCAGCTAATATTTTGAATCTAATTCAGACATTGGTTGATGCCACCTTTATTTTTTTATTGGCCACCTAATACATCAGACTTTGCAGGAAGATGCTGCTACCAGTGAGTCCTTTCCTATCCAGTCAAGAAATACTGGTTTTAAATGATCCATTGTTTTTACACTGTGGGATTCCCTGTCACAAGATCCCGTTGAAGCTAAGAGATAAGTAGGTTTCAAGGGGGGGAAATTAGGAGAATGAGAGCATCCTCCAGAGCCATTTGAGTTAAGATTTAAAAAAAAAGTGTGTCAGAGATACACCGCCCTCAGTTTAATAAACCAATCCACTAATTGATAGGGGGTTAGAAAGACTCTTCCCCTCTGGAGAGATTATTCCTAATTGTCCATTACAGGATTTCTTGCACTTTCCTCTAAAGTTTAAGTTACCAACCACTGTCAGAAATGAAATACCAGGCTAGGTTATGATCTGGTATGGCAATGGTTATGTTCCTGTTTATAGCATGGGTTAAGAGAGAACATTAAATACAAAGGTAACATTTAATTAAGTAGCAACCCCACTTAACTCTTATTTCCCAGACACCAACGTTGGCACAGAAAAGAGATTGTAGGAGAACTAGAGCCACAGAATCATAAAGTTGTGCTTCCCAATGAAGAACACAGCAAGAAATCCAGACACCGGCCCTTTCCTTTTCCAGCTGTGTCTTGCTGGATGTCTTTACTGGCAATTAACATGGCAGCTGCTGCGCCAAAAGCAGTGGCCAAAGCTAGCAGAGTGCCTGGTGATGAAGCTGGTGGCTTGGTGATAGCTGACATCAGTAGAGGATATATCAATTTGTTAAATACACCAAAACAAATTTGCTGCTGGTTTTTGTTTTTTTTTAAAGTTACACGTGAAAGTAAGGCCAGATGAAAGCTGACATTTCCTGGTCTGACAACAGATATAATAACTGATCCAAAAATACTGCAGTGAGGAAGTCACTGCCAGGTTTCTGTTTGGGTGGATAATGAATGAATGAATGAATGCAGTAGTTACATGAAAGGAGATGTCGCATTACACTACTATACAGCGTTCCAAAGTATTGTAATTTCACTGCCTTTGTCAAGTGAGGAAAGCGAAAACATCCACCTTGGCTGCCTTTCCGAAGAAGAGGGGCTGACTTGGCAAAGCTGAGAAAAGTGGTTTGGCTTCTTCCAGGCTGATCAGCTTCAGCAACCTCATGCAGGCTGTCAAGTCTTGTGCTATCATATAGCAAGGCCTTGAGACAGCACAACCAAGGATACGGAGAGAAATCTGTGTCTCTGTCAGTGGCTGGGACGCAGGCAGACATGCCTACTGGTTGGAGCAGGAATCAAGAGCCCAGAGTCAGAGACCTGATGCCGGAGCCAAAGTCAGGAATCAGAGCCGAGGGTCAGCACCCGGTTACCTGGAGTGAGGCAAGGCTGGGAACAAGCCCTGGGTGACCTGCTGCTGTTGGGCTTAAGAGCTGGCCTGCTGACTCTGCCAACCAATTAGGCCGTGTAGCCAACCAGGTGGCTGACTACAGGTCAGCTGTGCTCATTGTGGCCACAAAGGAACAGACCAAATGGCGAACGGTCACTATGGCTGACTATCCAGCTAAGCATTGAAGAAGAAGCTTTTGGTTAAAGAGAAGTTGGGTATTTTGACCTCCTACTTTTGGACAGTTTCTAGGGTTAAAAACAATTAGTTAGAAATGAGGTGAGAATAGTACCAGGAAGTCACTGCATTCTGTGGTTCACCTCATCGGCTGAAGTTAAAGGAAAGACTGATTGATTTCACCGGGCTTTAGATTGACCCCTATGGCCTAAATTTTCAGATGTGACTGGTGATTTTGGATGCCCAACTGGAAACACTAAAAAAAAAAATCCTGATTTTCAGAGGGTAGGTACTCAGCACTTTCTGAAAATCAGGGCCCTGTCAGGTCTTTCAAATTGGGCACCCAAAAACACAAGTCACTTTTGAAAATGTAGCCCATGGGACAGGCCAATTGTGGGTGTATAGGGCCAGATTTCCAAGACAGCTTACTTCCCAGCAGCTCCCACTGAAAAGAGGAGGGATGTTAAGAGCTTAAGCCAATCGCTATTAGAGATCAGGATGAAAATGAATCTACTGCGGGGTTCTTACACTTCCTTCTGAAACATCTGGTACAGACCAATGAGCGATTAGATACTAGACTAATGGACCCGGGAGCTGATCTGATATGGCAATATTTATGTAATAATGGGAGCTGCTAAGTAATGAACACTTCTGAAGGTCCGATCTAGATAGACCAACTTCCATCAACTTCAATGGAAGCTTTATTTATGGGAGGGACACAACATCACAGCCAGTTCTGGACAAGGTGCTTAATGCTGGTGTTTCTTAATATCCACCTCCTTCTAGGCATGGGCAGACACTCCTTTTTGTCACCCTTTGTAATAGTCTGGTTCCACTTTATTTTTGTGCAGCAGTCTCAGGCCGCCAGATGAAGCGCTTTAGCAATACAAGTGACTATTGTTAATTTATCAGCAGCCGATTTTGTCAGTTGATTCGATCTCACAGCAGTTCCCTGCAACCCTTGGTTCTTTTAGTCGGCACAGGACTAATCATGCAACCTTTGATTCTGGTTTTGACCCACAGCAGTCACCAGCCCATTCCCCAAGCGGCTAGGTTTAACTTCAGATTTACCACAGGCATAGGCGCCGACTCCGTGGGGCTCCAGGGCTGGAGCATCCACGGGGAAAAATTAGCGGGTGCTCTGTACCCACTGGCAACCAAGCTCTTCCCTCCTCGTCCCCTCCCCCCACCTGAGTGCGCCGCGTCCCCGCTCCTCCCCAGCTCTTCCCGCCCCCCCCCCCCCCCCCCGCCCTCCCCCCCCCCCCCCCCCCCCGCTGCCTAACAGCTGTTTGGCGGCGCTTAGGACTTTCCGGGAGAGAGGGGGAGGAGCGGGGACGTGCTCAGGGGAGGAGGCGGAGAAGAGGCAGGGCACGGGCAGGGACTTGGGGGAAAGGGGTGGAATGGAGGTGGGAAGGGGGTGGGGCTGAGGTGGGAAAAGGCAGGGTGGGGCAGGGACTTTGGGGAAGGGGTGGAATGGGGGTGGGGCGAGGGCAGTGCAGGGGTGGGGTGGGGTTCGAGCACCCACTGGGCAGAGGGGAAGTTGGAACCTATGACCACAGCCTAGGTCCAGTTTTGCCTTTATGGCCCTGAGCCTGCAAACAGACTTGCCGCCTCCATGACTGATTTTCCCCAATTGGGACATTAGCAGCTTTGAGTCTGCCAGAGGACTCCAAACCACACAAGTTTCACGTGATTTGGGGTTGCATTGAGGAAGCCTCATGTCCACAGTATAGAATGGAATAACATACTGTGAGCAATACTGACATTTATACTCACAAGTCCGGAAAGCTGTATAAAGCCTAACTAAGAAGCACTGAGTCCTTATTCTCGCAGCTTTTTTCTCTATAGCATCAATATGTACTTCACTAAATAATCAGTGCCAAAAATACTTATATATTTTAAGTGACACAAAACATTTCATGTGTCAAACTAGAAGTTACCCAGAAAGCTTCATATGGACCATCTGTATTTGCCACTCCATTATATACTTCCCTGAGTTCTGGGTCACAAATTCTATTCGTTTTCAAAAGCTGGCTAAAATATCATTTGGATTTAATCCTGCTGGCTTGGATACTGCATATTTGGCAGGGTAGGACTTCCTGGCTTTGCAGATGACATTTAGCAGCAGCAAGCAGAGAGCATTTAAGAGGAATAAAACTTTTTAAGCAGTCTTTGGACACTGGGATGATTTTAAAAAGCCATGGCAAATACACTCAATACATCATTTGTTCTGTGTTACTCTAAAATATGTACATTCCTTGGGAAATATAAGTAAATCAGAGTAAAGCAAACAAATGTAAGTACTTGATTAAGATTGGAAAATGGTTATTTATGAGGTAAATAAGTACTTATACTGAATAGTAAACATCTCCCGTTTGACTGTAAAAATCTCTGTTTTATGTAAGCACAGTTTTATCTAGTTGCTCTGGGCAATTGATTTCAAGTACATTTTTTTTTAAATTAAAACAAAATCGGTCAGGCCTTGGTCTTATAATGTGGTTCCGATCCTACAATGACCTAAATGGGGCTTTGTATGGGCATAGAGATCTGCCATAAGAATCAATGCTTTGGATCCTGGTGGGAAACAGACCAGCTTATCTGCTGTTCCTGAAGATGCTGTTTGGTGGGTGTGCAACTGTGCATATACTTTTCCCTCTAAACTCTGCTTCTTCTTACAAAATGCTGGGTGATGCTGATCTTCTTAGCCTACCTGTCTCGTAGGAATTCCATCACAGACATTCCATAGCCCTTTGCTTAACACAAAGCAGACAGAAATGCTAGCGCTCAATTTTCTACTGCGCTCATCTCTTGACTTGGGGGGCATGGGGTGAGAATTCTCAGCGCAGACATGTGGATCAGTGCTTTGACTATTGACTTTTAGCTTCAATACCATCCCACATCATTAAATGTTTTTTTTCCCTTCTTCTTCTCTCATTTGGGGCTTAGCCAGTGTCTTGACCTTTTCCATTACTAAAATCCCCTGTCACCACTGCAAACGTACATCCAAAAGCAAAACCGAATCACACCAATATGGATACAGACAGTGGCTACCCTGTACTGAACACAAGCTCAGAGAGCAGACCAGAGCTCAGGTAGTTGACAGTTCATACTCCAAACAGCCACTTACCTTAGCGATGCCCACAATTTCCACCTACTCTGTTGCGAACAGAGAAATAATCTCCATTTTGTTTTCAAATGTGTCTTGTCTTGCTTCCAGCACTATGAGGAGAGTCAAAGAAGAACGTGGAAACCCCAATAAGTCTGGAGAAGGAAGAAAATCTCAGTAAGGTCAGAGTTCAGAGTGGGTGAACATCACAAACCTTGGCTGCTTATCTGAACCGCATACGTGTCCAAGCCTCACCAGGCCTCTCTAGACCTTCAAAATCCCCCTCCCCGACAATGGGCTTCAAGACAGACCAGCCTCCGACACTCCACTATTACCTTTACCTGATGGTAGCATCTAAGGCGGATAATGTGGCCCCCTCCCACAGCATCTTTGGGAGTGCTCCCAGCAAGTAGGTCTAAGGCCCCCTCACGTTATTCCAGGATGATCTTTTTTGCGGGGGTGGGGTATGGAGGTGGGGAGGGACAGCTGGTAAACGTGCCTCCCGCAGAGGTACTCCTTGCTGCTGCTGAGTGATCAGGCTCTGTGGGTAGCAACAAGCCCCATACAACATTCTGAGCAGTAGAAGCAAGTAGAAACTCAGGCTCAGTTCCCGGGAAAGACACAGAGCTTTTTTCCCAGTTGGCTCAGAGAGAAATACATAATATCCCCAACCGTCTGGATATGGCAGCTGACTTTCTTGAGCGCACGGCATAGGGCCTTGAACAACTGCTGCAGAAGCTTTGCCGGGAGATAGCATCGGCCCTGGGCCTATCGCCATGCTGAGAGAGGCGGAGAGATCCAGATTATATTCCCAGCTTTGAAATCTTTCACTGATTTTAAAAAAAAAGATACAAAAAGCGGAAGCTTCAGCCATCACAAACAGGCGCATTGGCCCATGATCCTGCCAATACCTACACAAAATGTTACACGCAAGCAATCCAGTGGAACCAGTCAGATGCAAAAGTTTCGCAACAACTGGGTCCACGGTGCGGCTAATTTTGCACCAGTTTCTCCCACAGCTCTGCTTTAGCTGGAAAACTTACCAGACAGTCAGTTTCCACAAGGTTTCCAGACCAGAGAATTTGGGGGATATGTCTCAGATAACTGAGTCTCTAAACTTTGACCATTGTTACCTTTTACAGGGATACACACTGGTTTGTGTCCTCTGGGATGAGGAATTTAGTCAGGAGGAAGTGTTCCCTTTACAAGAATCCTGCAATTGACATGATTGAGGGATCTGTTGCCCTCTGTAGTGTCAACTATCTTCAAATTAAAGTTCCGCAAATCCACAATGGCCCAATAGATTCCAAGCCTGTAACAGCCCCTTCGATGTTCTGTGATAATAATCCATGAAGCAATGGCCACTGCATTGACACAATAGACAGGACTGCTGTTCTCCGTGGTGTCAGTGATCCATGTATTACAGGGTTGTGTCTCACATGGTTCCATGGAGATCTTTCCCTTTAAATAAAAAGTGAAAATACAAGTCAAAGGTTAAAATGTTGTTAAGGGTCGGCTCTAAAACCACACACAGAAACAGCCATACACAAAACCCCAGGACATTCTTACATTAGGGACTGCACTCAATTATTTCAACTTATTGTACCCAGTTATCCTGGTACCAGTGGTAACTAGAGTTGATTTGAAATATTTCATTCAGACTTTTTTTCAGCCCCAAAAGAGACTTTTTAAAAACATCAAACCCAAACATTTCTGCAGAAGATGTCCATGAAAAGTTATTTGGAAAGTGAAGATTTTTTATTTTCTTTTTCATGTTTTTCCAAAGAAAATATTTAGTATTTTCCAACCAGCTAGAACTGAATGGAATCTGATCTAGTTGGTAACGAAATTAGGGTGGGCTCTCTATAGAGCAGTATGGTGCCACTTTTGGTCATAAGGTTCTGATGAATGCTGTATGTAAAGCAAGACACGTCTGGAAACGATGTTAATGTGCCGGATGTGTTGATTCATTGAGGTCCAAATGTCACTCCTAAGAGTACTCTTCCTATAATCAGCGAGCAAGAATTATGGCTTTGGTTATTTAGCTGACTGTGAGTAACTAAAGTAGAGCAGAGCTCAGATCCCAAAGATCAAGGAAGGGTAGTCTAATGGTTAAAGCACAGGCCTGGTAATTAAGATGGCTGGGTTCTATTCAGCTGTACTTCGTGTCAGACCTTGGGCAAGTCTCCAGCCTTTTGTTTCCCCATCTGTAACATAGAAAAGTTCATTAATTTTGGTAAAAGTCTTTGAGATCTTTGGCTGACAAGAATAGAAATGCAATGTATTAGTACAGTGCGGTGGATTGAGCAAAATGGACCATCCGTGTAGATAAGACAGATACTGGATTCAAATCCCTGAAATAGTTGTTCATAACAGGGCAAATTCAGGACTTTCCATTGATTTGCTTTGGAGGTCAAGTCAGACTTCTGACATTTTTCTAAAGAGAGAGGATTTGGGACCGCAATTCCTAACCTTCTTGGAGTACCCACAAAAAGAAATAAAAATCCAGAAAACCCACCAACAATGTGTTAGCCTTTCAGTAGCTGGCTCAGTCACACTTTATAAATGTACCTTTAGTACTGTTTATGAAGGGTGAGTAAGTGTTTATTAGGTGGTTAATCAATTGTTAGAAAGTCCAACAGGTTACTTGTTACTATGGTTTATAACCACCTATAACACTTTCTACTGATTTGCTTAGAACCATCTATAGCATTCCTCATGTCTGTAATGTGCTTATATCATATAGTAACCCTCTGTCAACTCTTTCTAAATATATCCTTCATACAAAGTGTGGCCGCTGGCTGTAACACTTGCCACACAACCAAAAATAAATGGGGAGAGGGAGCAAAGAGTTAGGTCACTTAAGAAAAATTGTCACAACATATCGTTTATATTACGTATTCAGCACCGTTCCAACATGCTCATCGGCTTTTCTAATCAGGAGCCAGGCTTTTTTAATATGGCAGTGCTCATTCATCTTTGCAAGTGTCCTCTGTAGTTGGGATTTTGTATGTAGAAGGACGTGAACTGTCAGTCACTGGTACGGAAGGAAATGGGGTGGGTAAGAAGGAACAGATGGTTTCTATGGCATTTTCACCACCCCTATGGCATATTGCAAACCGGACTGTAATGCTCTTACTTTTGTTTTAGTTTTTAAAGCCAAAAGCTGCGTGTTGAACTTGTAGCCATACAAACCTCAGCAGGTTTATGCCACGGCACATTGTAGCAGGGTTGTTAGAGATAGGCCAGGCCCTTGAGATTATCTAGCCATTGCCCCACCAAAGCAGGGCTGTTCGAGGTAACACCTTTAACAACGTTTTGTCCGCTCTGGTTTGAAGTGGAGCGAGCGATAGAATTTTCATGGTCAGCACAGACTGAAACGTGAAGGGATCTGCTACGCAACTGACTGCTTATCTTCATTGCCTCACTTTGTAAATTTCAGTGAACAAGGAGCTTACCTTTCTCTTGCAGCTTAGGAGCCAGAGAAGAGAATGCCTTGGAGGTGGTAGGACTCACACCCAGGGATCATAAGAGTGGGTTGATTCCCAAGATGGGGGCGTTTCCCAGAGGAAAGGCCCTTGCTGACTGTCTCTGGGTTTTCCCCTGCTCAGTCCCTCCAGGCCAGTTTTGTGAATTGCCCCTAATATTAGATTCTGCTAAATTCTCCCAAAGGAAGACTTGTTAGCTGTGCTACAGGAGCTTCATCTCACCATTCATTCTTTTGGTGTCAGCATGAAGATTACTGCAGATGAATAGCAGCGGTGACCAATCAACGCAGCAACCATCAGAGAGAGAAGGGCTAAAACACGGATAACGGAGCAGAGGGATGGTGGTGATCGGAGCAGGGAATGGTACCCGGCCATGCATTTTTATTGTTTGCATAGTCATTATAGACACAAACATCAGGCCAAAGCAAAGGAGATTCAGTGCTGCTGCAATCACACGTGATGCATTTCTGCAGCACAGACCTGCAGTGCCACAAATAATCTGATTCACTTTAAACGGCTGCTTGTTTTACAACTGGCAATGTCTTCCCTCTTATTTCACCCTGGTGAGGATTTTCATGACTTGCTTTATTGTCCCTTAAAATACGATCAAACAAGGCTCTGAATAGCCTGTGTATCTTGGGCTGAAAAGCACATTTATGAAACCGGATGTACGGCAATAAACTGGGAAAAAGAAATCTGACCCATTTGCCCCATGGAAAGCCACTAAAACTTCATCAGCTCATTTCCCTTCTCCAACAGGTGTAAGAACAAAAGACGTATTGTCATTAGCCAGCATATAGAATAAAGAAAAAGAACATGGCCATGCTGGCTGATGTGTGTGTGATAGAGACTATTGTTTCATCTCCTGCCATTGCTAGGGTCTTGTGTGACGAGTTTCATCGGATTGTGTCACAAAGTCAGCATTGTCTTCTGAATCCGCCTCAACGTTTAAATTGACCTCTCAGTATTTTTCTTGGTTGTCACACTGAGTGCAATGTTTATCTTGTTATGCTATTTATACAGAGCAGGCTATTTTTCCATACGGGAAATATCATGTGTCAAGCATCTGAAATTCCAAAGAAGCATATATGAAGGCTGCTCTTTACTCTGACGAATGATGGGAAACTTTTGTCGAATGGTGAGAACTTTATATCATTATTAAGATCTTACCACTCAGTGTGAGGTATTCAAACTCCTTATTCCCATATTCCCCCAAGAAATCTATGGCAGACAGGCCCGGATTAACTAGTGTGCACTGGCACAGGGCCTCCTACCAAGCTTGGGGCCCAACCAGGTTTGACCCATCATCATGGAAGGGTGGCTGGGCCAAATTTGAGTGGCGTGGGAGGTGGCACACTGAGGTTTTACCCCATCTACATACTGTGGTGAGAGCCAACGGCCGGAGCTGGGCCAGGAGCCACTGGGCCGTGAGTGTAGGGCACATTCAGTTTCCAACCCCACCCCTCCTCAGGGCCCTAAATTCCACTCAGGGGCAGGATCTGATTTCCATAGGTCCCCATTGTCTTAGGTTTTGTGGCCCTGTTCCATGTTCACCACAAAAAAGTCCTGGCCCAGTTGAAGTGGCTCCTGTCGTGCAGGGCTGGGGCTCCCTGCCCTGGGCATTGTAACCTGGGCCACGGTGCAAGGGGTCACACCACCACGCAGGGCACCCCCATTATGACAGGGTGCTGGGGCCAAAATGGAATGAATGGCATTGCGACCTGGAGCACCGGGGGGGGCGACGCACAGTGCCACTCCCTCAATTTTGGCTCTGGCATCTTCCCATCATGGCGGGGGGGCGGGGAGGGGGCAGAGCCAGACCTGAGAGGTGCTGCCACCCCTGTGCATGAGGGATGGGGTGGCAGTGCCCAGAGTGGGGAGCCAAGCCTAGCCAGCCTTGCAAGACAGGAGCCATAGCTGTGAGGTGAGTGGGGAAGAACAGGGCTTAATTTGTGCCAGGCCTTGCCAGAGCTGAGCCCCGGCACCTCTAGGCTTGGCGGTTCATAGCCCCGGCACCTGGGCTTGAGCCGCAGCACCTCTTTCATTATCAATTAAGCACTGGGGGGGATGGGCTTCCTCTGTAACTCCCCCACAACTGAAATCCCCCTTCTGGGGGCAAGATCCCACGGGACTCCCACCCCAGGGGAGATGGGGGCTCCCCAATTTCCATAGTGAACTGGGGCCCAAAATTCGCTAATCCAGTCCTGATGGCAAGGCCAGGAACTGAACTCCTGTCACCTGACTTCCACTCCAGAGCCAGGACCACCTTTCCTCCTGAAGAGCTGCGGAACTCAAGGTGTCAGTTCAGCCTTTACAAGGACATCCTGCGCACTCATTCACTCCAGGCACATGGCCTCCTCTCTGTTCCCTATGTGGATGAGAGATCATTTTAAGAAACCCACTGCTGTGCTCCCTGCCGATACGTAGCTTCTAATCAGGAACACAGCGCTTACAGACGCAATAAAACAATAAGATTTTGACATTGCACTAGCTTTCTCCTACCATCTAAGCTACTGCCCGTATCCTCGTTGGGACTGTTAAAACCAGAGGGAGGAGAATCAGGATCATGTATTTTCATCTGCCTACCCATGAGTTATTTTTGCCTTAATCTAGGCTCTATACAATCTCTTCAGTTACTAAAGCGATGGGTACCTTACAGCTGCGGATAATAATACATGAACCAATACAATTCTGTGGTTCTCTTTCTTGCCAGTGCAGTTTAATAAACACTCTCAGGGCAGCTAGTCTGCCTCTCCCCAGCTATGCTAAATGAGCACTTTAGGAAGTATCGTCTCCCCTCAGAGCATGAACTTTGCAGTGCACCCACAACGAGGCACAGTTTTCCGAGGCGCTGAGTCAGAGGGACTGGTGACAAGACCAATAGGAGTAAGGATTTTAAGGGGAAAAAAGACCGAGAGAGGGAGATGAGAACCACCCACCAAATGTGTCGAGCAGGGAATCCAGATCAGGGAGGTGGTTTTCTTGCAAATAATCTGCATGTAAGAAGGATTAATATTGCCCCATAGTAGACAGGCTCCTTTAACATTTCCCATCCGAAAAATGGCACATTTCTTATAAGAACAGCGTAAAACCTTACGATGAATCTTGGAAACTGGGACCCCAGCAAGGAGCCATGGCCTGACCATTGGTGTCAAGGGCTACCTGGATTAAGAATCATTTTCTTTATTCCTCATCCCTCCCTTGCTGTCCTATTGTAACTTCCTTGATAAAAAAGCCCAACCGTTAAACAGACTCTCTTCTTTCTGTGCCAGCACCAGTCCTCAACGGCTCCCGTAGCAAGAGCAGAGCTCAAATGCTGTGCCGAGCTCTTCCTTAATCCCTCACACATGATTTAGTCAACACCAGTGGGGGAGAAGGAGCATAGAGGTTTTTCTTCCCCCCCTTCTTAGGTCAGAGAAAAGAGGTGAAATTCAATAACGCTGCTGTGCTGGAATACAATGGGAGCTCCTGCAAAGTGCTGGGAGGGACAAATGCAGAGTGCAAAAATCGGGGTGGAGGGTTGTGAATGGCACGCCACGGTCGTGCTCTCATGCTACTCAAGCCCTAACCCCGAATCTTTTTCTTTTTGAAAGTCAGCACCGTTAGGTTTTAAAAGAAGCCAACTGAAAGATTTCATGTATCATCCTGCTGTTGCCATAGCATTAAAAAATATCTTAACGCCACCGCCGCTGGAGAAGGCATTGTTAGAAAGCTCCCTCTCCATGAATCTCAGGCGATATCCTGTGTTTGGCAATACTGGATATGCCTATTTTATAAGTGGGTAGGGAAGATTTTAATACCTTTAAAATGAATATAAGCAAATATATTCTGGGGGGAACAAGACTAACCCGTTAAGTCTCTATCAGTCATAGAATTTTAGGGCTGGAAGGGACCTCAGGTGGTCAGGTAGGCCATCCCTCCCACACGGAGGCAGGACCAAGTATACCTAGAATGTATGTGTTTCCAGAAATCACTCTGAATAATTGCAGGTCCAGAATCTGCTCATGTTGAGTAACACCTCACTCCACTGACTCCACTGGGTGGAGGAGCTACTCAGGCTGAGTACGAGTATTGGAATCTAGGCCTAAACAAGAGTGGGCAAGTGGGAGACTCAGGGGCTTGGAAGTGAGATATGGGAGGTATCATCTCCAGATGGCTGTTCCTAAATGAGGTCCAAGTGTGTCATCATCAAGGCCCTGTCTACACCTGAAACTGAGGTTGACCCAGCTATGTTGCTCGGAGGCATGAAAAATTCACACCCTGGAGAGACGTAGTTAAGCTGGTCTAAGCCCTGGTATAGACACCACTAGGTTGACGGAATAATTCTTCTGTCAACCTCGCTACCACTTCTCAAGGGGGAGGGATTTACGACAGCAACAGAAAAACCCCTTCTGTTGCTCTAGCGCGTGTCTGCAGCACTGCAGCTGTGGTGCTTGTAACATAGCCATATCCCAAGAGACATTAGCCTAAACCATCCTCGCCTATGTAGCAATGCTGCACTGCTCCTACTGTGGAGAGTTTCCCCTTCCTGGGGGAATCTCCACATGGTATAGCTCCCAGGCTGCTCCAAGCTGGACCTCGGGGCCATTGTAGCATCTTGCAGCCCCAGGATTGAGTGGGTGTAATGACGGTTTAACGCCACCCTTGTCCTCTCTTCCTCAGCTGCACCAGGAATGTACTACATGTTTGTGCAGTGGGTAGCAGCAAATGGTGTCCCGATCTCAGCAAGGACCTCTCGGTGCTGTGGATAATAAATGAGACAAGGGGCGGAGGGAGGGGGCACCAGCCCTAAAGGCCATAGTTACACATGCTAAATAAGAGAACAAGCTTTCCTCAGCCACTCCCCTCTCCAGGCTGTATTTCAGATCTCTTTCCCCACAGCGCTAGATCACCTCATTCCTCAGAAGGACAGCTGGAAAAGGAAAATGAACAAGCAGAAGTCGGCGGTGTTTCCAAACCTTGGCTTTCCTACCGAAGGGACAAGCATGGAGCCTGTCATACTCTCGTAGACTAGAGAGATCTGCTGGAAATCCTGGGCCAGGCACACAGATCCCCAAGAGGTTTAAAAAAAAATGGAAGGAGCCAAATGGAGGCTACAGAGTAAAACGGATGCTACATTCTTCAGTGATATAAGCCATCATGTGCCAGCAATGCCCCTCTGCCATTTACATTGGCCAAACTGGACAGTCTCTACGCAAAAGAATAAATGGACACAAATCTGACATCAGGAATCATAACATTCAAAAACCAGTGGGAGAACACTTCAATCTCTCTAACCACTCAGTGACAGACCTGAAGGTGGCAATTTTGCAACAAAAAAACTTCAAAAACAGACTCCAAAGAGAGACTGCTGAACTTGAATTGATATGCAAATTAGATACAATTAACTTAGGTTTGAACAGAGACTGGGAATGGTTGGGTCATTACACTAATTGAATCTATTTCCTCATGTTAAAATATGTTAGAATACCCTCACACCTTCTATGGGTCATCTCGATTATCACTTCAAAGGTTTTTGGTTTTTTTTCTTTGTTTTTTCTCTCCTGCTGATGATAGCTCATCTCAATTGATTGGCCTCTTACAGTTGGTAGGGCTACTCCCACCTTTTCATTTTCTCTGTATGTATAAATATCTTCTTTCTGTATGTTCCATTCTATGCATCCGAAGAAGTGAGCTGTAGCCCGCGAAAGCTTATGCTCAAATAAATTCGTTAGTCTCTAAAGTGCCACAAGTACTCCTATTCTTCAGTGCTAATTCTGGGTTGGGGAGGTGGTCGGGCCGCCTGACCACAGAGTATAACTCAATAAGGGGAGGATGAAAAGGTACTAAGAAAGAGAGAGAGAGGAAGCAATGTGTCTGGTAACATACATGCGGTCCAAGCCCACACAGCGGACTCAATATGCCAATGAATTAGTAACAATTTCCTATTACAGCAAATAGCCCTGTATAGAACAGGGAACCAAAGACAACTGGTCCTGGCTTGCAGTGATTGGAAGCTGTTGTCGATACTGTTGCATTACAGTCAGCCTCAAGACATTAAAGATAAATCTTAATTTTGGTAAGAAAGTGCAGGGCATTCATTTTAACCATTTTGGTTTTGCTACTGGTCAGCTTGTTCATTCTGATGATCTAACTGTAAGGTAAATAGCTTAAAATGCTGTGTGTTTAACTTCCTTCCAAAAGCTGGCTAGTGTGGCCTCTCTCAAAGAAAGAATTTTACAAGCACAGATTAGAGACCAGTTTTACAGACGCCTTTCTTGTGCTCAGAGGGTTGGCTGCTGCTGCGACGAGAAAAGGTCTTTTATTGCAATCACAGCAGAAATGTAAACATTTGAAATAAAGCTAAACAAGAGTTTAGTTGTTGAGGAAAGGGACAGTCATCCGTCAGCATTCGGCAAACAAACCATTCTTAAGAGTGGTTTTCTGCAACTCTGACCTTTAGGTCCAGCAAGCACATCAAATATTTTAGCCTCAATTCTTTTTTAACCCAATGCACACAGGTTCTTACAGTACCTCCTGCTGGCTGGAATACAGAGCACCATTGACAGTTGCCTCAGGAAGCCTTGTGTAATTTGTTCTCCAGCTGGATGGTAGGAACAAGAAACCTAAGTGCCAAATCCTGATCCCATTGGAGTTTGCTACTGGGGGAGATTTTTCCAAGGCAAAGGGTTATTAGTTCTCAATTCTCATTGGAAAAAAAAAATCTATACAAGTTGGTTGCCTAACTCCTTGTCATGCCTTTGAAAAATCTACCCTTATGGCTTCAATGGCCCTAGATGTGAAATCCTACAGTTATAGGGCCAGTTTTATACCAGGGTGTGTGCTGACGGGTCCCAGAGACTCCGGTGGAGTTGTGTGTGGAACTTGGCTCATGCAAAAATTAGCTCACAGAGAGGGCCATAAATCCAGGTTTGCCCCAAGTTTTAAACATTTTCAGGGCTGCTTCTCTTCTACCAAATTCTTCTCTTACTTCAATGTGTTTGCAATGTGCTTAACTGGCTGTGGGAGTGGCTCGCAGACCCAATCGCATTATGCATATGGTTCGTATTCAACCAATAGCTAGTCTCACATCTCTACTAATCTCAACCATGTTTTGATATTTCAAACATTCATACACCTGAACTTTTTCGATTGCTTTCTGTGTCTGTGTTCTTAAAACCAAGCACACGCCCCTAGTATCTGAGCACAGGTGTTTGATTGATGTGTTTGCTCTTAGCAATCTGTGACTGACAGACACACGCACATACACACACACAAATCTGACAATTTTCTTCTCTTTTTGAATCATGCCAGGTTTACATGCAGAAAGAAGAAAAAAGCAGCCAGGTGACTAGAAAACCATTCTAAAATGAATATTGAAAACATATTTGCATGGATCAGTTAAACTTTCAGCACTGGAAGCCTGCCTAGCTGAGGTAGTGTGTTCGCTTTGGCAGACCGCGTGACTTACATTTTGCAATATCATTCCTGTTCTTTGCAATTTTGTTAATCAAAAGAGAGGGTTCCTGGTCTTATCAAAATTAACTTCTGAAACCAGCACAGCTATTACGTAAAAAAATAAAATGTTAAAAGTACTGTGATTCTTCTGTGAAAGTGCATCAAGGTTGCAAAGTCAAGCACTCAAATGCTAGGATATTCCTGAATCGAGGTTGCCTGTGTAACCTTAATTTGGCCCCCTTCTTCATATGCATTATGATACAGTCTTCATATATACCTATATATATATACATAAGAGTATATTAAAATTGGAGCTAAGGGACAGTCAGCTATCAAGATTCTACTTCTCCTGCAACTTGACATGGAGAGGAAGGATGGTACAATGGCTAGGGAGCTAGCCAGAGACTTGGGTGCAATTCCTTGCTGCGCCACAGACTTCTTGTGTGACCTTTGGCAAGTCACTTAGCCTCTGTGTGCTTCAGTTTTCCCATCTGTAAAATGGGGATAAGAACACTGTCCTGCCTCATAGGGATGTTGTGAGGCTAAATACATTACAGATTGTGAGGCACTCAAATACTGTAGTGATGGGGGCCAGATAATTCCCCTAGTTAGACTGAGGACAAGACTGGGCCCAATATGTCCTCTCACCCAGAGGCATGTGAAGACTAGGATGATGTACAGTCACAATATTGCCTTTTCCTCAGCGCATGTGTCTGAAGACAGTGTATAGCTGGGGTTTGGGATTTGGTCAGGTACTATCGTTTTACAAAGATGCGTAGACCATTCTGCAGTCATTGCACAGGGAATCACAACGAGCAGTACGTTCTAGCTTGCCCACCTTTTGAATGAAACCCCTCCCCCCCAACATTTACCTTAGGTTGAATCATTCCAAAACCAGGAATTCATCACTTGGGAGATTATTAGTTCCTCCCTCTCCTTCCAGTTTTTCAAATGCCATCAAGTAAATCTGACAGAGGAACAACAACAACAGAACGTTCTGACGCAGCACAAAGTGTTCTGGAAAGCGACTTCTGTAGCTGTTATTTGGAATCCTCACTTCCTGGCATGGAAGGGAGGGAAAAGGAAGAGAGAGAGAACACTCTACATTAGGGGCAAGACTATGTTATGGTGGGCTGGGGAGGGGCTGCAGCAGTTCCTGGAGGTGTTATGCTTTGAAAGACATAATGATTTCACTAGGCACTGGGGGTGATGGAAAGCTGCTTTGGAATGGTGAAGCTTGTGCCCCTCCCTCCCCTAATACACCTTGGCTGGTGTCTCTTGGCCATAGGTCCATGCCAACAAGTGACCCTCTTGCTTGGGCTGCTGTCATTATTACAGTAGCTCCGAGCAGGGTCAGGGCCGCACTGTGCAAAACATGAAGTAGGAGACAATCTCCTCCCCAACAGACTTCTTAGTCTGCTCCTCTCCGTGTGCTCCTCAACCCTTATATCCACATCATCGCTGTCCCCTGAGCAGGTATCCTCAACAGATGGTTTCCAAATGAGATCTCACCATTCTAGTGCACCCCAGCCATAATTTGGGCTTCAAGAATCGTTCTCAAAACCACAATTCGTTGTCTTTAAGCTGTATGGCATTTCGGTGCCAGCCTGTTTAAGTTCTTGTATATTTATCTCAAACACTGTCATCCACTCCCCCATGCCCTGTCAGTACTGACCTCGGCATGTAATCACCAATCTTGCCTACGTCTTAAGGCAAGGACTCCTTGAACTTTGTGGTTTATGATAACAACTCCCTCTGTCTGCTCCTCTCAAGAGACAGACGGGGTTATGATCTTGGTCAGAGTGTGCCTTCTAAAGAAAGCCAGTCAGTCATGGAGATCTTACAAATCCTCATATTTAGGTCTACTAGAACAACATGAAGCCTAGTGAAAATACAGAGTAGGGCTCTTTCTAGCCTGGGCCAAATTTGTAAAGAAAAATTGTTACCAAAATAATATAAAGAGAAGCTTTCCTGCCTTGCTAGAAATCAGCATGGTGTCACGACAAAAGCATGTGTCTTATTCCTAGGACAGTGTCCGTCTCACCCGTCAACTTGTAAGCTCAGTTTTAGAAAGTCTCTGATCAATGGAGGGGAAATTGTCTTGAGTGAACCAATTATCTATTTTTCCAACCCACGGCACTCTGAAGTAGCATTAAGTCCTGTCATTCCTAGACTTTGACCCATTGTGTGTTACCCAAGTTATATTTGCCATTATGAGACACCTTCCGATCATTTGCCATAATCAGATCCATTATACATATCTGTATGAACACAGAGTTCCTTTGAACTTCAAAAGAGTTTTAGTTCTTTGATTACGACTTTATCAGCAGCACATAATCAAGTTACAGACAGACCCACTCAGAATTTAGTCTTAACCCTTTTTGACTGCAGACAATTGCAGGTACGTAGCCAGCAAATGGCCTTTGTGTTGTATCCAAGTTATTTATCAAGATAAACTGTCTCTACTTTTTCAGGAGACAGTCTTCCCTGTCAGGTGTGAAGGGTTAGCCTCTTGAGATATCAGAAGTCATCACAGCTAATAAAGTAGCTGCATCCCAGACTTTCCTGGAAGATGGACTTTCAACAACTATTCCACATATCACTTTGATCCTGATAACATTAAACATCAAGTATCCTCAGATGGGCGTTTGACCCTGAGTCCATGCAGCCTTTCAGAAGCATAGGCTCAAGCAACGGTCAAGCAGAACTAGTCTAATACAATTTAAGATCAGGGACCATGAGTTTTCACATATTTTAAAGTATAAGAATGCGTTCTCATTTGACTTCCACTGTCTATTGCACTGAAGGCCGAAAGAGCTAAGTTTAGGGATGGAACGGGGAACCTGGATCTCAACACAGTCCTGGCTGGGACAGGCGAGTCCCATATGTGGAAAAAAATCAGAAAGGGGCGCTGCCTGGTAGATGGACTGGGAGGGAATTGACTGCCTTGCTACACTATTAATTAGTAGCTTTGTTTCACCAGCTGGTCAGGAAATATTGACAGGGCATTCCCAGAAAGCAGACAAAGCACACACCTGCTACACAAAAATAAAGGGGGAAAATAATTGCCCGTGTATCTCACTTTTATATCCAGGTACTCCCACCACTGTTAGTGCTATGAAATCCATTTAAACAAAATGGAGCATGCCTGGCCTTTCCTTCCCCACAGGACATTGCAGCCAGGACATTGCAGGCGGGCTACTCTCCCTGCATGACCCCTTCTAACTCCCACTACTGTTAGCTCCAACCTTCCACCCCAGTTCGCTGTTCCCCATCTCCTACCCTTCCACCGTTATCCCTGACCCCTTCTCAGCAGATGTGGAAGACTCTCTCATCTCCTCTCGCCAGCTAGAAGGAGGGGAGATGATATAGAGGCTCTCAGGAGCCTTACTTTTGTGACATGCCAGTGTCAAATCCTCCAGCAAACTGGTCATTCGGCAGCAACGTAAAACGGTACAGAAAGACAAAGGCACAGGAATGTATGAAACAAATGCTTCTGGAAATTCTAGCCATTTGCTGATGCCTTTTGGAAATACGGGCTTAAGTAAGTATCACAAACTGTAATATACAATTCAATTGTGGAGGGGAAAACCCCTTGTTTTCTGTCTGAACCTCATACAGATGCAGCTCTCTAGTTTGCTACAGATTTCAGCACAGAAATGTGGTGGTCTTCTTGCCAAATTTAGGTTTAGTGTGTTTCCAAGTACACAGGGCTCTGAGGGTGCTGATTCCATATTAGTACTGCAGTACAGCGTGAATCCAGGGTTTACATACTTGGGGTTAAACGTCACTACAAATTGTTGTTTTATCAGTTGCAGCTGATGAAGAACAATGCTTGTTGTTGTTCAAGGCCTTTCGATACAAAAAGTTGCACATTTTCTAGAAGCTGGACTGGGTAGGGCAGAGCTGGCAGACTAGACGATACGCTCAGGTTGGTGAGATGGACTTTTAACGGATCATTTGAACAGATATCCATGGTGATGTTAATATGACAGCTCAGCTATCAAGAGAAAATGCATTAGTAGCGCTGTGTGAATATCAGATTTTTAAGTTCACTGGTAATTCCGGAAAAACGTTGCTTCAGGTCCAGTGAAACATTTCATAAATGTTGACCATTTTTTAAAGGTTTTTGTTTTTAAAAAATAAAGGAATTTTCAAAATGAAAAGTCATTTCAAACAAAAAAAAAAAAATCGAAAGCTTTTGCCTTTTCACTCCCTCCCCCACAACAAGCAATTCAGAAAAACCAACGTGAACTTGCAAAACATTTTGGTGTCACCAAATCCTCATTTTTCACCGAAAAAGGCTTTGTCTGAAAAATTTTGCCCAGTGCTGTGTGTTAACCTCAGCGTGTGACTTTTATGAAGCCATGGAATGGCTTTTTTTATGGGTGGGGAAGCCTGACATGGAACATGTTAATGTGAATCAGCTGCTTTCATCAAATTCCTGATTGGTTTGCTCACATCTGTAGATCAGCTCTGCCTGGGTCCTGCTCTGTGGAGCTGGCTGGTCAGTGGTGGCTCTCTCAGGGCCACCATTTCATTTCACCTTGCACAACACATCGGGGCTGCTATAAGAATTGACTGTTGCTCTTTTCAGTCCCATCACTTTCACATTGCCTGCTCTGTATCTCGGTGAGAGGCATTCGGAGGCCGTCTAGACCAGTGGTTCTCAAACTGTGGGTCGGGACCCCAAAGTGGGTCACGATTCCATTTTAATGGGGTCACCAGGGATGGCTTAAACTTGCTGGGCCCGGGGCCGAAGCCCAAAGACTTCAGCCCTGGGCAGTGGGGCTCAGGTTACAGGCCCCTCGCCCAGGGCTGAAGCTCCTTGGGATTCAGCTTTGGTCCCCCCCACCCAGGGTGGTGGGGCTCAGGCTTTGGGCCCCCTACCCAAGGCAGCAGAGCTCAGGCAGGCTCAGGCTTCAGTCCCCTCTCCTGGGGTCATGTAGTAATTTTTGTTGTCAGAAGGGGATCCCAGTGCAATGAAGTTTGAGAACCCCTGATCTAGCCCGATATTACTACACTACGGGGTGACAACAAATGGGATGATTTCTCGCATGGCCCATGACTCTAGGATAGCATTGTTTCCAGTTATGTCTGCTCCTCCCCTCTACTAGCTGCAGCTGCTTCACAAGCCAAGCTCTTTTTCCATGACCTTTTACCATCTGAGCATGTATTTCCCCTTTAAATGGGTTTTTCAGCGCTTGACTCCCAGGTGTTTCTCTTCCTTCAACTGACGCTCGCGCTGTGGATGATGCAATAGAATAGGCTCTCTGTTGAAAGGCAATCGGATCACAGATTTTTGTTGTTAGGCTTGTCATCCATAGCTGTTCTTAGAGACGGCAAGTGCAGGAAGATAAATCGGGAGGTTAAATTATCTCCATTTTTTTTCTAAGTGCACACTTTGTCTTCTTGTTGTCTTGTCATTCAGTCCTCAGCGATACACCGCTGCTACCTCTTGCTGATAGCAGACTAGCTGACACTTAAACGACATGAATTGCAGTGACGGAGTTGGGGAGAGCAGAATCAGTTCTCTAAATTACAGGGGAAGCTTATGTAATCAGTGCAGTGAATGAGAAGATCTGACATGAATATAAAATTCCTTCCCTGTGCAAAAAGTAAAATAAAATGAGTGATGTTCACTGCACGCTACAGAGACTCATGGCCATGTTTTCCAAAGGCGGGGGACTAGTAAAGGCATGTACACATGTATGTACTCACATTTTGTTCATGCAAAATCTATGTAATATCAAACTGGAAACACATATTTTCTATCTGTATGGGCCCCTCAACACACACAGGCAAACAAAGCTCAGCGATCTAAATATTTGGCCAAATGTCGAGACCACAGAAGATCCACAATGCCAAAGAATGTTACGTCAAAGATAGTAGCCAATCCCTGCTCAGCAACATGGGCTACGGTGAGCACATCCAACCTGTCAACCAATCACTGTAGTCAACCAATCACTTCCCCTAGATCAGGGGTCGGCAACCTTTCAGAAGTGGTGTGCCGAGTCTTCATTTATTCACTCTAATTTAAGGTTTCGCCTGCCAGTCATACATGTTAACCTTTTTAGAAGGTCTCTTTCTATCACTCTATAATATATAACTAAACTATTGTTGTATGTAAAGTAAATAAGGTTGTTAAAATGTTTAAGAAACTTCATTTAAAATTAAATTAAAATGCAGAGCCCCCTAGACCGGTGGCCAGGACCCAGGCAGTGTGAGTGCCACTGAAAATCAGCTCGTGTGCCGCCTTCGGCACGCGTGCCATAGGTTGCCTACCCCTGCCCTAGATAGAAGAGTCATTTTCAAGGTGTGACAGTTTGGGGAATATGTCTGTGTCCAATTATGAATTCCATTTGATTTTATGCACACTATTTATGACTGCAACCTTCCATATGCGTTAGCACTTCCATTTTGTGGCAGAAAACACACTCTGTCAGGAAGAGGAGGTGGATGAGGCATTTCTAGAACAAATAACAGAAGTATCCAAAAAACACAAAACCTGGGAGTAACGGAGATCTTGAGCTGCCCAGACATCTCTTGGAAAAGTAATACAGCAAACACAAAATGTTCAATAAGTTCCTGAAATGTATTGCAGACAACTTCTTGTTTGAGATGGTGGAGAAAGCAACCAGGGAGACAGTCATTTTAGACTTGATTCTGACTAACAGGGAGGAATCGGTTGCGAATCTGGAGGTTGAAGGCAATTTGGGTGAAAGTGATCATGAAATGATGATTCATGATGTTCAGGAAAGGAAGGAGGGAGAGCAGCAGAATAAGGACAATGGACCTCAAAAAAGCAAACTTTAACAGACTCAGAACTGACAGGTGAGCTCCCATGGGAAGAAAATCTAAGGGAAAATGGAGTTCAGGAGATCTGGGAGTTTCCTAAAGACAATATTAAAGGCAGAATGGCAAACTATCCTGATGCAAAGAGAAGATATGAAGAATAGTAAGAGGCCAATATGGCTCCATCAGGAGCTCTGTAATGACCTGAAAATCAAAAAGGAATCCTTCAAAAAGTGGAAATAAGGACAAATTGATAAGGATGAGTACAAAAGAATAGCACAAGCCTGTAGGGACAAAATCAGAAAGACTAAGGCACAAAATGAGTTGCACTTAGCAAGGGACATAAAAGTGGATAAGAAGAGGTTCTGTAGATACATTAGGACCAAGAATGAAAAAAGATTAAGAAAATATAGGTCCACTACTTAGCTGGGAGGGAGAACTAATAATGGATGACATCATGAAGGCTGAGGTGTTTAATGCCTCCTTTGCTTTGGTCTTCTCTAAAAGAGTTAATTGTGACCACATATTTAACACAACTAATATTAACAACAAGGGAAAGGAACACAAGCCAGAATAGGGAAAGAACAGGTTAAATAAGTTAGATGTATTGTCAGCAGGGCCTGAAGAAATTCACCCTATGGTACTTAAGGAACCAGTGAAAGCAATCTCAAACCTGGGAGTGATTATCTTTGAGAACTCAGGGAGGATGGGCGAGGTCCCAGGAATGGAGAAGGGCAGACGAAGTACTTATCTTTTAAAAGGTGTGTGTGTGGGGAGGGGAGGGGGGAAAGGACCTGGAGAATTATAAACCAGTCGGCCTAACTTCAATATCTGGGAAGATACTGGGACAAATTATTCAACAATCAATTTGTAAGCACCTAACAGATAATAGGATAATCAATAATAGTCAACATGGATTTGTCATAGAATCATAGAAGATTAGGGTTGGAAGAGAGGTCATCAGGAGGTCATCTAGTCCAACCCCCTTCTCAAAGCAGGACCAACCCCAACTAAATCATCCCAGCCAGGGCTTTGTCAAGCCAGGCCTTAAAAACCTTTAAGGAAGGAGATTCCACCACCTCCCTAGGTAACCCATTCCAGTGCTTCACCACCCTCCTAGTGAAATAGCTTTTCCTAATATCCAACCTAGACCTCCCCCACTGCAACTTGAGACCATTGCTCCTTGTTCTGTCCTCTGCCACCACTGAGAACAGCCGAACTCCATCCTCTTTGGAACCCTCCCTCAGGTAGTTGAAGGCTGCTATCAAATCCCCCCCTCACTCTTCTCTTCTGCAGACTAAATAAACCCAGTTCCCTCTCCTCATAAGTCATGTGCCCCAGCCCCCTGATCATTTTCATTGGCCTCCGCTGGACTCTCTCCAATTTGTCCACATCCTTTCTGTAGTGGGGGGCCCCAAAACTGAACGCAATACTCCAGATGTGGCCTCTTGAGTGCTGAAGAGAGGGGAATAATCACTTATCTTGATCTACTGGCAATGCTCCTACTAATGTAGCCCAGTATGCTTTTAGCCTTCTTGGCAACAAGGGCACACTGTTGACTCAGATCCAGATTCTCGTCCACTGTAATCCCCAGATCCTTTTCTGCAGAACTGCCACTTAGCCAGTCAGTCCCCAGCCTGTAGCATTGCATGGGATTCTTCCTTCCTAAGTGCAATCCCCCAATTTGTCTAGGTCACTCTGGACCCTATCCCTACCCTCCAGTGTATCTACCTCTCCCCCCCAGCTTAGTGTCATCCGCGAACTTGCTGAGGGTGCAATCCATCCCATCATCCAGATCATTAATGAAGATGTTGAACAAAACCAGCCCCAGGACCGACCCTTGGGGCACTCTGCTTGATACCAGCTACCAACTAGACATGGAGCCATCGATCACTACCCATTGAGCCTGACAACCTATCAGCTTTTTATCCACCTTATAGTCCATTCATCCAATCCATACTTCTTTAACTTGTTGGCAAGAATACTGTGGGAGACCTTATCAAAAACTTTGTTAAAGTCAAGGTGTATCACATCCACTGCTTTCCCCATATCCGCAGAGCCAGTTATCTGATCATAGAAGGCAATCGAGTTGGTCAGGTATGACTTGCCCTTGGTAAATCCATGTTGACTGTTCCTGATCACCTTCATCTCCTCCAAGTGCTTCAAAATGGATTCCTTGAGGACCTGCTCCATGATTTTTCCCAAGGACTGAGGTGAGTCAAGAACAAATCATGCCAAACCAACCTAATTTTCTTCTTTGACAGGGTTACTGGCCTAGTGGATGGGTGGAAGCTGTAAATCTATATCTTGATTTTAGTAAGGCTTTTGACACAGTCCCACATGATATTCTTAAACAACCTAGCAAAATCTAGTCTAGGTTACTATATAATTACTATAAAGAGGGCACATAAATGGTTGAAAGACTGCACTAAAAGATTAGTTATCAATGGTTCACTGTCAAATTGGGAGGACATATCTAGTGGGCTTTTTTTTGACAAGAAGGTGTGAGGAACCGTAGGGGGGAAAATAAACACGGGGAAATAGTTCTTGTCAACTGCTGGAAATGGGCCATTTTGATTACCACTACAAAAAGTTTTTTTTCTCTCCTGCTGGTAATAGCTCACCTTAACTGATCACTCTTGTTACAGTGTGTATGGTAACACCCATTGTTTCATGTTCTCTGTGTGTATATATATATATATCTTCCTACTGTATTTTCCACTGCATGCATCCGATGAAGTGGGTTTTAGCCCACGAAAGCTTATGCTCAAATACATTTGTTAGTCTCTAAGGTGCCACAAGTACTCCTGTTCTTTTTGCGGATACAGACTAACACGGCTGCTACTCTGACACTTATAGTGAAGACAATAGATGTTTTGCCATTGATGGCAATGCGTCCAGGATTTCACCCCTAGCATTAAAAAGCTCTGCTTTGATAGTTGACTATGATTCCATAACAACCACTGTATACTCTGGAGAAAAATAGTTTATTGCATAATAAAGCCTGATGACTGCACTGACTTTTTTTTAAATGGTCAATATTATTATATATATGTATCCAGCATTTTTCTGACATTTTGACCAACCATGATTACAAATTAATTTCCAAGCTTAAAAAAACTCTGATCTTTCCATAGTATCAACACTCACCACCAGAGTAATAAAGATCTGTGTACACAAAGTGAGGTGATAACCAATTTCTATTCTGTATCATGGCACACATCCAATAATTGCTTAAATTGCTAACTCTGTAAATTGTCATTTTTATGCAAAAGTTCTGTGGCTATAAAGTTGGGTTTTGCTCACAGTTTTGGACACAACTCCATTGGAGCTGAATTCCAAAAGAACCCAAGAAGCATAAATTAAGGAAATATTATGCAGAATGCCAAGGTCATTTTAGTAATAAGTTTCTCTCCAGGCTAGATTGTAGGAGAAAGGTAATCCCACAGGGAGGAGTGAGCACATGTACCAAGTAAATTCCTGATGCTGCATGGAAGCGCTTGGCTGTGGTACAACTATGTCTAATAGCGCAAAGTAAAGCAGTTAATAGGGAAAGATTGCTCCTAATCAAACTAAGCACTCTGCATAAGAGTTGAAATTAAAATCTTTTCCTTAATTGATATCCAGACCATGTAACTTCATTTGTCAGCTAGGTAACTGAAAATTAAATTCAGGCTAACATAAATCCAAAAAAGCAAATAACGTTTCATATAACTGCAAGAGATATTGCCTCTTAGCCTAGATTCTTTTGTGTTTAAGTCACACATAGCATGGGGGAGTATATGAGAGAAACAAAAGGTAGAAAGGGTGTCTGGAGCCAACATGCCCTGCTCCCCATTGAACCTGTGTGCCCAGGAAAGACTTTCCAGATGACCAACATGTAAATGAGGCTCATTGGTTTTGAAGGGGTATATTAGGGGGAGCCTGGGAGAAGCTGCTCGAAGCAGCATGCTCTCTTCAACAGCCAAAGAACTTCTGAGCAGAAATCCTTGCAGCATTAAATCTAGAGATAGTCAGAAAATAGATTTCAGAGTGGTAGCCGTGTTAGTCTGTACCAGCAAAAACAACGAGGAGTCCTTGTGGCACCTTAGAGACTAACAAATGTATTTGGGCATAAGCTTTCGTGGGCTAGAACCCACTTCATCAGATGCATGGAGTGGAAAATACTGTAGGAAGATATATAAACATAGTACATGAAAAGATGGGAGTTGCCTTATCAATTCTAACGAGACAATTCAATTAAAGTGGGATATTATCAGGAGGAAAAAAATCACTTTTGTAGTGGTAATCAGGATTTTTCCTCCTGCTGATAATAGCCCACTTTAATTGAATTGTCTCGTAAGAATTGGCAAGGCAACTCCCATCTTTTCATGTACTATGTTTATATATCTTCCTACAGTATTTTCCACTCCATGCATCTGATGAAGTGGGTTCTAGCCCATGAAAGCTTATGCCCAAATACATTTGTTAGTCTCTAAGATGCCACAAGTTCTCCTCAGAAAATAGATGGGTTTAAAAAAAAAAATCAACTTTTCAGCAAATTTTGGAACACAAATATTTTGGTCCAAAACTAGTGAGAGGAGGTTGTGTCATAGGAGAACCATGTCACGATGAGTCCTGGGAACTGTCTGGCCAGAGAGCCTGGGTCGTAGAGGAAAATGGAACTACAGTAGAACCTCAGAGTTATGAACACATCAGGACTAGAGGTTGTTCGTAACTCTGAACAAAAACGTTATGGTGGTTCTTTCAAAAATTTACAGCTGAACATTGACTTAATACAGTGTTGAAGCTTTACTATGCAGAAGAAAAATAATGCTTTTAACCATCTTAATTTAAATGAAACAACCACAGAAACAGTTTCCTTACCTTGTCAAATATTTTTTTTAAACTTTCCCTTTTTTTTTTTTTTTTTTAAAGTTTACATTTAACACAGTACTGTACTGTATTTACTTGTGTGTGTGTGTGTGTGTGTGGGGGTCTTATCTTTTCTTTCTTTTTCTTTTTGTCTCTGCTGCTGCCTGATTACATATTTCTGGTTCCCAGTGAGGTGTGTGTGTGGTTGACTGGTCAGTTCGTAACTCTGGTGTTCGTAACTCTGAGGTTCTACTGTATTAGGCACCTGAACTACAACTCCCATGATATATGGCAACGCCATTTTGAATGAAAATATTTCAATTTTTAGGCTTTTTAAAAAAAAATCAATCAAGGTTTTCCAAAGAAAGGAGGTAGTTTTCACAAAAAAATGTTGTTTAATCAAAAACTCAATTTTCCATCCACAATTTGGATGGAAAATTTCCAACCAACCACCCATTTAGGGCCTGATTCAGACTGATAGTCACAAGAACAAGTCTCCCCCACCCTCACGTCCACCTTTTTTTAAAAAACTAGCCCAAGCAGAGCTTCCTGGGAGAAGTCCTAAGAATCTAAGCCAGTTTACACCAGCTGAGGGCCTGGCTTTTAAATTTACAAACGTAAAAACATAAGTAGCATATGTAATTTTGCCTTGCAGTAGAAAATATTATTAGTGATACTCAGTAGCGGCGCCAGCTTTGCTGGCGCCCTAGGCAGCAGAAAGTCCCGCCCCCGAAATCCCGCCCCCAACAGCGGCGGCGGAAGGTCCCGCCCCCAAATTTTTACGGGCGGCGGGGGCGCAGGCGCCCCCAAAATAGCAGCGCCCTAGGCGACCGCCTAGGTCGCCTAATGGAAGCGCCGGCCCTGGTGATACTATAGGAATGTCCCCAGTAGGCAACGTCTCTGAGAAGAAATTTCAACCAGAATTCACATAGAATCGCAGCAGGTGCTTTGACTTGGAGTCTGCTTGTTTTCAAACTACTAGACAACTACTGAACATGGGCAATTATGGAAGGACCATATTTTCCCACCATTCCTAATCTCACTGCATTTTTTAATTGCTGAATGAAGTTCATGGTAGCATCGATCTCTTGGTTTGGGATTAACAATCAGTTCAGAAGAGTTTAACCTGCTTTGCTCTGAGCTCTCAGCTAAGAAACTGGTCATTAACTACTGTTAAAGAATTACTAAGTGGTTTCCAGGGTTTATACCAGCAGCAATTAGAAATGTTATAGGCACAAACAATGGTTAGTTAATTGACCATTCCAACTCTTGGCGGGTACCAAGCAGATATAAAAAAGGATACAGTATTTAGTGAAAAGTTCTATAAAATGACCTACCATAAATGTTACAATGTGTTTGTACAGCACCTAACACAATGAGGCCCAACCTGAATGAATCCTAATAATAAGTCATTCATTATTAAAACCATTCACAAGTCTGAGGTCATGCGAACAAACAACAACATTTATAACCTTGGGGAAAAAATGCCACAAGTGCTGATTTGCATTTATATAAGCTTCATGTTGAAAACTTCTTTCCAAAATATTTGAGAATTATTTAAAAGCGCCTAAAGTAAATTCTCTGCTCTTCAAGTTATCAGTCAAAGGGAAATGTTTCTGTAAGTGCCATCAAACAGCTGTTTTATATCTTAATTAAGGGATTGAGTTGTTATTGATACTTTCAGAAAAATATATTTTACTGATAACTACAATGTAAATATTTATGCCTTAGTTATACCACTGAAGAGAAATATTTCAGAAATATCTTAATCAGTTGTTACTCTACCTGCTAGCAGCATAACTAATTTCATTAAGCATTGTGGGTATTAAGTAGAAATCAACATGCCAAAAGCAATAAAGAAACAGTCTACGTAACTAATATCTTATCCAAAAAGAGTGAGTTACCACTATTCCTCCTACCCCTTCAAAATAGTTTTTTATTACAAATGTGTTGAAACAGAAATAGTCTGCCAGTATTCACCCAGCTTTATAGTGTTGTCCCGTGAATACTTATTCTAGCTTTTAAATGAGTCCATTTTTCAACTGTGTGGTTTTCTGAATATATTACGTACAAATGTTCCTGCTATTAACGTCACAGAAGCACCGTCTTTTAAGTGAACATGGGAGAATACTAATGAAAGGCAAGGTTTACATTTATAAAATTTGAGTAGAGCACTTGAAATTCTAAGCCCTCTTCCCACAAACACTAATTCATATATTTAATTCTGCTCATGTCAGACGTCCCATTGTACTAAGTGGCACTAGACACACGAATAAAGTTACATATTTTCAGGCTCAGGGCTCTAATTTTAAGACTTATGTTTATCCAGGCCCCAGTTCAGAAAAGCATTATGGCATGTGCTTAAATCCAGTCCTATTTTGGGAAACACTTAATCAGGTACTTACAATTAAGCATGTTTTTAAGTCCCATTGAAGTCAAAGTTAAGCTTGACTGTTTTCCTGAAGAGGGATGGTGGGGCTCCAGTCAGAACTGAAACATAACATGTGACCAACTGAAAACAGTCTGCTCACATTTTGAAAAATAAAACAACCTGATCAAGCACAAATGTTCTTACGAAAATCATTCTGCAAATAAAGAATGTGTTTGAAGATGTGGTAAGTTGATCATATTCCTCAGATAAAAAAAGAGTGGAATTCAACCCAGCTCTGGTGACATGAAAATGATAGTCCTTCTCACCATGGGTGAAATGAGACCAGAAAAAAACCTTTTAAAAATGTATAAACTACAGATTTGGTTGAAGGAGGGAGACATTATTAAAGCAATGTTGATTTACTCCCTTACCCGTAGAAAAATATTTTCCACCAAATCGTCTCATGTTGAGAATAGTTTTGTCCTGCACGTTCCATGTGCTTTCTCTCTCCAGTGGTTCTTCCCTTTCAGAGAAATAAATCTATAAAAAGATAAGAGAAAATGAATCAGAATTAATTGTATTTGAGAGAGAAAAATCTATTTGTCACTATTTTATGTTCTAGTTAACTGCATAATAGCTGAAGACAATCTGTTCAATAAGACTATGGGATGCATTAATCCTAGAAGAGATCTTATCTCAGGAGACAAACTTGGCCCAGTATTTGCAGTAGAAGGTCATTTAAATAGCCACACACTGATAAAACTTTTCCAATTACGTTATTCATTAAATATCTGTATATGTGTAATCCACATGATTAACTGTGCATGTGTAATCTATAAGATTAAGTGCCCCAGTGGATTAATTGTCATTGGAAAAGCAATTTGTACTCTTCAGCCACACATTTGTATTAATCTTTTATGCTCACAAAGAAAAGACAGAATATTCTCTGATAAAGACCTTACAAGCATGGACTATGAAAAATAATTTGGAAATTTTCCCCACCCATAACACTGGGGGCTTTGTCCTGACCTCCTTACAAAGGCAAAATTCCCATTGGCTCCAATGATGTCAATCAGAATTATGGTGGAGTCAGGAGTTGAAAAGGGCATTGGGCTCAATTCTGCATGGTAATGAGCACTCTGGCCCCAATCATGACTAGGCCCATCATGAAACATTCAGAGCTGCTATAAGGAGGCGTAACTCCACTGAAGATAGTGGTGCTGCACCCATGAACAAGCAAGCCAACCTTAGACCCATCTATAAGCTATAGTTCTGTAGCAAACATCATAACGTAGAGGCCCGATGCTGCAGAAATTGCCTGCGCCTAGTGACTTAGATTGGAGGAGTTGGGCCACCTTTAAACAGTGGGGTCTATATGGCCAGTGATTGGGGGCTGGACTCGGATACTGCTAGTATTTGTTTGAAGGGCTATTGTGCTCTATCACTTACAGATATTAATATTTAAACAGTTAAATAAGGCTGTGGCCCACGACTGAGCCATATCAGATGCATGGCTGTGTCCACCTCAAGAGAATATGGTATATGAAGCATTTGTATTCAGGCAAGACACACAAAACCCAGGCGACACAAAATTGCTCAGGAGAGTTAAGTCCAAATAGGACTACAAAGAGTTATAAAGGGATCTCACTAAACTGGGTGACTGGGCAACAAAATGGCAGATGAAATTCAGTGTTGATAAGTGGAAAGTAATGCCTGTTGGAAAACATAATCCCAACTCTTCATACAAAATGATGGGGGTCTAAATTAGCTGTTACCACTCAAAAAAGCTCTTGGAGTCATTGTGGATAGTTCTCTGAAAAATATCTGCTCAATGTGCAGCGGCAGTCAAAAAGGGAAACAGAATTTTGGGACTCATTAGAAAAGGGATAGATAAGACAGAAAATATCATAATGCCACTATATAAATCCCTGGTACACCCACACCTTGAATCCTGCATGCAGTTCTGGTCATCTCATCTCCAAAAGGATATATTAGAATTTGAAAAAGTACAGAGAAGGACAACAAATTAGGGGTATGGAACAGCTGTCATATCAGAAGAGATTAAAGAGACTGGGACTTTTCAACTTAGAAAAGAGACGGGCGGGGGGGGGGGCAGGGAATATGACAGAGATCTATGAAATCATGAATGGGGTGGAGAAAGTGAATAAGGAAGTCTTATTTACCTGTTCACATAATACAAGCACGAGGGGCACCCAATGAAATTAATGGGCAGCAGGTTTAAAACAAACATAAGGAAGTCCTTCTTCACACAATGCACAGTCAACCTGTGGAACTCATTACCAGGGGACGTTGTGAAGGGCAAAGGCATAACGGGGTTAAAAAAATAATTAGATAAATTCCCAGAGGATAGGTCCATCAGAGGCTATTGGCCAAGGTGGTCAGGGATGCAACCCCATGCTTTATGGGTCCCTAAGCTTCTGACTGCCAGAAGCTGGGACTGGACAACAGAGGATGGATCACTCGATCATTTCCCTGTTCTGTTCATTCCCTCTGAAGCATCTGGCACCAGCCACTGTCAGAAGATACGATATTGGATCTATGGACCATTGGGTCTGATCCAGTATGGCCATTCTGATGTTCTTAGGAGACATACACTGGCCAACTTTTGTGCCAGAGCAAGCCACTTGCCATGCACCTGCACATTCATAGACTTTGGTTGTGTGCTTATGATGCAAGTTAAATATGGAGTAGACTGCTGGAGCTCTGATCATCAAGAGCAAGGAGTGTGTGTGTGTGTGTGTGTGTGTGTGTGTACACATTTATTTTCACACGGTGCTATGCTGCCCTGGTACTCCACTCTTTCTTCAGTTCATCCATTCTGCCTCCCGATTTCTGCATACAGCCCCTGCAAGAAGAACAAAAACAATCAGTTGAGGATGCCATTTCCTTGATTTGCCAGAAATGAAGCGTTGGACAACTGGGAAATAATAGCCAAGGCTGGTCCAAAATTTTGCAGTGAAACTTTTCCCTCCATTGAAAAGCTAGATTTTTGACTAAAAACGTTTTATTGTATTTTTTTTGGTGGAAAGTGTCTGTTTTCCTTGAACATTTCCAGTTTTCACTAGAAAACCAAAACTGCAAAAAATTGACTGAAAACTTGGAGTTTTGGCAACTGAAAATTTCAGATTTTAGTTGTGGGGGTGGAGGGGTATAAAAAGTCAAAACAAATTCCTGGGGAAGGGAGAAACATTTTCTAACTAGTTCTAGAAGTAACTTCATTACCAGATGACTGTTCGGTCGTTGCTTCTTGTTCTGCCCACTATCTGGGGTGGACACCACCCTCCCCAAATTGACCTTCCCCCAAAGAATCTGAGTGCAACTAGGTAACAAAAAGATATCAAACAAGCATTTGCCAGGTATATACAGCTCTATCTGTGCACAGCTGGTCCTTTTCTTGTAGATATGGAGAGTTTTCCACAAGAGTCCACAGCACAGTTGCAAGATTCCCTCTCTTTTCTCCTAGTTCCTTTTCATTCCATCTTGGTCTCCCCTTCTTCGATCGCTGGGATTTAGTCCTCTCCATACAGTGGGCAGGGATGCTGAATGCTAATGCAGGCAAAACAAAAAACTTGCTGCTGCCCCAGGCAGTGTTTTTTTTCCCCCAGATGGTTTCTTTGGGTACCAAACCAAACCTCTGATTCAAACTTTGTAGATACCAAGTTAATTGAATTCCATAGGGTATTATGGTTAGACCTGGATGTGTTAAGTGTTTCATTACACATCCCTCTCTGGTTAGCCTTGATGTTTTGCAATATTAGCCATTGTTCACTTGAATAAAATAGCAATCGCCTAGACACAAGAAGTGAACATCTTTCATTTTCCTCTTTAATTTCAATAGCTTTACACTAAGTGCTTAGTTTCTCTCATCTGATGTTGAGAGCACATTTAAATTATGTATACTTCTCCCAGTCTCCGTTTGTTGCCTTCACACCAAAGATTTTTTAAAAAGTTTTAAAAAAAAGAACCAGACAATGATATTGTAAGAAAATTCCACATCATTGCAATGTTAGCTGCTTTAAAAAAAAAATGTAACTGATGGAACCCAGAATGACTATTTAAAAAAGAGCCCTCACTTTTCATCGACATACACCGGCTCTGAAAATTATTGCAAGGAAATCATTTCTTTAAGTACTGTGTGATAAAGAATAACTTGAATAAAACAGCTATTGTTGGTCAGGATTAAGATCAGACTGATGCTTCAAAAGAATACTCCTAGGGCTGCATGGATGGACAAACACCATGAATGAATACATGAAGAGACTCCACCAAGTGCATTATTAGCTAGGCCATTCACTGAATGGCAGCTGATAAGGTTTTCAATAACGTGGGCTCTGCTAGCAGTATAATGGTCTGTAATCTAAACATAATTAAAAGTGTTAACAATTTTGTAGCCTTTATCTGAACACATTTTTCCCACATGCTTTAAGTGACCGGGTCATAATCTAAAGACAAGCAGCTCTCTTGTTTTACACTATTAGTCTGGTGAGCTGTAACTTCTTTCTGTGCACAGAGGTCAATGTACCCCAGGCAACATCTCGTCAGTATCTTCCACAAATCCAGGATGCACTAAAACAAACACAGATGGATTACATGTTGTCTATTGGCTGGGCACTTCTTTTCCTTTCCTCAGATGCCAAAAAAATAATTAAAGACCCTTTGAGTGTGAGCCATGATAATACATGCATATTATTCAGCAATGATCCTGAGTTCAGTGACAAAATTTAAGGTTTAAACTCATTTAACCAAAAATTTATTATGCAACTGTCATTTGTAAGGAATATATTTATACAGTTAAATAAAAGAAGGGCCAAATTCTGCACTCACTCACAGGGCAAATACAGCCTGGGGTTGAGGGGAGATTTTTCAGAAGAGCTCAGGTCGATTTTTGAAAGACTCTCCTCACCCAAAACTTCTCCTTGTGACACCAATGGGCAGATTTTCTGCTTTGCTGACCTGTTTGGAAGATCTAGCCTGAAGACAACAGTTTTAAAGTACTGCAGTAAGCTGCGTTATTTCATGGTCATAAAATTTAGCAATGGAAATGAGGTCTTCATGTCAGATTACACAAAGCACCATCTTAATGCTAATGGCTTTACATAGGGCCAGGGCCGGCTCTGGCTTTTTTGCCGCCCCAAGCAAAAAAAAAAAAAAAAATCTGCGGGGCGGCCAAAGCGGCGAAACAAAAAAAAGGATTGGGCGGAATGCCGCCCCTTAGAATCTGCCGCCCCAAGCACGAGCTTGCTCAGCTGGTGCCTGGAGCCGGCCCTGCATAGGGCCTGACTGCATTGGAAACATGCATGCATGCTACTCTCATTGACTTCAAGTCCCTGGCTGGTATTAATGGGAGTTGTGTAGACATACCACAGGGCAGAGCTTGGGTCTACCCGTAAGTACACAACAGTATGTGGGAGAACACTGAAGTTCCTAGGAGCAGAAAGGCTTGATTCTGTAGGCAATGGGGCCACTCCCATGAGTAAAGATTGAGCGGCTTGCAGCCATTACTCAACCAAAACTCCCCTTGTCTCTGGGGGTGGGAGAGAGTATGAATTTCAGGACTGTACATTACGGCAAAATTTAAGTCTGTTCTTAAGATATTAAAATTTCTGTTTATGGCAGAGAAATTATTCTGTCATAATTGTACGATGAATCACAGGATACTTGAGATCCTAAAGGATCCATCGACGTCCTTTCACGCTGTGAATAACAAACTCACATTTGCAATTTGCAGAGCACTTGGCCCAGCTCTGTCTCACCCACTTAGCTATGTTAAGAAAGATTTATCACCGGTTTCCCGATACTTACTGACACACTGAGCTACACCACAATCAACAGCAAAGCAAAACTAACCGCAGTCATGCTGAGAAGCATATAGTGCATGCGAGCCATTAAACCTTGCTTTAGTATTACTTGAAGGATAATTACTAGCTCACTTTAATTTGCAAAAATTTCACAGGAGGCAGGATAATTGAATGTGTCATAAAACAATCAGAATAATTCAAATTTATGCTATAAAATTTACCTAACAAATGTTGAGGTTTGTACATTTCCCCTACCCTGTTAGTAACATTAAAACTGCTGTGTCTTTTTTTTTTAAATTTGTGAGTGCCTGTGCCTCCTTTCCTTGTGAATCTACTGCATGGATTAGATTTGGAGGCGTACTTTGGGCGCAAGAAAAATGCAGATGTGAAAGGCACAAGGGAAGAATTCTGGCGGTTTGCAAGAGATGAAGAATTTCAAATATGGTGGCCAAGAGACAGCCCCTTTTAATGATCATATAAAAAACAGAAGCAAAAATGTAAGCATGTGAAATTATTCTCTGTTTCGTAACACAGCAAAAGGCGAAGGCTTTCCACTTGCCTGCGTTCCTCTCCTGCCATTGCCTTGTGAATAGGGGCACAGAACCACCAGGGAAAAGGGTAGCCAGGGAAAAGTAGGCTTGGCCACGGCAGCCTGAAACTCTAGCAATCCCCAGGTACCTCAGTGGCCCCTGGGGGCCGGAGGCAGCAGCTCAATCTTGGAGCAGCCTTCAGGTTGTGCTAATGTGCACTGGGATGACCAGCCTGGATGGGGCATGGTTCCTTTGCTGCCCCCTCCAGAGCAGCAGTGAGCCCAGCTTGGTCATAGCTAAGGCACTGGACCATAGTGCCTAAGTGATGACGACATCCTGTATCAAGTTACAACACATGATGCTGATGACAGCAGCAGTTCTGGAACTTTACACATTGGTCCAAAGTGTAAATGCAGGATCCAGAGCTGAACATCCCCAGAGTTTAGGAGTATCTGGCTTCTGGCTCTTTGAGAAGGAGCGACCAGTTTAGATGTTTATGTCCACATTTGATTCTGGACTTCCCCAAAGTTGGGATCTTTGATTTAAATAGAGGCTCCTCTTTAAAACATTATGGAGAACAAAGAAGGGAAATATCACAGGAAAGAGACACCATAAAAATTAAATTTGGCCCTAAAAACACACCACATTTATTCCCTTAAACGCTCATAAGTAATCATAGTCCAAAGCAGAGAGTTAGTAAAAGCAGTTCTTCATACTTGATGTGAGGAAACAATGTTGTTGGAATAGTTAATGAATATTTACAGAAGTTTTGTAATAATATGGCCACATTGTCACATTTACAGATGCTTAATTATGTGATGTAACATGCTCAAGATGGGTTTGGTGAAGTTGAAAGTCTGGACTCACTCCCCAGTTATTTATTTATTCTTCAGATCAGTATTTTACCAGCGGCCTTTCTGGAAGTTAAGTAGTGTCTAGAACTGGAACATTATGCTAGCAAGATAGTTTATAATAAAAGTGGGTCATAAAACTAAAAATGCTTTTCCTCCTTCTTATATCGACATGCTTAACTCCCGAGAGAGGAGGATGGTCCAGCGTGGTAGCCTGGGACATGGGAATCTTGGGTTCTATTCCCTGCTCTAGACTGTGCAACCTTCTGCAAGTTACGCAGAGCATCATTTTCAAAAGTGACTTAGAGCTGCATTTTAAAAGGTAGTCAGTAGCCTACAGAGACAGATAAGCATCTAGTGGTAATTTCAAAAGCCCCTAGGCACCTAACTCCCTTTAGTGAAAATCCCACTAGGCACCTATGGTTATATTTAGGTGCCAAAATACCTTTAAGAGCTGGCCTTAAGAGCCTGAAAGCAAGTAGGACGTAAGGTCCTCAGGCACTTGAGCCATTTTTGAAAATGTTACCCTTAGACTCTGTTCTCTCATCTGTACAATGGGGATAATAGCATTTCCTTACCTCACGGGGGTCTTGTGAGGATAAATATAGTAAAGGCTGTGAAACTCAAATGCTATGGGGACCAAGTAGGCACCTAAGGGGGAGAAGGTTAATGGGAGGCACAGATATGTAGAAATAGAATAGTCACTAATGGATGTAAATGTTAACCAACATATAGGGCTCAAATCCCATGTGTGACCCCGAATCCTGCCGCCAGATCCATGTGGATGAACTCCTCCAGCCAGGCAGACTGCCGTGGAAGCGAGCTGGCCTCCACACGGACCCAGGAATCCCACCGCACAGATCTGATTGCAGGATCGGTCAGGTTCTCTCTGAAGTGCTCAGACAAGAAAAGATGAACGTGGTGCAAGTGCCTGGTTAGATTAGGTAGATCTGCCCTCTAGATTTCTTATCTGGAACTCCAATCCCAGTTATGCATGTGTCCCCTGCATACAATGGTCAGTTTTGCACATTTGCAATAAGGATGGTATTACTAATGCATCCTAGGACAATATCAACACTGTAGCCAATCGGCATATCAAGCGTGGCAAGATCTTTCTTGGAAGCACTATTGTTGGGCATGCGAACTCAGAGTGGATTAGAAAAGACAATTGTATAGCCTGTGGTAGAGGTCAGATTGCACATGCTGCACTGTATGCATTTGGCAGCCTCGTAGAGACAAATACATAATCACAGAGGTATGCAATCTGTATGGAAAGTTCAGGCCAGATAGAATTACACCACCAGGACGCAAACAATAAGCAGTCATTTGCAAACGCCACATTAATAGATGACCGTTCTCTACCTATCCAGTGATTTATAAGCTAAAGCAGCAATTGCCTCTTTGAAAGAGTCCGGATATTAATTGTCCTCTCATCAAATGTATGTACAATACCCAAGGCGTTACCTAAACATCATTTCCAAAGCCAGCTAAAAAGGATTGCTTTGTTCTTGTGCCAAAGACCTGCCACAGGGGAGAAGAAACTTCTGTTTCTTCATCAAATGCTTGCTAAATAATCTCCAACTGGCTAGGTGGCACAACAGACAACATACCTGCCTTTTATCTCTGCATATTTGGATCCAGGTCAGGATCAGGTGTTCCTGTCCAGTAGGCATGGACATCTGCTCATATGCCAAAACCACCCTGCATTGGGCACAGTCAGCAGCCCTCTCTCAGGGGAGCTGAAGGATTTGAAGATCAGGGCACTGGCCGAGCTCTGGGCTGGATTGGTACGAGCGTCCAATGATTTCTGGAAGTGTGTTGTCTAAGAACAACCCGAGAACAGGCAGGAGGCATCAGAGGAGACTGGCAGAGTGGGAGGCAGGATGAATGTGGAAAAGTGCACTGCAGACATTACAAGAGAATGGAGAGGAAATAAAATGATGAGGTAAGTGGGGATTGAGGCACAAGTCAGCTGGCGAAGCAGGGCTGCATTTGGCAAAGATCTAGGCAAGGGGGTGCAAAGTGGCTCTTGTCCACCTTTGCATGCCCCAGATCCCCAGGGCAGCTGGCACAGAGGCAGTAGAGTAACTGGGAAATCAGTGCAAAGGCGAGTCTGCCATGTGCCCCGCCTACCCCTGACACGGCCCCTATCCTGGGAGGGGGAGGAGAAGAATGGAGTGGAGCCAGCTGTGTCGATGCTATGCCAGCCTGATGTTCCCAGCTGTGGTGTTGGAGCAGCTTTGCAATGCTGATGGTGGCTTGCTGGCGGAAGCGGGGAGAGGATATCAGGTGTTTTCAATGAGCAGATTTGCCCAGCATTTTACCTGGAATAACAACCACCAAGGGCATTTTATTGTGGTATTTCTAAAGAAGTACCATGGTCAAACAGGAACAATCCAGTAGAAATAGAAAATTATTATCCAAAGTCATCATCATGTTGAAATCCAGACTTAAAAGTCGGACAGAACATGTGTGAGCGTGATGAATTTTCACTCTTTTTGAGTATCAGAGGGGTAGCCGTGTTAGTCTGGATCTGTAAAAGCAGCAAAGAATCCNCTCTTTTTGAATGATTGTTATCAGCTTAAAGGAATAGCAAACAAGTTTGCTCCTCAAATCTACCTTTAAAAATATATACAAGAGACAAAAACAAAAAAATCTGTGCTCCTTTTTGACTTCAGAGCTAGTTTTCTACAAGCCACCCTCATTGTGCATCTCCCAATTCTAATGAGAGCCTTTGCTTCGGTCAGAGAAATGGCCGAGGAGCTAGAAGCCGATGAGCGGATGCACCAAATGAAGTCCCAACCGTAGGTCACTTCCCATCCTTGTCTTCGGGGCTTGCTTTATTTCCAAACACGAATGGATCTACTCAGAGTCCCAGCTAACCACCACGTGAGCCTTTCCAACTTCAGCCAGCCAGGAGGAGAGAAGATGCCACCTGTTCCGCTACAGTAGCATAGTATTCCTTGTTACCCCTTTCCTTATAACTCCTCCCAGATCACGCATGGGACCAGCAGGAACCCCTTACATGCCCATGTACCTTTATACCTTGTCCCAGGAAGCCAGAACTCACTTCACAATCAGATTCATGCGAGTGAAACCTTGCACTTGTGTAATGCTCCCCCTGATTTCATTGGTACCAACCCCACAAAGAACTCCTTGCAGGATCAGAGCCTAACAGACTTATATGCTGGTCAAAGCCTGGTGGGGAAATACCTTCTTTCCAAGAAATGGAGATCAGAGGGCAGGCGATGTAACAGATCAAGCAAGGCATGGGGGATGGACATGGATAAGGCGGACAGGAGAAAGAGAGACAGAAATCTATTGTGGTCTAATGTGACTTACAGTAGACAGATCCATGGAACATAATGACATTCTTTCCGACACACTTAAGAGAACAGTGTAGCAGAGGGGAACGAGAAGGTACATTTAGAAGGTTTCATTTTGGTTTTGTAGGTGGAGGGGAGCGCTGATGCAAGGGACACCCAACAGGGCTGCCAGGGAACAGCAATATTTTTATTTGCAAATTGAGCCTAACTTTCAAAAACAAGGTGAGATGCACGTGTGATGGTCACCACCTTGGCCAATAGGGACCGAACTGAAGACCTCCACCACCAAGAGCATTAGCCTTTATAGCCGGGGTGGCCAAACTTACCGACCCTCCGAACCGCATATGACAATCTTCAGAAGTTCAAGAGCTGGGGTGCGCTTGAGAGGACTTGGGGCTCCAGCCCTGTGGGAGGTGACTGCCAGGGCACTAGCACTAGCGTTGTCTATACTGGCACTATGTTGGTGGGAGATGGCAACATGCAGGGAGGGGACCCTACAGTACCATGTGACCAAGTGGGGCCAGCAAACCCTGGCAAAAATCTGGCTTCAGCCCTGCAGAGAAGGGGGGGTCTCACGGCTGCAGCCCCACAGGAGGCGCCTTCCGGGGCTTCGGGCTTCTGCAGGAGCGGGGCTGAAGCCCTGAGCTGCAGCAAGCTCATTCTGTGGGGCTGAAGCCCTGAGACCCCCCCTGCCCCACCCCGCAGAGGTGAAGCCAGATTTTTGCCAGGGTTTGCTGGCCCCACTTGGTCACATGGTACTGTAGGGTCCCCTCCCTGCATGTTGCCATCTCCCACCAACATAGTGCCAGTGTAGGCAGTGCTTAGGTCTCTGTAACTTGCGTCGCTCAAGAGGGGTGGCCTTTTCACACTCCTGAGCAACATAAGTTATGTTGACTGAAGTGGTAGCATAGACCTGCCCTTCGTCCTGCCATGAGTGCAGGGGACTGGACTACATGACCTCTTGAGGTCCCTTCCAGTCCTATGAGTCTATGAAATGGAGACGTTTTGGATTCAGAACTTTGAAATTCCCATCTCTAGAAAAAAAAAATAGCCAACACTATAAAGTAAGGGAGACAGAATGCAAAGAACAATGTGGAAACAGAAAATGCATTTGACACCACACAGAAAGACCCTTGCAAGTGAGAACTGGATTCAAGGAGCCAATCCCACAACAAAACCCGTGATTAAATGTTCATTCTGCTTCAGAGCTAAGTGTATGGTCACGGCATCGTCCAGAACAAGCCCCCTTGTTCTGAGCAGGAGCCGTTCCCTGCAGCAGAATGCTGAACATCCCAAATGTAACCAGCTGTCACAGCAATGACTGAGATTTGGTTACTTCTGGAAGGCTCAGCTAGTGCAGCGAGTGATGCCAATTGCCCCCCGTTGCATTTGAAATTTTTTTCATCTGAACACGGTGTCTCTTGACAGAATAAATAGCATGCCCGTAGACTATACATAGCCATTTCCTCTATGATTTCAGCCAAAACACCCCTTTTTCCACTTGTAATTAAATAGGTCAGGCAACACCCAAACAAGACAGCCAGGAAGACTCAAAAGAGTAAAGCTACGAACAGATACAAGCCCCCCCACGTTTTTAGATAACAGCTTTGCTAAGGACCACACGATTGGATCGTTTTTACCCTGTGTCACTTCTCATGTCATTAATGCTGAATCAGGCCCTTTTCCTGCCGCCATTGACTTCAGTCAGTGAAGGATTGGGACCTGGATTAGTGGAGACTTCGGTTTCTAAACCCAGGGGCGGTTTTGTTGTCATCGACAGGTTTCCTCACATTAGACCTTTGCCTGGTTACTGTTTGGATTCATGGATGGTTGCTCAAGATATATTCTGTGTCAGAGCCAAATCCTGCCACTCCTCTCTGACCCACCACTATGGGAGTGTTGCCATCAGCTTCAGTGGGTGCAAGGTCAGATCCTAGGGCTGCACATACAGAAATATAATGGAACAACTGGTGCAATTCTGCTGTGCAGGCAGAGCACGGAGAGCGTATGCAGGACTCTCCTCTGCACAGACACTGCATGCTAGCAGGTACGCAGGCAGAACAACCGGGTTGCGTGGGTGGATTGTTGACTATGGCTATGTGAGGGAATCTAGAACCCTTAGGCTGCTGTGGCACTTCTTCTCTGGATCTTTGCTTTCCCAGAACATAGGACATTTATAGTCAGACTTTGTGCTGTGCTGAGGATTTAGTCCTTCAATGGGGCTCCACATGAGCCTATGACTCTGCCCAAGCTGATCCAGGATTGAAGATCTTGGTGATTCAACATAAAAATCATTGCTCAACTCAGCTGTAGGCCAAATACACGCTCAAAGTCGCATGACTGGTCTGCAAGGGACGTTGATTCCCCGTTATTTCTACACTCTGGCAACTGGGAATGCTGGAACTACAGATCAATCACGGAATTCCCATGACCTCATAAGCCCCACGAAATAAGCTTGACTGGTCTGGGTAGTTCTCAGAACCTCAAGATTGAATTTCGTCTTGATGCAAAATACGGATGAGTGCATGGCTTTGGGCTGGGAACTGGGTGGGTAGAGGTGGGGGTTCCAGTATCTGCTTCTAGAGATTTTTTAAAAAGATCAACATTGAGTAGGAAGGGAGTGTGCATGCACACACCCCCAATTCCCCCTGCCCCCGAGCTGAATTTTGAGATTTCACCAATCACTGCCACTCACCTCCACCCTCTCAAACAGCTGCTCTGGGGTGGCATTGTAAGCCAGCGGTCCTGTGGCTTTGCTCCACCCATGAGAGGTGTACTGGCAACAATTAAATAGGGGCCACTAAAGCAGTAGGGGAAAGCTGCTCTCAGTGACCAAAGAAGGGTTGCTAGAGCATCAGAGAGAACCCCTCATTCGTCTTGTTCTTGTATCTTGCCTAGTCATATTCAGTACCCTTGATTAGCTTCTAGTGACCGTGCTATGGAAGCTTTAGCAGGATTGGAAAGCCATACCATGTCTTGCAGCACGGCTCTGCACATGGGTACAGATTATAGACACCCGCCGATGTAGTATGTAACATTCACAAGACTTCCAATTAGGTTTCCACTTGTCGTATTGGCTCATCTCTCGGCATTCTCATCAAGCCGTTCCTAAGACCAGCGTTTACTGGTTTTGTTGTTACTTCCCATCCTCTGCTCATTTGCTGGTTTCACCCACCAGTTATGTCACCTTGTAATCTAGCCTGTGAACTCCTTGAGGCAAGGGTTGTGTCACGTGCTCCTGTGCCTTACCAGTACACTCTAATTTGGCCAATTAAGTGGCCTTTAAAGAGGGCACCTGGGCCTGGAGCAGGGAAGGAAAGAGACCCAGTGAGACAGAGACCTGGGAAAGCAGGCTTGGGAATCACTGAGGAGAGTGGCAGAGAGAGTAGACGTGGGTCTCTCCCTGACAGCTCTGTGGGAATAGGGAGACAGGTCAGAAGCAGGAAGTTCTCTGGGAATCCTCTGGGAGGGGAGGCAGGGGGAACCTGCTGGGAGAGACCTTGAGAAGAGAGAGGCCTAGTGAGGGGGAGACCCAGAGAGTCTGAGCCGACTGGTTCAGTCAGGAAGGGCAGGTGAGAGCTGCCAGAGACCAGGGGCAGTAGAGCAGGTCCCATGAAGAAGTAGAAGGTGGTTCCTGGGAGAAGGCAGGAGAGCTGCAAGAGGGGTTGCTGGCTGGTATCCAAGCCAGGGCTGGGTGACTGGAGAGCGCTGAAGGCAGGAGGAACAGCAGCATAGGGAGCCGCCTTCTCTCTGTAAGCTGGAGCCAAGGGTTTGAAAGGGCTGAAGGAAAGGGAGCAGCAGAGGAATTTACTCACTGACATCTCCAGGGCTGGAGAGCTGGACCCCAAAGGAACAAGGAGAGGGCCAGGGGGAGTGAGCTGCTCTTCCCAGTGGGAACCTCCATGGCCTCTCTGCTGAGAGATCATCTTTACACTCCAGCTGGAAGAGCTCAGGTGGCAGTCGTGGCCGGGGGATGGAAGAGGACGGTTAAGATTTCCAGGTGTGGTGGAAGACATGGGGGTATTGCAAGGATGCTCCTCAGCCCTGAGACTGTGGGGAGTTCCTGCGGAAGAGCAGGCTTGCACTCCAGCTGGAAAAGCTGGGCTGGCTGTCCTGGTGCAAGGACAGGGGAGGACTGCCAGAGAGTCCAGGTGTAGTCAACGGCACTAGTGTGATGCCTGGGGTGTTTTGGGACAAGGTGTTGTCTGATTTTACTGATTGTTTGCACGGGGATGAGAAATAAACTATATGTTTGGGACAGTTGTTTGGACTATCCTGTAATGCGTCAACCCCAATGAGGGGTATTATCAGTAGCGGCGCCAGCTCTTCCGGCGCCCTAGGCGGCGGAAGGTCCCGCCCCCGCAATGCCGCCCCCAACAGCAGCGGTGGAAGGTCCCGCCCCCAAAATTGAACTGACGGCCGGGGCGCCGGTGCCCCCAAAATAGCAGCGCCCTAGGCAACCGCTTAGGTCGCCTAATGGGTTGCGCTGGCCCTGGGTATTATTGAGGCAAGAAAGCCTGAAGTGGAGTTGTTTGCCTGTGAGGGGAAACTGAGGCAGACATGCCTGTCACACCACAGCTTGCTGCAGGAAGGTGCTCCAGGCAGGCTGCCTTCTTAAAGATTGTACAGACACTTATGAAATACAATGCCTCGCACCTTGGGACTATGAGCACCAACTGGTACCCTTCACTCCCGCTCCAGGACAAAGAATGAGAAATCGTTTTTTATATATTTGTATGTCGGAGACAGACTGTACAAATAGTAAAGTGGAAAATGGTGCCAAAAAGAATGATGTCTTTAAGAGCAATACCTAAGAAGCCACAGTGAGCCCCCAGAACACAGAACTGAGAGTTAGACAGCAAAACTGGCACTGCTAGTGCAGCTGAGATGACCTTCCACTGCTGTCTCCTATAACGAGGTAATCAATCATAGCTGACTTAATTACACTGCATTGGAGTGTATATAGAATTTACCTTTACACCACTTTACAACCTTTAAAATAAGTCTTACAACATCTGAGTGGGATCCCTGTTTTATAGAGTCCATAGCGGAGCCTGGATTAGAACGTGGGTGTTCCCGACACCTAGTTCTGTGCTCAGGATGACTAGACCACACCTCTCACTCAGTCTGATACCTTCAACGCCCAACAATAGTGGCTAGTGAGGCCTCTGCATCCTGGCTTTCTTCTCATGAAGGCACAAGTCGTTGACCAAGTTCATCAATACAGCAAAACACCTGTCCTACATCAGCCACACCATCAGGGGCTCGTTCACCTGCACATCTACCAATGTGATAGATGCCATCATGTGCCAGCAATGCCCCCCTCCCACGTACATTGGCCAAACCGGACAGTCTCTACGCAAAAGAATAAATGGACACAAATCAGACGTCAAGAATTATAACATTCAAAAACCAGTCGGAGAACACTTCAACCTCCCTGGACACTCAATAACAGACTTAAAAGTGGCAATTCATCAACAAAAAAACTTCAAAAACAGACTTCAACGAGAAACAGCAGAACTGGAATTAATTTGCAAACTGGACACCATCAAATTAGGCCTGAATAAAGAGTGGGAGTGGATGGGTCATTACACAAACTAAAAACTAATTTCCCCATGCTAATTTTTCCCCCTACTGGTATTCACACCTTCTTGTCAACTGTTTGAAATGGGCCACCCTGATTACCACTACAAAAGTGATTTTTCCTCCTGCTGATAATAGCCCACTTTAATTGAATTGTCTCGTTAGAATTGGTAAGGCGACCCCCATCTTTTCATGTACTATGTATACATATCTTCCTACTGTATTTTCCACTCCATGCATCTGATTAAGTGGGTTTTAGCCCACGAAAGCTTATGCCCAAATAAATTTGTTAGTCTCTAAGGTGCCACAAGTACTCCTCGTTGTTTTTACAAAACGTTTAGTTTGAGCAAACACAAAACAGTTTCATTTCCAAGCTTTTGTCCCCTCAATTTTTTTTTTGAAAGGTACTTTCAAAACAGTCATTTTAAATCAAAAAGTCAAGCGTTTTGTTTCAAAAATGTCAGAACAAAACAGGTGTTTTTTTTTTTTTTTTTTTACCAACACAGTTAGGTGAAATTGACACAAATTCGTGAACTATGCCGGTCAACCCGAATCTTTGCATTCTTTCACCCAGTTCTAGTTAACAGTCATGATCCTTCTGTGGGTTTTACTGTCAGTGGACAATTCTCTGGAGATCTTTTCTCTTCTTTGCGTGTGTGCTGGAGGGATGTTTTGCAAAATATCCTACACGAGTCCAGTAGCGGCGCCAGCTTTGCTGGCGCCCTAGGCGGCGGAAGGTCCCGCCCCCGAACTCCCGCCCCCAACAGCGGCGGCGGAAGGTCCCGCCCCCAAATTTTTACGGGCGGCGGGGGCGCAGGCGCCCCCAAAATAGCAGCGCCCTAGGCGACCGCCTAGGTCGCCTAATGGAAGCGCCGGCCCTGCACGAGTCAATAGGACCCCAGGGCAATACTTACAAAGTTATATAAAAATGTGCAATGCTTACAGTTTGCATCTGGATTACAGTTTGTCCCCGTCCCCCCTCCCCTCCCCCGGCAACACTCAGAAATCAGAAATGGACTCTTGATGCAATTAGAAAGCAAAAATCAGACATTTATATTGGCACCCGGAGGCCTGTGGCCAGAATTCAAGAATATGAAAAATTATGTGTGGAATTCACATGAGGGCATGAGGAACTCCTGCTGTGACCATAAAAAATTTCCATGTAATTCCACAATTACAGCATATACAGAGCAGGAAAGATAAGGGGGGCAGTCTGGGGAAACAGAATGAAGACCAACAAGACAGAGCGAGAGGATGAGTGGGGATTGACTTGGGGAAGCCTTTAAAAATACTACAACTGACAAGATAAATGTCTTCAGCATTTTCCTCATCTATTACTATTTGTCTGTCTTATCCACTCTCAGATCTTTGGGGCAGATCCTCATCTGGTACAAATCAGTGAAGCTCTGCTGTACTTGGAGCTGCATTCACCCATTAACTTCTGTGTGTTTCATGGCGTAAGTGAAGGGAGAATATTGTTTGGTTTTAAGTAGAAGTGAGCCAGCAGGAAGGGTAGCATGTTGCCACTATACGCATGCTTCAGATCTGGCACAAAATGCATAATTTCATTTCTCCCCTTTGTGGAAAAATGTGTAGAAGAGAACTGGGAAACTGGTACAAAATATTTTTAGCTCCGTGGGCTTCGTTAGATTGGGAGTGCTGATTAAATAACCAGGTTCCTAGGCAACCTGCCAATCTGGACGGGGGAAGTGAAAGCAAAATAAGTTAATGTAGGAATGTGAATGTTTGACAGGTCAAGACTGACCTCCAGTGAATACATTTGGATTCATGGGGCCAGATCCTCAGCTGGTGTAAATTGGCATAGCTATGTGGAGTGGAGAATTTGACCCACTACCTAATTGTCAGAGGAGATTATTATATATTAAAGTGTACCTTCTTTCGAAAGGACCGAAAGCTGTTCAGCAAGAGGGCATCATATTTTCTTTTGTTCACTTGAGACTCAATAATAGCAACAGGCTTTTTTTGTTTGTTTGTTTGCAACAGAAGAAAAAATGTATGTGATGCAAAACCCCTCTCTCCATAAAAAGCTTTCATGGACTATGCCAATGGCTGCGCTTTCTGCCTGAAAATTCATAGTGGGTTATAGAAGCTAAGGGCAGAGCAGCAGTCACTATTTAGCTGGGACCTATTTGGATAGCTCAGGAATGAGTCATATAAACGACACTACTAAATAAGCTGGTCATTCATCAAAACCAATCTGATCACAGACACCACAAGACCATGTTATCTCATTGCCAGACACCACATTTCCCCAGTATCTTCTGTCTGTCCTCCAGCCAGGACTCCACACATCTCACTGTCTTCATTTTGGCCTTCTATGTATTTCTTTCTCTGTTTGAAACCCTATTCACTGCTATCCTCCAGGTAGCAAGGAGGAAAGAGAGGAGGGGCCAGTGATCAGAAAGTAACAATGCTGAAGTGATTATTTTAAAAAGCTACTAGTTGGTTGAAAGGGGATAGAAAGTTGTTGTTCCAAACTCATTTTTGGCAACACTAGCTCCAGCTCAAACCTCAAAGCTGTGGGGGGAAAAACAACCACCACCACCAAATTTGTAAATTGGCTTAAGGAGACCTTGTTCAAGGAGAAAAAAATAACCAAAGAGGAAAAATGCCTTGAGATGATCAGCATAACAGGGTTGGTTTATTTTGGGGTTGTTGTTTTCAGGGAAGTCTGGGGCCACTTCATTTTGACCATGCGCCCCCAAGCTTATGAAAAAATTTCACCCAGGTAGATTCAAACTAGTTCAGGTATGTCTACATGAGCTGCAATCACACCCTACAACTGCAGCATAGACCTACCCTACGTCCCATTCATAATAATGCTCGGATGCTTATTTCTCTGACAAGGAGAGAAAGGCAAATGGTGACCTTGCTGCTATTCTTTTGGAGCATGCCGAACACTGTTCATATCTGGTTAACTAGTTCTAAATATGCGAGCGTCCACCTTAGAAATCATGGGCCGGATCCTCTGCTGATATAAATGAGGGTAGCCCCAATGATATGATTGGTGCTCCGTCATCTTACACTAGCTGAAGATCTGACCCAACATATTCCCCATTGTATTATGAATATTGTTACGTGTTTCATTTCTATTTACAGGGTCTGTACATATCTGATCAGCCCTTTTTCTCGCAGGAAGTCCATCAGCCATCTACTGCCATTTTATTAGGTAGCATATGTCCAGATGATTTCAATAAGGCAAGTTAAAAAAAATGCTGGTTTCCTGCTATTACAATAAAAACCACTTGGAAGGATTAATTTCAAGTGATAAATCTACTGCCCTTTATGCACATGTACTTTGTGAAAATGCACTGCTTCCTATCAGTTGCATAAAACAGCATGTCAGTTACATATATTAGAATATATAAAATACATAGTATGTCTCCTTGTTCTATTGACTCCTGATTAGCTGACCGTATTTGTTAACTCCCAAGCAGTATAATTCTGTGTAAAATACGTGCACAATTACATGACTAAATACATATTATCAGTCAAAGAACACCAAAGTTGGTGTTAACACACTGATTACAGTACCAGGTCTTTTGACAAACTGTGCATCATTTTTGTATTAAGTTCTAACAGAACTGTAGACATCCTCCTCTTAGTGGCTTTAACTTTCTAACATCTCCTGAAGTTGATAGGTTAAGTAGGATGTGCAGCTGTAGGCACCAGATTCTTTGTGGGTTTTAGAAGTTTGTTACATTGAAGTCTGGGACAGTTACAGGGAAGGCCACCTAATTTTCAAGGTACAATCCTATTACCCTCCATTATGTGCAAACATTTTGTAATTATTCTTATATGGACCTTATTCTAAGCATGGAATGTACAATACACTGGCATTTCACATCAAAGCTGCACTATGCATGAGAAATTGTAGGTGATTAGGAAGAGGAGCATGGAAGGCAAAAAGAAAAAAGGTGTCCAAGAGCATATATTCAAATTTAAAGGGGAGTTTATTTTAGCCATACTTGGACATCTCAGATGTTCTTTCTGTGAACATCTGAGTAATGGAGTTTACTGACGTACATGCTTGTGGTAAAGATTTTGAACTTGGAAGTTCAAGAATTTCCCCCTCCCCCCCAGAAGTGGTTTGGAGCATGGGTCTCTGCCTTTAACACAATGGGAGATGCTGATTGCCAAACCCGACAGGACTCTGAAAGAAGGGCATGTAAATGCACCATACAGCAGGGTACGTTTTCATACTATGCACGCGTTCATCTTCACTTTGTGTGAATGAGATGAGGAAAAGGAAGGTCTATTTCACCCAGAGAGGAAGAATGTTCAGATTTGCATTATTTCCCTTACCTGCTGTGCTTCATCTCCTTAAATCTCCATCTATGGCTTCAATTCCTTCTCCCAGTTATAAAAGTGATGATCATTCATGAGCGACTAATCACAACTAGCCAATTCAGATCTCACTTTGGATATGGAACGTCAAATGCATAGAGTGAAAGGCTTGAGATTAAGTGTGTGTGTGTGACGGCCTGTCTGTCTCTCTTTGTCTATATAATTTGAAGTTACTCTATTTTGTTATGAATTTGAGGACATTGCACTCTGCTCATTGTACGATCTGAGAATAGTAACAGGAACTAATTTAACTGAGTAAATTATTGGCTAGGAGTTAATCACTCAGCTCTCACATACAGAAGTAATGAAATAAGGGCTAAAATATGCCAATCACAAACAAGCGATTGACATTTTAGCCTTTCAATTAAGTCTCTCTCTATCAAAGGCCCCAATGCCACAATTCATTGCCAGCAAGCAGATTGTTGCACCTTCATGGAGCCCTGTTGACTTCTCTGTGTCTCCATGCAGTGCACAGCCAAACCACAGTGCCTATCAATGGCATGCTTAGGGCTCTAGTTAGTACATTAGCTCCTTTCCAGTGATCAGGAACTGCAGCTAAAATGAGAATTTGAGACCAGCCCCAACTGTGTGCGATATCTTGGGAAGTCCTGCTTTAATTAAGGAAAATTGGGTTAGATCATTGCATTTTTGTAGATTGCAGCTTTCAACCATCCCCGTAGCGCTGGATGTTTGTGGTCTGCTCAGCTTCCTGTAGTTCAGTCACTTTTTGTTTAGCGTTTGCCACGGGAGATCTTGGCCACAACATCTGTGCATGTAACATCAAAGATTGACTTCAGTTTACATTCTGGCGAGATGAAGTAAATGCAAGTTGAGTGTGTCTGTGTGTGTGTGTGTGTGTATTTGCATGTGTGTGTGTGCACGCGTGTTCATGGGTGTTTCTTAAATATTAATTTTCCTTTTTGAAAAGAAATGTCAATGGTGGGTTTACAGCTCAGTGTCAGATGAGCACAGGAAAATGGTTTTTTTTGTTTTTTTTTTGACAGGCAATCGTCCCTTTCCTGGGATGGGAAGTTGTGTGCTGAAGAACAGCTGAGATGTGTCTGTCTTTGTGCAAGGAAGATTATATGTTCATTTAGAAGTGATGTTTGGCCTACCAATAGAAGGTTGCCTTTTCCTCCCCCTTCATCTTTATAAATAGCACAAACATTTTTCCTGGATAAAAACAATTATGGATAAGGCCATATTTAGGCATAGGCACTAATAAATAATAATGCTTCTCTCTGATACTATTCATCAGAAATCCAGTCTTGGACCAAACCAGGACTTCACTGTGGTAGGTGCTGTACAAACAGAACAAAAAGATTGTCAGCTGTTTTGGGCAGGGACTATCGAAGTATAAGATGAAAAATGGATGGATACAGAAAGCGACGGGGGAGTACAAGGAAACAATGAGACGGTATTGGTCAGCATGCTGGGCTGTGGTCTCAGCACACTGTTAGCAAACTCTTGGTAGGCTTCATGGCCTGAAACTTTTAAGGAGGGTACTGTTTATATATAGCACCTATTCTTAGGGCCCCAGCTCCTGTAGTCAGACGATGAGATCACAGTCTCAGTCTTCATTGATAAAAATTGTCTTCAAGAAGGGAAGCATTGTCTAGTGGTTAGGACACTAGCCTGGGATTTAGGAGACCCGGAGATCAATTCCAAATTCAGCTGCAGGCTTCTTGTGAGACCTCAGGCACATCACTTAACCTCTCTCAGCTTCAGTTCTCCATCTCCCCAATGGGGACAATAGCACCGCTCTATTCCACAGGGGTGGGGTGAGGATTAAAACACTGAACTGGTTAGAATACCTAGTGATGGGAGACAATATACATCGCCCTCAGGGATGCAGAGGAAAAGCTTGAAAGGCCATTGACATGGCTAAGGAGTCACCTGAGTTTCCCATGCCCTCCCCCAATATTAGGCATTCTAGTATTTTAAAAGAGATTCTTATGTGCTATTGACACCGTTGTAGCTTGCAAGCTGGGTGAGAAGGCTATCGCCCCATGATGCAATGATATGGTATACTCCATTTAGTGGTTTACCACTATCTCCTGTCAATCAAGCCTTACGTTTTGAAACAGGGAATTCTGCTGAGCGAGGCTCTTATGGAAACAATGGTCTAGCCCCACCTGGGTAATCTCGACGGGCTCTCGCTGCAAGAGTGTAACGATGCGGCGACTCGCCGGTGGCGCCTCCTGCTGGTCGTCCAGGGAATTAGCTCTCTGGCCTTTGGAGCGCCCTCTGCAGGCCGATGTCCCGATTGTTGCTGGATCCCGTGTTCCCTCCTGGACCCCAGTGCCCCTTTTGCTTGGGGGCTGCCCCCTGGGCAGTACTCCCCCAGTCTCTGGGTCTCCCCTCCCAGGTGAACCCCCAACCCTTTATCCCCGCCTCCCCTCAGTATATGGGTACTGCCAGTCACCATCTAGCCCCCGTTCACTGGGGCGGACTGCAGTGTACGCACCATTCATCACTGGCAAAGGGGGGTTTGGACCTGCTGCCTTTGCCTACCCCAGGCTGCCCCTCTGTAGCCACAGTACCTGTTCTCGCCTTTATCAAGGCCCGCAGCCTGGGGGTTCACCAGGCTGGAGCTCCCCAGCTCCTCTAGCCTTTCCCCAGCCCTGCTCCACTTAGGTACCTCTGTCCGCTCCCAGGCAGTCAGGCCCTTCTCCCTCAAGAGCTAGAGGGAGAGTCCTTCAGCTCCTGGCTTCCCTGGCCTTTATAAGGCCAGCTACGGTCTCATTGGGGCGTGGCTGTTTCCCCAATCGGCCGAGGCTTGCTGCTTTCCCCAGCAGCAGCCCGCTCGCTACCTCAGCCCTCTCCTAGGGCTGTTTTCAAGCCCTTCAGGGCAGGAGCGGGTGACCACCCCGCTACAAAGAGAAACAAGACCGCTACGTAAAAGTGTTTCCTTTTATTCCCCTCTTCTCCCAACTGGGCAGCATACCCGGGATGAAAAAAAAAATACTCCTGCCTTAGTCCATCCCTGGCTGATTGAGGACAACAAAGGCAGGGGGACGGGGGGAGGAGAGGCGGAATGAAAGTAGCAAAACAAACCTGCGGCCATCTAGGGCTTCACACGCATACCTGTGCTCTGCAGCATGGCTTCTCCAAAGAGCAGCAACAGATCCCCCTGCTGCAGAAGGAAGGCTCCTTCCCTCTGGAGTAGGGTGACCAGATGTCCCAATTTTATAGGGACAGTTCCGATATTTGGGGCTTTTTCTTATATAGGTGCCAATTCCCCTCCCCCCAATTTTTCACACTTACTATCTGGTCACCTTACTCTGGAGCTAAAGGCAGGGCCGGCTCCAGGCACCAGCGAAGGAAGCAGGTCCTTGGGGCGGCCAATACAAAGGGGTGGCACGTCCGGGTCTTCGGCGGCAGGTTCCTCAGTCCCTCTTTGAGCTGCCACCGAAGCAGAAGAGAGGGAGTGAAGGACCTGCCGCCAAATTCCCGCCGAAGAATGAAGCGGCACCGTTGAGCTGCCGCCGAAGTGCCACCGATTGGCTTTTTTTTTTTTTTTTTTTCCCTTCCTTTGCCGCTTGGGGCGGCAGAAAAGCTGGAGCCAGCCCTGGCTAAAGGAGAGTTTTCTGTTAGCACCGAACAGTCCACGAGACACAGGTAAGAAGCTCTGAGTCCATCCAGAGGGTTAGCAATAGACACACAAGTTCAGGAGCCTCCATTTCTCCTTTAACCCCATCACAACTAGCCAGCGTCAGCTAAAGTTTCTAGCGGTAACTTCAGCATATGTTCGGCTCCCTGGGCTCTGTTATGAACCTCTGCTTTGACCAATCACAGACACTCAACTTTTTAAATTAAAATATTGTTTAACACACTTTTTAAAGAGAGGTTCTGCTGGGTATAGCTGCAAAGCAAGGCCACGAGCCTTTCGTTTGGTATCCGTTAAGGCCGGTCTACATTTTCCAAAGTAAATGTTGCTCCCTCTCCCCCAATTATCTATATTATTACCTCCAATTATAGCTGTAATAGCTCAGGAATTGCCATTTTGTTCTTCCCCTTGAAACCCAGGGCAGGAATAAATCACTGATTCAGCAGAGAGCATTGGCATTTTATTCATGCGGGGCTGAATACCTGCCTAGACAAAGAGCTGGTTAAAGACTAAATACAAAGAGCCCTTTTGTGAGGGGCTAAGTTCATCTAGGAGAAGTATTAGTTCAGTCCCACAGGAGGCGGGAATCAAACTTTTTTGCCTATAACCCTAATCGAGAGGCCACCGGTAATGGAGCCAAGTATTCTGGTGGGTGGAGAGGGGCCGAGGGAAAGAGAACAAGGAGTTGGAACTGCAAATGCACATGTCACTGAGAATAATGGACCTTGCTCCTGTTTCCATTGGAATTAATGGCAAAGCCCCCATTAAGCTTCAGAGTAGGATAAGGACTGTGATTGTAAGTATGAAACCAGAGCCACAGCTGGAATTATGGCTAGTCACACCCGATGAGGAGCCGGCTCTAACTTGGTAAAACGCTGAGACAGGGGGAATGGTGACAGTAAATGCTTTCAAAACCAATCACGGGAGCAAACAGACTGAAATTGGATTTGAATAAGAACAGAATTTAGAACTTGAAAACTTGCTAGAAATGTACTGTATTAAGTCATCTTGTCTATTCCCCCAGCTAATACAGAATACAAACGAACAACAGCATTGCCATTCTAGATCGGGCCAACATCCAGTCTACTCCAGCATTCTGTCCCTGATGCAATGCAAGGAGTAAAATCCCTATAACAGACCCTACTGAAGGACATTTCTCATGCAGTTAGTGACTGGTTTATAGCCTGAAGCTCGATAGTCTTGATATATTTTCCCTTTACTTTTTATTCATTCCTATTAACATTTTTTGACCGCTACTAAGATCGTTGTCTCCATATCATGTGGCAGTGAGTTCCACAGATTAATTATCCTTCACATAATAGATATTTACTTTCATCAGCTTTCAAACATGTTTTGTTTTCACTGGAAAACTCCTTGTTTTTGCAATATGAGAAAGGGTAAAAAAAGGAGCATCTGACTGATCTTCTCTAAACCACTCATTTGTGCCCTCTTGTTCAATTCCTCTCAGAACAATACAGCGTAAGGGAGAAATATTCAAGAGCGCTCTGTGGTGGTCTAACCCTACTCCCATTGACTTCAATGAAACCAAGTTAATCTCTCCTCCTATGGAAGCCCATCTCCATTGCCCTTGTGCATTCTATTTCACCCATGGCTTTTTTAGGGTGATTTTTAAAATTGTTCTGTACAGTATTTTCCTCGAATGTTTTGTGCAGTGTGCAAATAATGGCAATTCTGCCCCTTCTGCAGCATCTGTGACCTTGATCATTAGAGCATGTTTCCATTTACTCTGGCCGTACCTCTTTGCCAATGGTTGACAAGGAACGGATTGGAGCAGTGTATTCACCTACTTCCAGTAACCGTTGACTTTCATCACAGGCTACTAAGGGGGAACATGATACAATTAGACATGAATGAGACTTGGAACTCAGGACTTCTGGCCGTTGCTAGACAGCAGGTACCAGTCCTGATTGTAAAAAGGCGTGCCGACAGGACGGCACACACTCCTCTCACAGGCTCCAACACAGAATGTGAAGCTGAAGCAGGTGAGGCGTTTGAGAAACCACTACTCTGCAGTAGACAAACTTAAGCAAATCTGCCTTGATGGGGCACGCGCCTCCATATGCTTTCTAGTAGTTTATTTGCAAGAAGTTCAAACTGCTGAGAGAGAGAGAGAGAGAGAGAGAGCATATGAGGTGTTCACACTGATGGTACCAATGTCAGAAGTAATGCCTTAGCACTTAAGAGAAAGGCTACAATAATAAGCTGGTAATATGCTTTTAAGTGGCATCTCGTTAAACGAGCTGTTTAAGTCATTCAGTTTGGACACCAAAACGTGTAAATTTCATACATCACGAAGGCCGGCTTTCTGTTTGACTGTCTAACTAAACCAAAAGTGAATCTGGGTAGTGTTCTTAGCCAAATTGCCCTGTCATTTCTTAGATAAATTACCCTGTCATTTTTTAAAAGGAGTCTGAGTAGGCATCATTTGAAGGTTACTTGTTTCTGTAACTTGTAACTGTAAAGGACTATAATGACTATGAAGCAGCTACACTAAGCAGATGGAGTGTTAGAGTAAGGCAATAGAACATTAAACAGGATATATTGTGTTGTTTTTATTATGAAGAGCATATAGCAAGAACACAGAACTATGCTTGTATCATACAGGCTCCCCGAACAACCTCTGCAAAGCAGCGCCATAATATCTAATGTACTGAAAAATCCAAATGTCTGGGTAGGATCGATTACTTGACTGGCTGAAGAGAAGGATTAATTCTGACGGGTTTTGGGTGGAATTTTCAAAAGCACTCAAGGTCGGCCAAACTCTGCTCCCGCTGAAGTCAACAGTAGGACTCCACTAACTTCCAAAGAGCTACCCACATGCTTGGAAGTTCAGCACCTCGGAACAAGCTTGCAGGATTCGGGTCTTAATGCGGAGATCTAGGAAAGCGTGGGGCAGTTTACAGCAAACGTTTTTACAGAGCAAGAAATCTTTGTTTCCAAGACAATCCATGCAATACCCACATCCTGCTGCCATCAGAGGCAAGACCAAATAGCATCAATAGGCCTCGAGAACATTGCAGAAAACATGCCTTGGCACGTGCTGCAGGTCTAGTCTGCCTGCCATGATTGATATCCATTTTTAGTCCTTTATGCTCTCCATTCACTTTTGCTCAGCCTTCGCTGCTGAAACTTGGCCCTGGCACCAAGAGTTTGGCATGTCCTGACTCCCAGTAGCAGGCAAGTTGTTTCAGGTTAATAACGCTCGCTAAGAAGGGGGCAGAACCCCGTCAGGTTCCTTACTTCCATAAGGCTAAGTACTGTCATTTCTACAGCCCACTGAGCCCAGGAAGCTGCTCCTGTCCAGCCGCCAGTGAGATCCTCCCAGGGTGAAAGGGCCCTTCCCCTCCCATTTCTCCTTTTATAGCCTCCCCTAACAAGCTGTCTGCTCCTCCCACCCAGGGCCGGCTCCAGGCACCAGCTGAACAAGCAGGTGCTTGGGGCGGCCACTCGGGAGAGGGGCGGCACGTCCAGCTATTCGGCGGCAATTCGGCGGAGGGTCCCTCACTCCCGCTCGGAGCGAAGGACCTCCCGCCGAATTGCCGCCGCAGATCGCAATCGCGGCTTTTTTTTTTTTTTTTTTTTTTTGCTGCCTGGGGCAGCAAAAACCCTGGAGCCGGCGCTGCTCCCACCCCGATTGCCACCTTGCTCTGGGTGCAGGAGGGCCTCTCTCTCCCCTTGCAGGGAGCTGGGAACCCTTTCTTCCTCTTCTAGAGGATCACGGGGGGCTGGGACACGTCCACCCCGTCACACCTGTGTTCTAGCACAACTACACATACTCCCCGAATAGCTTAATCTGCATGCACAATCGTTGCCGATTTGGATGGGACTGTGAGAATTCAAAGTGTTTGACAGGTTATGCCTAGCTAATCCAGGGCTCTTTTAAAAATCGGCTATGCTGAAACAATGGGCCAAATCTAACCTGATTCACCGCCTGGGCACCCCACTGCCTACAAACACTCGCACCAGGGTGTAAATTGGGGACAGGGGGCAGAATTTGGTCCAAAGTACCAAGTCACATGTTCTTGGGTTAATTAATGTTGCACTGAACACCCCCAGTGTGAACACCCCCAGTATAGTTGGGGCAGAGCCCGGCATGCACTTTGGATCTGGATCCAGTTTTCAAACATCCTAAAGTGCGGTGGCGCGTCCCCCTCAGCGCATACATATTCAGCAGGGCATTTAAACGCAGGCATCCATTTAAGATTAAGTCCCATTGGCTTAAGTGCTTGAACGGGGGCAACCGTATGCAAAATGGCACTAATGATCCCTATATCTAATTTTGTTACAACACACACACACAGTCTTTGAGACGTCTGGATGAGACACTCTCACTACGTGTAATTTTTAATAGACATCTTGCTTCCATTAGGTAACTGGGTTTGTCTCATGATTGTTTGATTAAAAATTCAGCACAGGAGAGTTAAAATAATAACAACAATCCCAGCCTGAGCATGGCTTTCTCAATCTAAGACTGATGAGTATTCTCTCTTGCTGAAATCTAGCTGAAAGCTTTTATTAGGTCATATTACAAAACTGTCTTCCTAAAGAATGAAATAAATTCATCTGCTCAGTGATAGCATGCATGACTGACATGCCGCACTCACCAACATCTTGAACGCAGCTGTGAACATCTGTGTTGGTGCCAATTAATCCGTGATAGTATCATTGAGGAGGGAGACAGAGAAACTAGCACAAAGCTCTATTCAATAACCAAAAAAAAAAAAGTCATGCAGGTGTTCTATGGCTTTTTGGGGCGTCTGCAGAAATGTGATGCTTGAGTCAAGGTGGCCAAAGTGTTGCTGAGTTATGAAAAACAACCGAGACTTTCACTGCATGCTACATTTGGCAGTGGGGGTTGCATGCGTGTCTATCTGCATTGAAGTCAGTAGGTGTTCAGCATATGCATCATAACTTTCCTAAATCGGGGCCTTAATATTTATTTTAAAAACAGGGCTTAACTAGCAACAGGCACCGTTCGCTTTGTGAGCTTTGAACGAAATGAGTCTTTGGCGTTTTAAAGACCAATATGTGTAAACATCAGCTTCCAAATAACATTTTACGATCCAGCTGATCCTTTATTTCAATATACAAATGAGGATGCAATGTTGCCAGCATCACGGAACGAATGCTGCAGAGAATACACACTGGAAAAAGCAAGGCAGTAGGCACAGAAAGCACAGACGATGAAGAATCAAAGAAGTTTCAGACACTCACATCTATTCACCAGAAACCTGGTATTCACCATTTTTCTCAGTTCCACACAGGCACTAGAGTGGTATTTTAATCATGGTGTGCCATGGGCAGAGAATTAAACCTACTCCTATTAATGCTAATACATAGTTAGAGCATTGCACAGATAAGGTACCCTAGCATATCCTTTCCCTCGTAATACCAGAGCCGAGAAGGGACGTTCAAGTACTTGGTAAGAGAAAAAGATCATTAGGATCATTGCTCAAAGGTACAAATCCCACTCGCACCCACCACACATCGGGTTGGATGTCACTTGAGTGATGAAATTATTGAAAGTGTATTTTTGTGGCATTGAGGAAAGCCGTTTTACCGTTACACACAACGCGATCTAGAGCAGAGTGGGGCAGATATTCAGGAGGGTTTGTGTGTGCAACTGCATGAGCAAAACTGGCATCCAAAGTTGGATGCTTAATTGGCTTATGCGGTTACCATGATTATACGTGCAACTGTGCTGAACTGCAGGTGAAAATTAAGCACACAATTGCACACCTGCTTTTGCACGCCCACCCTTCTGAAAACCTGGACATAAATATTAACTGCTAAATGAGGTCAACATGACATTTGATCCTCTTTAATCTGGTAACCAGACATTGGGTCACTTGGCAGATCTTTGGATCAGACAAGCTCTAAACGTTTGAAAGCACACTCCAACCCCCACCCCCAAAATCCCCCTTTTGCCCTCCACCCCCCTACTTCTCTCCAAGTTCAACCAGCTCCTTTTCCCTCTTCCCAATATGACTTGCCTCCTCCACCCCCCATCTCTTTCTTTGATCCTTAGCAGACTCTCTGGCGCCCAGCAGTTCTGCTACATTTGGTGATGTTGCACTGGGGAGTCTCTGCAGGTCTGGTACTCTCTCTGCTGGCTTTGGGCCAGTTGCTGTATTCAAACCTCAAAGTCTCTAGGGCTTCCTTAAATGATCTCTGCTTCAAAATATATTGCTTCTCTTCTGACCTCAGGGAAGTCCCAGAACTCGTGAGATCTGAAGGCACTAGCCAGTCTAGCAGAGCAGGAACCAAGACTGTCTGGAACCCTCAGATGGATTTCAGAGCAGAAGTGAGCTTTCTGGAGGGCTGGGGAAAGGTTTATATAGACTTTTTCAGACCTACAAAGAACTTGTGTTCAGTTCTTTTTGAATTATGGGCTGGATTTTGGACCATTTCCTATTTTTTTCCTGAACCAGTTCTTCTATTAACCTAGTGAAGCAAGTAGTCAGTTTATCCAATGCACTACTTGTAATAGGTTTAGCCTGTAGATTTTCTAAAGCAAAAAGAAAAGGGTGTAATCCCTCCCCAGTGTTTTGCAGGTCTCTGTAGTAATGGTGTAGGGAATTTTGGAGCAGATCGCCTGCAAGAGATGTCCCATTGGATAGCATTTGAAGAAAATCTATTGGACGGGGAGAGACTAAACAATTTTGTGGTGTGTGATACCATCGTATTGGAGTTCAGCTCACGATTACTAGGTGGGGAAGTGAGACAGAGCCCTTACAGCTCTGGACAATGATACCTCGAGTACTGTATATGGAGGGCAGCCTAAGCAAACAAGAGAATGGCATGATTCGATTAAACATTGCTACAATCTACATGTGCAGGAAGGGATATACAACCACGGAGGTGAGTTTCGTGCCTCTTGGAAGTGGTAGGCAATCGGTTAAGCAAGGTAACTGATGTGGGAACTGTTGCCATGGTGCATAGGTAATGGGAGATAGCATGGGGAGACAAAGAGAAAATGTGAGGCTCGGAGTCTGGGAGTAATGCTGAAGAGTCTGGGATTTTCATATCAGAGGGTGAAGGACAGACATGGCTGAATGCAGAACAAAAGAGTCTTATTCTCTGAATTATTTACGAGCCTGGAATTTATCGAGCTAAGCCACTAGCCAGGGTTAAACTACACTTGCTTTTATAACACTCATTTTGATTTAATGGGTTTTTTGGCTTAGTTTTCTAAGCTTTTCTGCATTTAGGATCTTCTGTGGTTTCTGTCTGTTTGGGGAATGATTCCTACCAGCCATCCTGCAGCCTTTGCCCTGCCAGGCAGTCGAAGGGGGAGTTCTGATCCTAAGAGCCCACGGTGACATCATGGTCAAAAGCATCAACCAAAGGCAGCCCTCCAAGTGTTCTTGGCTCTCCTGCTGCAAAACCCAGGAATAGACAAAGCTGATAGATGAGGGATTAGCTATGGGGCAGACGTGAGATTTCTTGTTTTCGACGGCAGGATCGAAGGGGAGTACAGTACATTATGCAGTGCTTCTGCAAAAGGGGGGCAAATCGGATGAGGTGTTAGGGAGATCCGGCAGGGTTCAGAATCGAGGTGAATATTTCCCTAACTTCCTTTGCAACATACAGGAGATTCCGCTTAATAGCAGTCCTGATATTAGCAACATGTGGTTGGGAACCACTCCCCTCCCATTAACGCCAACATTAACAGGATTCAGCTCTTGACAGCAGCAGGCCACTTATTAGCAACTTTTTTCTTGGGGGGGGGGAACAGGCCCCACCTACAGGGAGGTTCCCAAGGCAGCTGCCCAGAAAGGAAGCACTGGGATGTGCCCGCCTTAGCACAGGGAGTGCCCAGGAGGTAAGGGGCCATCAGATGCGACGGGAAGTACCAGGCAGGACTGCCTGGTACCTCGCCCTGTGCTCTCCACCCTGCCAGGGGGCTGCAACCAGGAAAAGAAGCGCTGGTACGTGCTGAAGCCTGATGCCCCAGGAGTCCAGGGAGTGGTATGGTGCAGCCCCATGGGCCCTTCAAACCCCATAGAAAGCCCCCGCCCCACTGCAGTCCCCCTCCTCAGGTAGGTTTGCAGGGCTGCTGCCAGGCAAGGCACAACCCAGTGCTTCCTTCCCTGGCTGCTGCCTCACAAACCTGCCTCCCGCTTATTAGCAACTGCCGGATAAGGGCGACTCTTTGCTGGCACCCCCATGTTGCTAATAAGCAGAATCTACTGTCATTACCTGAACGATGCCTCAGGCTAACAACTCCACGTGGCTTTTATTTTGTTGGCCAATGGGCTAGTACAGGTCTGTCGCATCTTAGGCGCATTTAACATGTGCGATTTCAGCTTTACGCGGTCGGCAAAAACAAGAAAAAAAAACAAAAAACAAGAGAAAAATAACAATTTAAATACTGTTTCTGTAGTGTGGGCGATTCTGCCCGCCATTACACTCAATGGAATTTTGACTAGACGCGGTTTTCGCTTTAGGCGCTGACCGCGGAACGTAACCCCAGCGTAAGATGAGACAGACCCGTATTCGTTTTCAGAAGCTCCGGGCCGGCCCCACCTGCAGCGACCTCTCTCAGGGCAGAAGTGCGTTGAAAAGCTGCCAGCTAAAAACGGGGATGGCAGCTCTCTACACCCGCGCTGCGTTCCCACAGATGAGCAGCTGGGCCCTGTACTTTCAGTGACTGAGAGCATCTCTCTTTGGCCTTTCATGACTTTCAACGCAAGTATGTTAAGGGCCTGACGGAGGTATTACCATAAAGGTCATTTTTAAACAATTAATAGTCACATTTTGCTTTAAAAAAAAAAAGCCCATTACAGTATCCCGAGTACCCTGGACGAATTGAAGGCTTCCAATAGAGACAAGCATACGTGAGAGAACTGGAAAGGAACTCCTGGGTCCTAAAGTCCTACCTCTTTGCTTAGCAACATGGACTCAACATTATACTTGCTGGGCCTGATTCTGATGCCACATGACTTTTAGGGTGGGGGTTTCAAGAGTGCCTAATGGGGGGGGGGGGGAAGGACAACTCATATTGGAAGTCATTTTTGACTTAAGAGCTGTAACTGCTGACTTTGATGAAGTTACTCATGCTTTATACCGGTTGAACTTACGTCACCCCTATTGGCAGAGATCTAGTTTTGGCTCAAAGGCATCAAATGTTCAAGCCATTATTACCTTACTATCCCTCATTGTCTGACTGATCTCAGTATTCCTAAATGCAGTGAAGAAGAGCTCTGGGTAAGCTCAAAAGCTTGTCTCTTTCACCAACCGAACTTGGTCCAATACACGGTATTGCATCACCCACCTTGTCTCTCTCTCACCTGCTCCTAAACAGCCAAAATACATTTAATCTTCTGAAAGCATTAACTCATTATTCCTTGTTTTAATAGCAATTGTCATTCACTTATGTCTTCACCCAATTGAACAAGCTGTTCTGTTTGTGGGTTTAATCTGTTGACAGCTATCTGGAGAGTAGCAGTGTCTAAACACAATGATAATCTGATTGCTGCAATAGCTTGTGATCATTTTGGTATAGCATTCGAACGAGCACCAAAGCAATGCTGCCTAATTAACACTCTGATTGGCATTGTGTATGTGAGACTTTCCCCATGGAATTCATTTTTTTCTCTGCCATATTAATCCACATCTGTAAGAATGTGTTATTACTTACATCCAAGACACAGAAAAGATTTTCTTCTTATAACTATTCAGTGTGCCAAAAATTCTCCAAAAATTTAAGCCAACTGCTGCTGTTTAAATTGTTTTGTTAATCATCAAAGGCTACTTACAGCAGGGTTTGCCAGAGAAAATCATGGTCTACTTTCAGGACAAAAAAAATAAAATAAAAAAAATCTACAATAAAATATCATTTAGATATTTTAAAAACTGTTGACAGATGCCGCCAACGCAGCTGCACATAGAGGAAAAAGTCACCAGAAGGAAACAATAGGTTGGAGACTAAAATGGTATGAGTCTCGATCCATCCTTCGTGAATTCTGATATTCTTAGGAGAGCTAGACTTGAAACTAAAGGCCTGGATTCCCCAAACATTGAGGTTGTTCAAAATCTAAACAGGAGCAGGACTGGAATTTTTCAAGTAGCCTCTAAACGGATAATGGGCAACCTCAAACTCCTGTATGCAAACAGTCAAACTTTTGAGTGTACAAAAGCTGCAACAGAATCCAAATTTTGCAGCATGGGCCTATTTCCAGAATTCACAAGGATATATTGGATATATACAGGTTTAACAAGGAGGCATCTGTGAATTCAGATGTTTTTCCTAGCAAACTTGTCGACATAACTAACGTGCATGTCACTAGTCCTAGAAGTTGCACCTCTGAACTCAATCTGTCCAAACATGATGTCCCAGCTTTTGACAACATGGGTAGACTAGTGCTGTGATCTCAGACTCTCAGCTGCTTCCACCGAGAAGCCAATGGACCAAATCCAGTCCTGGAGGCAGTCCAGAAACCTTGGGAGTTTTCTGACACTCGAATATACCAAAAATGCAAAAAAGAAAGTGTGGCCTAAAGGGTAAAGCCAGTAGCAGGGACTTCGGCAGCTATTAGCAACCAAATCAGAGCTCTAACAAGAGGACAGTTTCAAACATCTGCCCTGCAACACGCATTCATTTGAGCCATTGTATACATTTATTGAGATGTCCTAGGGGTTTGCTAGAGGAGATTGGGTCAGATATCTTTGAATATGGTCAGGAACACGTTGTGTTGGCCAACGTGCATTGGTAAAGATTGGAGAGCGGTTCTGCTTGCTACACAAGATTAAGGGCTTAATCCGGCAAGGTGCTAAGCACCTATAGCTCCCACTGAAGTCCATAAAAGCGTTCTGAATTTCACAGGCCCAAAATGTCCTTCCCCAAAGGAATCCTTCTGGACACACCTTCAGAGCTGCTCAGCTTCGGTTGAAGTCCATGGCACAGGGTGGCTCTTAACAGCACTTCCCAGGATCACGGCCTTGCTGTGCAACTGGTGTAGTAATGACAGCTTTCCCTGCTGCCCTAGCCAGCAAGGTGGGGTCTTCTCTGATGCGACAGTAGCTAGTTAGAGGCGTAGGGACACCCCTTATTTTTAATGGCTGTACATATCCAGGGAGATTTGATTTTGGAACTTTGGTCTCCTTTTCCCCAAACCCATGTGTTTCATACACTCTAAGCAGCCTGGTTTAATATGGAAAGTTGAATATCTTATAAAATAAAACCAGCTGTGCTGCTTGGGTATCATCCTGTGGCTCTGCTTTTTGTTTCTTTACTTAACTGGCATTGGGGCTTCCAAGCTGCCGAGCTGCTAACACTAGTCAATGGAGTTTATTAGACACAGTGTTTGTTGAACAATAACATTTTATATAGTGTGTCACTGCTTAGTTCCTTGGATACGTTACACATTTCTGGCCTCTATTTTTGCTCTCGTTGTTTTAGATGTGTTTCACAGCTGTGCACCAGAGACTGTCATCCAAGGCCTGATTCTGCTCCCCGTTACACCCTGTGGTTTGTGGAGTTACTGCTCAGTGAAGCCAATAGTTGTACCAGCATAAGAACAGAATCAGGCCTCCAAGGGTCAAATCATTATTGCCCTAGCTTAGCTAGCTCAAAGGGACTGTAGGGCAGAGAGAATAGCACCCTCACTCCAAGCAATATCCTCCCTGCAGCGGGCCCCTTCGCCCGGCGGGAGAGGGTGTCCCATCAGCTAAGAGCCACTGCCTGGCTGCCCCGGGTGTTCAGGACAGGCCAGAGTAGGAAGGAATGGGAGAGCTGTGACCAAGTCAGACTTGTCCACCAGCGATTTGGCACCCTGCAGAGCCTCATAAACTCAGTACAGCCCATAAGGAGGACGCCTCAACATTACCGAAGTACAAATCATAATAAGTGCAGCATAGATGTAATTTAGGGAATCTCTGAGGGCTGCCCGAGCCTGTGACAGAGCTGTACCAGCTCCCCAACCCCCTTAACAGGCTCCCCTCTGTCTCCAATCCAGCACAGGAGCAATACTGGCCCCAAGTATTTCAATATAACCCAACTGGCAATTAGCGATCTCAACTCAGCGCTAGCCACAGACCCCTTTAAGGGCAATCTGCAGAGGTTCAAAAACGTGGCTGGAAGAGTCCAAACGAGTGAGCTATTAGAGGACAGATGAGCTGGCTGAATCCCCATTGGCTATCACTTATTATAACAACAATCAGAGTGTCCTTTCTGCCTTAGCTAGAGCAACTCCACTCTGCCTTTCTTTATCTTTCGCCTCAGCCACCCTCGCGTCTCTAACCAAGAAAGGAACTTGTACTGCCTGAAATCCTGCATGTCGGGAATAAAAAGTTAGTAACTACAAATGTCATTAGCGCTTTGTTTTAACAGGGTTATTGTAGTTCCCTAAGTGTCGGAGAAATCGGAGCTTGCAGACACTCTGGAAGGGCCAAGTTAAAACACTGACGAGGAAGCTGAGCTGAATTCCCTGCTTATGGTGGAGTCAACTCTTCTCCGGCTACTGCTGCCCCATCCCTAGGGCTTAACACGAGGGGTCATAAAAATACTTCGAGAGTTTTGTTTGATTTCCTCTGCTCTTTTGGAATGGACCAGATTGTACCAAATCTCAGATTAAAAAAAAAAAATAAAGAGGTCTGGCCTAGAGGCTAATATGCCTGGATCTTACCCCCTCCATCTTCCCTCCCCACCGGGTCTTCATCCCTGACTAAGTGACCCCAGTATCATGAGCATAGTATCATGCTAGAAATATATTCGGGATACTGACAAAGTCTAAACATTGCCAGCAAATCTAGTTGGTAGATGTTGGTTTGCTGAGAAACGTCTGCTTCCCTTCTTGATTATGGTCATATGTGGAAGGGTTGGGTTTTTTTTGAAACGGGAAAAGAAATTAACAGATTTGCCAATTTTAACTAAATCCGTGAAATCTCCCTGGGTGGACACAGTTCCGTGTGTATTGATTTAGCTGGTATTGAGATATATATGGGCAAAGTATTATTTTTCTGTTCAGATGCTCGGCAGATGCATCATAATCAGATGTCATTCTGTTACACCAGAGTGAATCTGGAGTGACTCCATTGAGTGAGTCTAGATTTAACTTTGGTGAAAGGGAGAGCAGAATGTGTTATATATTCTTTGGATAAAATTTGCTCTTTTCTTTACTTACACACAATTTTTAAAAATTGAAAAATAAGGTCCCAATTTTGTAAAGATTTCTGAGCGTAACGTTATACAATGTGAGTAGTGCAATGGACATCAATGGGGTTATTTGCAGTGCATAAATTAAACATGTGAGTAAGTTTTTGCAGCTACAGGGAATGAGGGAAAACAAAAATTCGTCCCTATGGGGATTAGCAATCAGAAAGCACATTTATTAATAAATGTGTACTGCACTGATATATACACGGCCATAAAAATGGAAACCATTGGAGACAGTTTCCCCACACTCATAATTACCTTGTTCTCAGAGGTATATCCATTGATATCCACTTACAAAACAACTTTAACAGGAAGAGAATTTGTTTGGCATAAACTTCAAGAAACTAATGGGTAACACAGAGAGAAATGCTTCTTTCCTCTTTTGTTAATTCTGGAATGCCATTCGTCACTGGAGAGGATCCATCACAGAAATTTACCCTTGGGCTAAAGTGGGAGGGGAGCTGGAGCTAACCCATCATGTCTTTATAAACCTTTTAGTCACACAAATGTGTTTTACAGATGTCCACTGGTAATTTATTCAGCCCAGAAAAAATATGTAATAGCACAAAGTCAGGTGCTGGGTTTATATGAACAGCCGGCGGATTGCACAATATCACCACCACCTGCAGCCAGAATAGACAGTTGCGAACGCTCCCAGATCTGAGCTGGCTTTATTATGACAAAGGACCCAATTCACTCCCAGCAGCATAAGGTGCTGCCAACTCCATGCTTCCCAGCTGCATATGAGAGAGGAATTCAGCCATCAGGAAGATCAGTGGCAGTACTGCCCCAGCCCTTCCTTGGGGGCTTCTCCTTGGAGAAGTTTTGGCCAGGGATCTGAAAAAGTTCAGCAGAGAAGGGCTTCCTGGAGAAGCTCTAAATCAGCATACCTCTGGCAGCCCTGTCCTTCTCCTTCCGACACTGGGCCTGCCAGTGTACAGACTGTGCCAGCTGGCTTTCTGCTCCCCAGAGAAGCAGGGGTTGTGGTCACCTTATACCAATGTTCCTCTCTCCCACCAGACTTTCTGCTGCCCTGGGTGCAAATTCTGGGTTCCACTGCTGGCCCCAATAGAGTGAACTGTCCTTATGCTCTGAACAAATACTTGGACATAATTTTTAATAAGTATATTGGGAAATAAACTGAAATTCCCTTCATTGAATATTATAGTTCAATACGTCAATTTTACAAGACCATGGCCTTCAAATTAATAGCTCCTTTAATACTGTACTTCACCTATAGCTGGCGTAGTGTATGCTGTAACTATTCATGCTAGTGGACTTTCCTGTACCATTTTCTTCCTCCTAGCACATGCATACATCATTTGGCACTATGCATTGAAAATAGAAATTGGCTGTTCTTTCTTGGACCTCAATTATTGCTGGTTAAATCCTGGATTTGTGTGAATACTTCAACGGCAATTTTTTACAGTTGTCCAAATAGTTAATTATCTATTTACCGCTCAACATGAGTAGTTACAGAATACGCTACACCCACTATAGTTGTAGTGGAAGTACAGTATGAAGGAAGCTATTAATTTGAAGGCCACTTCCTTTGAACTTGTATGTAATTTGAGAACATAACTGTGACAGCCACCAAGGATGGCTATAGACTGGAAAAGAAGGATATTTTGGTCATATCCTAAGAAACCAGAAGAATTTGTTGACTTTCTTCTCTAGGTTCTGGTTTGCTTGACCTTCCAGTAAAGAATCCAGAGTCGTTGGGGGAGGAAACTTATTGGAAGATGAAGGAAACTGCAGAGTCTGCCAGAGCTGACGGATAGTAGCTGAGCACTGAGTCACCTTGCCGTAAGTTGAATTCAGACTCCTGGCGAGCAGGAGAGGGTCCAGAACACAGGCTGTGCAGGATTTCTCACGAAAGAGACAGCAAACAAAAAATGCTCAAAATAACAAAACAATGATCTCTGTGATAAAACAAGGAAGACGCAAGACAATGGAGTCTACTAAAAAAAGCCCTGACTTTTTTTTTAAAGCTAAAATCCCTTCTCCCTGGGAGTTTGCAGGAAGTTGATATTAACTAACAAGAATTTAGAAAGAAAAGAAGAACAATTTCCTAGCAAAATTTGCTGCTGCCAAGTATGCACCTCTTCCCATTGCAGTCAATGAGAGTTTTGCCTTTGTTTTTCATAGGGGACAGATCTTGTGGATAATCCTTAATAGTATATCACCCTAGTGATTGCAGTCATTTCAAATGATTCCTAACAAACTCCTGACACTTCAAAATTGCTATTTCCCCCTGCACGTGCCTATTCAAAACACAACTGCACCATTTTTTCCCCCATAGCTAATCTCTCGAAGATCATTCCTTCATACAGGCAATTACACTGGCTACCTCTGCACCGAAGAGTAAGATCAAAATGGAGATTCCGTTAACCCTAAGATTGCAGTTCCTACATATTTGCGCAGTCTAATCACATACATCTTCCTGCGCCAACTCTACACACTTCATTGGTCTCTTGGTTAAGCTTGGTGTCTTTCTGCTTGCAGTAATTAGATGCAAAACGTTCAAGGAGTTGGGCCTAGATCCTCAAAGATATATAGGTGCCTAACGCCCAGAAGTCAGCCACCTAAACACCTTTGAGGATCTGAGCCTTGGCTCCTTTCTGTTGAACTGCATTTACACCAGTATTGCTCTTCCTATTGTTAAGGGTGATCTTAAAAACGTTTTCCTTTGGGAAGCTAGGCGTTTTGCTGCCTTTACTGCTCCTCCTTGATTCCAGGGCTGTACAGATAATGCAGGCTTGGCAACCCCTAGTCTTCAAACAACAGGAGCTAAGCCCCCCCCAAAATCATGATATCTTTGAATAAATATATACTTTGGAGTCTTTATATGGACTTTCCAGGTTTTGAGCCTTTAGGGTTGATGTTTTCAAGTTTTTCGCCACAACCACGAAGATCAGAAACTCACTTTTTTTTTTAAAAATGAAAGTCGAGATTCTCATGAGAACTACTTGAAATCAGGAGTTGGGATTTTGAGAAACCCACCACGTATGGTGAGACTTGCACTAAAATCACGGGAGTTGGCAACGCTGTAAAAAACTTCCCAGCTGTAAAGCTGCCCACCATCGGCAATAATCGGCATACGCTTATGATGCACAAGAGCTCGGCCTATGGCATTCTATCCTCTTAGCCCTGCTCCAGCCATGTCACGCTGCACATCTGGTCTTATGCTGCAGAGTCTGACTCCCTATATGTAAAGCCGCTAAAAGCTTGGCTCGCTGCCCTGAGGAGCCTCCTTCGGTCTCCAGGCAACAGAGTCTGTAAACATTTCAGACGTGTCTCTCCTCTCCTTCATGGAACAGGGGCATGACCAGACTTTGCAGCAACGGCACACAAAAAAGAGGGGCGTGGGGGGGAGCAAGGAGAGGTCTCGTTGAACATACACGGAGGAGAAATATTTGCAGCTCACTGGTGCTGTGGCTTAAAATGTTTTTCCTTTGCACAAACCAGCACCAAGAGAGTGGCTGTAAATTTTACCACAGCATTCCCCCCCCCCTGTAATTCTTGGGATTTTAGACACGGTCGGTGGATTGGAGGGAACAGCGAAGGTGGGTAGTTACTTTCCAGCTTCTGTTAGCTGTTGACGTGTTTGCTTGGTTTGACATTTTTAATTTAAGTTGAATAATAAAGTGACAAGTATGAAGGCTGGAAGTGGTCTCCTTTGCTTCTGGCTATGATCGCTGTAAAAAGCTGTAGTTGCTTTAGGAAACTAGACCCTGGGTAGGACAGCACACATCTGAGCTGGCTGTTCATACCCCTGTCATTTCCTGATGAGATACAAGTGTCTTAGGAAGTGGGTTCTGAACACTAGCCTGGCTAGGGAGTACATCAGCAACGTTCTTCCTGCCCCGTCTCCCGCTCCTCATGCCAGTCCCCCATGCCAGATTCCACATACTTTTAACTCTTTCCCAGAATGCATTGTTAAATCAGGGCAAAATTGACACCAGCCGACACAAGAGATTTACTCTGGTATAGAAAGATGTTGCAGTTTCAAAGAATTAATGGATTCAGAGATGGGTCTGAGTTGGAAATATGCCGGGCCAGATTATGCTTTCAGTAACATGAGGATCAGGGCTGGATTTAGGGGCAGGCAACTGCCTGGGATACCGGGCTTGGGGGTGGGGGCACCAGGCTGGGGGTGTGGTAAGGTATTTAAAAGTTTAACAAATGGAAAGGGGGGCGTGCCAAAGATGCTCCTCTGGGGTGCCATTTGGTCTGAGGGTAGCCCTGATGAGAATATATCTGGAGTAATGCCACTAAAGTCAATAGACAAATCCTGGATTTACCCCACTGTAACTGCAGAATTTGGCCCTCTCCCTGCAAGTATCTCCCAAGTGCCGACAGCCATGTTGACAACAGCCAAGCTATGATGTCATGCCTGGAAAAAGTGAACACATCACAGCCCAATCTTGGACACGTTTGTTGTGGCAACCCCATTCCGGTTATACGGTAGCACCTCAGAGTTACGAACTGACCGGTCAACCACACACCTCATTTGGAACTGGAAATACGCAATCAGGCAGCAGCAAAGACACACACACACAAAAAAAAGCAGCAAATACAGGTCAGTACTGTGTTAAACGTAAACTACTCAAAATAAACGGAAAGCAGCATTTTTCTTCTGCATAGTAAAGTTTCAAAGCTGTACTAAGTCAGTGTTCAGTTGTAAACTTTTGAAAGTACCACCATAAGGTTTTGTTCAGAGTTACGAGCATTTCAGTGTTATGAACACCCCCATTCCCGAGGTGTCTGTAACTCTGAGGTTTTCCTGTAGGTAGAGTAGATCAAGAGAGGCCTCCTGAATGTGCAATACCCAGGGCCGGCGCAACCCATTAGGCGACCTAGGTGGTCGCCTAGGGCACTGCTATTTTGGGGGCGCCGGCGCCCCGGCCGCCTGTTGAAATTTGGGGGTGGGACCTTCCGCCGCCGCTGTTGGGGGGCGGCATTTCGGGGGCGGGACCTTCCGCCACCTAGGGCGCCGAAAGAGCTGGCGCCGCTACTGGCAATACCTACATTGTTCAGAAGGGGCAGAGGGCAGCGAAAGATCCACTGTTCTGTGAGGGGGTTTGGGAGCTCTGATCCCACCGTTTTGGAGACCACCAACCGTGAATGGAAGAAGTACTAAAACTCGCAAGCCCAGTGGAACTCCACTGGCTTCCATGCCATTACACAGGGGCTGACCTGGGCCTCCTGTGAGGAATGACTATGGCTGTTTACACAGTACTTAATGGCATATGGCACTGTGCAGATAACCACGTGAACGCAGCCTGCGCCAGCCCCACCAGTCGAGAGATGGGGAAGGCGGCTTGCACCGCCCTGATGGAACATTGCAGTGGCACAGAATCACCAGGGTCTGTCAACACCCCAGCCCCACTCTTGCTACCTCCCCACCCCGAATGCCTCTTGAAGGTGAAGGAAGGAAGGGAAGGGCATTGCCAGCTTTGAGACTCCTGTCGAGGGTCTCTTGTAGTTCCCAGTGGGGGCCAGTGTGACTGCTTTGCAACTTTTTTGTGCCATCTGTGCTGGTGCAGACGAGTCACAGAGCAACAGTGGATGGGGCGTGAGGTCCCTGCCTTGAAGAGCTGTCCAGCTGAATGGGTTCTGCCCCTGCCCAGGGACTTGCGGGGAGAAAGCAGGGGTAGGGGGGGGGGGGGGGTCCACCCGCTCCCGGCCTGAAAGGGTTGGCCACGCCCCAAACAGACCCAGCGGGCCCTATAAAGGCCAGGGAAGGCAGGAGCAGACACACAGTCTCCTCTAGCTGTGGAGGGAGACGGGCCTGGCTGCAGGGAGCTAGCGAAGGTACCTGGAGTGGAGCAGGGCTGGGGGAAGGCCAAGGGAGCTGGGGAGCTCCGGCCTGGAAACCCCCCAGGCTGCGGCCTAGTATAAGGCCAAACAGGTACTGGGGTAGCAGGGGACAGCCCAAGGCTAGGCAGAGGCAGCAGGTCCAAACCCAACCTTGCCTGTGATGAGTGGCTGACACTGCAGTCTGCCCCAGGGCGCGGGGGCTAGTTGGTGACTGGCAGTAGCCTATGACTGAGGCGAGGTGGGGATAGGGGTTCCCTGGGGAGGGGAGACCCCAAGAGTGAGGGGTTACTGCCCGGGGGCAGCACCCCAGATAACGGGGCACCGGAGTCTAGGGAGGGACGTGGGGGCCCAGCGGCATTGGGACACCAGCCTGCAGAGGGCGCTCCAAGGCTGGAACAAGAGCTAATTCCCAGGACACTAGCAGGAGGCGCCGCAAGGATGAGTCCCAATCCGCTACAGCAAGTCAGTTCATTTCGAACGTGCCCACTCCATGGCCTGTTCCTATTACTTCTGTGCTGCAGGCTTCCTGGTTGGATCAACCCTGCAAATGATTAACACTATAAACTTCCCTATTCCAACGCGTTAAAACCAGGATTGCCACAAGTAATTGGAGCAGGACTGAAGCCCTCTCTAGCACTGGGAGCATCAGTCCGGCCATGTTATTTCAAGGCCTCTGCTGCCCCATTCTGAATCCCACAAGTCTTTACTCCAGCAGCAGTTTCATAGAAACCAACGGGAGCATTGCACGAAGCAAGGCCATCAGCATTCGGCTCCTGCGACCAGAACAAGGTATTTCAGTTACTCTTCGCCTGCCTACCCAGGCTTCTTGCATGGCTGCTGGCACTGGGAAGGAAGGGAAATGGTTGATGCGAAGATATTCTCATGTTTTCCCCTCATCGCTTTTTGCTGACTCAGAAATTTGAGAAGACAACAATGAACCATCCAACCGAATGACTAATCATAGTGCCCTGCTGCAGCAATGGAACCCAGTTATGTGGCCTGCGTACAGTACGTGCTAACTCATTCCCCATTAAGATGGAGGATTGGTCTTGCTGTTGTGTTGCATCGCAGAAAACACTGCTGGAAAAAATATAGGCTTTTTAATGTCTCCGTATTGTAAAGAAAGTTAATTATCCTACTTGGGGAGGTTACACAACAACGTTTAGAGTTTTTTCCCCTTCCTCTTAGCTTGAAAAGAAAAGAAAGAAAAGAAAAAGCCTTTATTGTCAAGGCTGAAATGGTTCAGACGTGTTTTTTTTGTTTTTTTTTAAATTCTTGACTCGTGCCAACTTTATATGCCAAAAATGTGCTAGCAGTTATTAGAGCCTTAATGAGGTAAGTGGGGGAAAGGACACTTCTTCATGAAAAAGGCACTATTAATATAGAATAGCATGTGTTCTCAAAATGCTCATGAAACAACTCCCTTGCATGGGTGGAAACCAGGCCCATCTGTACCACAACACAGGGCTCTATCATTTGATTAAAGGGGATAATTCCATTAGGGGGTAGCAGTAGTACGCTATTATCCTATAGTGGAGCAGCCACCAGAGGGCACACAAGACACACTGTGCTAGCGTGTCTTATGACAACGTTTAGCTTTCGCTCTCTCTCATTGGAGCCAGCCTCCAACTCCCCCACTGTTTGGCAGAGATTGGACCAGGGGGACAGGTGTAACAAGAGGGTAGAACCCAAGATTGCAGGTCAGGGGCAGATCCTGGCCACAGTCAAGTGACACCGTTCACAGTAAAATAAATGTTACTCCTATCACATGCCAAAGTCAGCATCTAATGACGCTACTTGATACGGCTACATCTTCCCCTATCTAAGCCTTATCTGGTTTCAAAGGGAGTCTGGATCAAGCCCTGAACCTTATGGCTTAAGGCAGGGGTAGGCAACCTAGGGCAAGCGTGCCAAAGGCAGCACCCGAGCTGATTTTCAGTGGCACTCACACTGCCCAGGTCCTGGCCACCGGTCCGGGGGCTCTGCATTTTAATTTAATTTTAAATGAAGCTTCTTAAACATTTTTAAAACCTTATTTACTTTACATACAACAACAGTTTAGTTACATATTATAGACTTATAGAAAGAGACCTTCTAAAAATGTTAAAATGTATGACTGGCACGCGAAACCTTAACTTAGAGTGAATAAATGAAGAATAAATCAAGACTTCTGAAAGGTTGCCGACCCCTGGCTTAAGGCTTGGCTGGGAGACTGCCTCTCAGCCTGTACTGCTATTGCAGCAGAGATCAGCCTGTGGCCCTCAAGCTAAGAGTTCCAATAGGTGAACGTATGAAACTAAGGATGTGACCCTCTCAATGGAGGGTCCTTGGCTCTAGAATCAGTTATCTTTGAGGTCTGACACAGCCAGAGTTTGTTGATCTTTAGGCCTGACTCCTTGCGCTGGCTTTTTAGGAAAGGGGTGGGGGGGAGTTATATTCCAACACCCTGGCCTTTATTTATTTAGAGGGAGGGGACTGAGGGACAGAAGGAAGCATCGTTTTACTTTTGTATTCAAAAGACACAGTAGGCTACACATGCAGGCCCAAGGATTAGATTGGATGCCTATTATAGCATTAACAGGTCATAAAGTAAGTTCAGATGCACATCAGTGCAACCTTATTATCCAATTTGCTCATGCAAATGCCAACTGCATGCCCAAAACTGGGCTTTCAGCTGCACACAAAAATGGGTGTGCAAAGTTGCACACCCAAGATGTGTGCAAATTTTGTGGCCAGGTATTAGTTTAGTTGAAATAAATGGGCCAAAGTGTTAACATAACCCAGTCAGTGTCCAACATTAAACAGTGTTAAATAAGGTGCAGGGTTTGGTACAGAGACCTCGGCCTGCTTAGTCCCAACGCAAACACATCGTTAAATATCCTTATAACCCCCTTGTTTGACAGTCTCTTAGATGGTATCAAAGATGGTAATAACTGTCCTTCAGGGAAGAGAGGTGGGCTGAAGCTGGAGCTGTTACTGCTTCATCTCAGGAGGTATTTGGGATTCACCTGGAGCTGGTAGAGGTGACGATGTCATCTGGATCTTCTCTCTGGCTTGGTCAGGACATCTCTCAGGATCAGGACGGCAAAGGCCCAGAGTCCCGGAAAACAGTGTGTGTGTGGGGGGGGGGGGGGGGGGGGGGGGGCGCGGGGGGGGGGGGGGGGGGGGGGGGGGGGGGGGGGGGTGGCAGCCATGATGGTGAAGCTTGCTTCACTAGCCTGTCAGTTCTTCCTCTCCATCTGTTCTTTCTGTAATCCCCCCCTCTCCCTCCCCACCACACTCCCAAGTCTCTTCCTATAAGGACCCAAAAAGGGAGTGATGGGTGGAACAGCCCATCCTCTCACTATTTCATCCACCAATCCATTTCCGTAGGGCCGTAACTTCATTCCCACATTATCTTCATCTCACATAGTCCTTGAACAATGGTTGTTTGGACTAATCCAGTTTGTCTGGTTTTCTTGCACATATAACGTTCATCGTCGTAAACAACTTGACCCATTTTTTATCGTTACTGTAACATCATGTGAACTTTCACACGCTTTTTACGATTGAGGTTAGGTAACTTGTTAGGTCCAATAATCACAACGGGCTCCACCAACAGCCTTTTCCTATTGACAGCAATGGTAAAATTCTCATCGGTGAGAGCAGGATCACACAAAGAGAAAATGCCCAATCTCTATACATCAGACCCACACTGCCCAACAGTCCTATTCATTGCTTATTCAGGTTGCAACTTACACGTTGTCTAGTACATTTCCTATTTTGTAATAAAGCTATTCATAGAATCAGCTATTGAAACAGACCCGGGACATTACAAAACATATTTATGTTTAATCAAATGAAAGCTTTAGAAAGCAATTTTTCCTAGGGTGGCTTTGGACTAGTTCAGAGACTGTGATCAAGCCAGTCACCGTTTTCCGTTTCACCACAGAAATTGTGAAGTGTGCACGCGTTTGCATGTGCGCACTGCTCTGCATTTGGAGAGTTGAACCCATAAAAAGGGAGAATGCATATAGGAGAACTGCTTTACCCTATGTATGACTATCATGCGAGATGAAGAGTGGCTAACAGAGCAGACGCTCTCTAGTGTCAAAGGAGCCAAGTTCACCAGCACTGGAAACATGCTAATTGGGGAAGGGAACAAAAAACCAAGGCTTCCGCAGGGAAATTGGATGGCCACTCTTTCTCTCCAGAGGAGACCGAGGGGGGAGGGCAGAGAAATGTACATAGAAAATCGGGCAGGTAGGTATAAATGAATGCTGGAACTGTTCATAATATCAACTTTTATTTTCATCACCCAACATTCATTCCTATGAAAGACCCCAGTCCATTATCAGCCATGTAATGTCTCTTTGTAATTTCCCTATCTGCGCCGAAATGATCTTTTGAGCTTTGATGTTTGGGTAAGACCAGAAAGGCCCTAAAATGTGGGATTAGCAAAGAGCTCTGTTTTTAGGAATGATTTAGAGTCTTCAGTATTAGCCTGTTTTTTTCTGCAGCTGAGTCCCAAGAGGGGCTCATTACAGTTTGAAAAGAAAGCGCAAGATAGATTCTTTCCATCTTAGCAGGGACATTTCATTTGATAGTGAAATCAGCCTTCTGAAAAATGAGACCTTCTAGGCACATCCCTTGGGCAATACTGCCCCAAAGAGGTTTCATCCAACATGGGAATTTTAAATACTATTTGCATATAGTACATTAAATGAGTATATTACAGTAGTGCCTAAATGCGGCAGCTTGGTGCTATGCAGATAGACAGCAAGAGTCAGTCCCTGCCTGGAAACATTTACAATTCTGGGGACCAACGCACCTGCAGGTGCATTGCAGGATCAGGGCCTCAGTTAGAAGTGAATCTTTCTAGGACAGCGATGCCACTTGCCATATATAAACTATTACAGGGCTGGGATCTGCTCCGGGCACCCACTATCGGGCTGCATTGCCAGGGCTTTGTAAGGTCCCTGCATGAAGGCTCAATCCTGGAAGATGTTCTATGTGTTCTGTAGGAATTGGCCCGAAACGTGTTCTGGACTGACTCTGGCTATAGAAGGGCCTTGCCCAGGGGTTATTTCTGTTCATTCTTAATTTGAGAAAAATGCGAAGTAAGTCGTTCTCCAGCGTTTGGCTAAACGACGGCAAACAAAAAATGGATTTTTTTTAAAACTGATTTGTATTTTTTGTGTGTGTGGGGGGGGGCAAGGTTGAGCCTGTTTGTGTCAATTTCAAGCAGCTGCAGGGAAAAGTTGGAATTATACAAGCTGTTAGTCCATGGTAATGTCTAATCATTGCTGGCATCTAAAAAAACCCCAGCGGGGACGTTTAACTTTTAAACCCAACTACTGCACAGATGTGGTAACTATGTTTGGGAAGTTATACTTGGCATATCAATAGAGTGTGTAAAAACTGGCTCTGTAACAGACCGTGAAAGCTCTAAAGGAAACTGTCAGGGATCATTGGGTCAGGGTTTGAGTGTAACTCCTACAATACATATTTGCACAATAAACTAATCGTTCCAAAGGAGGCATTAGGTTTTACCAGCTCATTTATAATCTCTATTGTTTTCCAGCTGTCTCCAAATTATGTCATGACATTATCTTCTCCTGAAATGTAGAAATCCTGGATCAGCTCCTGCATCCTTTACTTACGTGAACCTCGGCACCTCACTGGCTCAGGCCTCTACTGTGTAAAAGCACTTGGGTCCAATTCTGCGACCCTTACTCACCTGTGTAATCCTTACTCACACCAACTGCCCCAGTGACTTACCCGTGGGAGTAGGGATTGTGCTCACAAAAGTCACTGCTGAGTTGAAGTTGCCCATCACTTCAATGGAGCTTGAGCCCCAAACGACTAGAAAATGAAATGCACACAACCTCCTGAGCTTGATTCTCAGCTGAGCCTAGAAAGTGCTGGGGGCAGGTAGGGTGGAGAACAGCAGCTCCCCAATTCCAGGGCCAGTTCTAAGCACAGGTTAGAGCACAGGGCGGAGAAAGCTAAGCAAGGCAGAGAGAGGACAGCAGGAGTCTGGGTGAAGGTGTGCAGAGAATGAATGGTGCCGCACCGCAAGACCAGATGAGCGAACAGAGACACAAAGATTAATGAACATATGGGAAAACTCAGCCATTCTTTACTAACTTACCGCTTTGCATCTGTGTGATCTCCTATCTCATTGTGGTTTTAGTCACAACCTCCCCACATTAAGAATTCTCTTGCCGCTGCAGGGAGGATACCTCTGATGGCTTTTATTTTAGCTAGAGACCGAAGAATACCACTGTCTCCAGAAACAGCTCTCTCGTTCACAAAGGGAGACGTTCCAAACTGGGCCTCGGGAAGGGCACCGTTTGATTCAATGCTTCTTAAAATGATTTGTTTGTTCAGCGGCTGGAAGCTGTTAGAAGTGCTCAGGATTTCATAGTTACAAACCCAGAGAACCACACACTATGCGTTCAGAGGTCGTGCGCGGATTTCATAGTTACAAACCCAGAGAACCACACACTATGCGTTCAGAGGTCGTGTGCGCACACACGCATTCCAAATCAACATGTACACTCCATGGAGATTTCACCAGGAGGGGTAGTGGAGGCACCAGTTTAAAACAAAAAGGAAGGACAACAGCAGCGAGTAGCCGTCAGTTCCCTCAGTTCCTCATCCAGTGCAATGCCAGGATTGATTTGTGTCAGACTATGTCAGCTCCCATGGCATGCTGAACCCAATTTATTTTTTTTAAGATGAAAAACCATATCCTCAGCGGGTGTAAATCAGCAAAGCTCTACTGAAGTCTGCCAATTGATGCCTGCTGAGGATCTGGCACAAATTCAGAGTGGGTTTTAGGGAACGTAGGGAAACCGGAACGGCACTGGGATGTCAAACTTGTAAATAAAGCAGTGCTCAATTAGGGAAAATAGGGACAGTAGAAAGTATGCTACAAAGCTCCCACCTGTTTTTTTATTCTTTTCTCCAAGCTTCAAAGGTAGAAAGGTCCAACAGAACATGGGAGGGATCCCACTAATAGAGCTATCAAGTCTTCAGAGAAGGTGCTATCAAAACCTACGGGCTGGGTCATAACTTGACAGTCTGCTCTGAGCAAGGGCTATGGCATTCAGTGATAATTGATGCCAGGATCCTCAAGGGTATTTAGGCTCCTAACTGCCACTGAAGTCAGTGGAAGTTGCTTGCAAGAACTCGGCTTTATTCTGTCTGGTATCAACTGGCTGTGCCTAACGAGAACTTCTCAGTACTTTGCCCAGACTGTCTGCCTGGGATGCTCAGGTCTCAAAGGCACAGTCCCTGTTATCGCAGGGGTGGTGTGTAGCTGCTCTGCAGATCAGAGAATGAATCTTGTGACTTGAAGTCACAATTCCTCCTCTTGCTCGCAGGAGGGACATCTACCGTTGGAGCGGAAGGTATCATTTCCGGCTTGGGCAGACATACCTACGCTAGCTCTGACTGAGCTAGTGCGCTAAAAATAGAAGCGTGAGCGGTGGGAAGGGCTAAACACCTGAGTATGTCCCTAGGATGAGCTCACACGTGGGGTGGCTAACCCCGCCTGCCGTCTATTTTTAGTGTGCTGCCTCCATCAGAGCTAGCGCGGGTCCGACCACCCAGCTGGAAATGACACCTCCAGCTCGAAGCGTAGACGTACCCTAAGTTACTTCTCCCCTTTCCGTGAAGCAGCTTCCTTCCAGCTGTGAAGCCAGTCTGCTACGTGGGCCAGCAAGCAGAGCTACGGCTCCCCACCTCCTCCTTTCCGATTTGCTCTCAATGGGGAATATCAGGTGAGTCGCGCCAGCTTTTCGTGTTGGAGCCACAATGTAAGGAAGGGATATAACTTCCCCTTATTCCTCTGTATGGCTGAGTGAGGACTATGACAGAGGCAATGCGGGCGGGGGGGGGAGAGGGGTGTCACATGCTTCCCCAGATTTGCTGCATGGCTGTACTGATCATGCACACTGGACTGAGCATGCTCAGTAACACTACTGAAGCTGGCTGCCCTCACTCTGCTCTCCCTCCCCCCGCCACTATCGACAGGCATGGGTCGTCTCTGGGCTATGCCAGTCCAGCCCCGATCATTTAACAGGCCACGATACGCTTCCGATTTGGTGGTTGTTTTGGTTTTTTTTTTAATTCAATAGAAAGGATCTGGAACTCTCTAGGATGGTTAAAAACATACCTCATACAAAGACTAGCATTTTCTATTCAATCCTACAGGACTTTTCTACAAGGGAAGCGGGTTTGTAGGCAAAGTCAACCACTTCTAGCCGTAATTCAAGCACTGAAGTAAAATAAAGAGGCAGAAATGGAACAAGAAGAGTAAATATCTGGCAACGTAATACCTCTACGCTGTCTGTTCTGCAAAATGGGTATATTTGGTCAGAAGTCACAGTGCCTAATCCCTGTCAGAGGGCCTAAATGAGACGGTTGACTTAGGGTATGTCTACACTACATTGTAAAACCGGGTGTGTGTGGGACCCCCATTTGTGGACTTGGTGTTTCCAATCCTGCGCTTGAGCATCCACACTGCATTGTAAACTTGGCTTTACAAATGCTGGACTTGGGTCTCTGAGCCATGCTAATGCATCCGTAACTGTACTGTGCAGACCTTGTGACTCAGGTCTGTGACTTGAGCTGGGTCCACACTGCAAAAAGGACAGGGCTTGGGCCTCAGTCACAGCAGGACTCGGATTCTGCCCCACTCACGGCTCAGGGTCGTAGGACCCAGGTCCTGAGGCCTTGGTCAGACTGTGCGTGTGTGGATGGAAGAGGGGCTTCGGCTCAAACCTGAGTCAGAGCCCAGGCTTAGTGCACAGTGTAGACATGACTGACTGAAGCACCAGTGTTCCGAGGGTAAGTACAGATTAAAGTTTCTTTATTGAGTCTACGCTTGTTCCAAGTTGCGGGGGAAAGGCCAGAACAACAATAACCAACCAGACTACATCCCAGGAGTTCTCAGCATTAACAGTGTGACTAGCCAAGTCCCAGAGAGTACCTACCGGCTAGGGCTAGCCAACCCATCTTCTTACTCTCGTCTCCTCTTTATGTCACTTATACAGTTTCCTGCTGCCTTAATGGGCTACCTCGCTGCAGCTACTGCAGTCATTGGTGGCCCTTGATGACAAAATCTGGTTCCTGGGTGTGTGTCCTTGGACTATAATCACCCTGAAGGAAGAGGGAGAAGTCAGCACCCCAACAAAAACGCAGACAGCCTCTTCAAGTACTTGGCCCTCCTGTCCTAGCACCTTCCCTGCATCTGGTCTCTTTCTTTACTTCTCTCAACACTCTCAAATTACCAAAGTCTCCAGGACTTCGGGTAAAGTGAAAAGTACCTGGATTATCGTGAGTCAATTAATAATTCAGGCCACCTGTGGGGAGGTGGGAGGGGGGAAAATCAGTCATTTCTAGAGCAGGTTGAGTTTTTTTCATAGGCTTGATGAAAATGATTTGCAATTTTTTGGGTGCTGAGTTTTTATCAGGATGGTTGAATTCTTTTGAAAACTCCGTTTTTTAATGCATTTCTCCACCAGCTCCAGTAATTTCTTGCACTTCACTAAGGGGGGGGGGGGGGGGGGGGGGGGGGGGGGAGTGGGTGCATCAGGGTTAGTGAGAAAAGAATGGAGCAGCATTTGGTGTGCAGGGGCTGCTGTGTATATCGTATTTAATGCCACCTTATTTGGTAGCTGGGCACTTTTCAAGGGCAGAGTGGAGGAGCCAAGCGCTGAAATACCATTAACATAACAGCACAAGTTGTTCATGTACATCAGGGAGGGTAATACCCTACCCCCAGAGTACACCATGCTAAAAGTTCACTTGTTAAAACTGACGACTCTGAATATGACCTGGTTCTGCTGGGCAAGTTGAAATATGCAGAGCCATGCTTAACTGAGCATCGGTATCACATTCAACTGTAGCCTAGCTGGCATATATTTAATCTCCTGTAATTAAACTCCTAAACAAGCCCATTTCAAGAGAGCTACAGTGCATAAACCAAATCAATGAATAATTCCCATAACCAGCCCCAGATCTAGGTAGAGCTACACTCTGCAATAGGCTGTGGAACAGATAAAGACACAACTGACAAATAGAGAAAAACTAAAAAGAGAAATGTAAAAACTCAGCCATCAGATCTGCAAGAACTTTCCTGTTTCTGAAACATAGTCTGTAAGAATACAGAGCTTATGGCTTAGCTATAACCTCTGATCAAAGACTAGTAACCAGGAAGCTTATTAGACATCTCTGGTTAGAAATAAAAGTAAAATCACTGCTGGTAAAATCTGCAGGTGACACAAAGATTGGCAGAGTGGTAAATGATGATGAGGACAGGGCAGTTACATAGACCTCTCTGGATTGCTTGGTAAGCTTGGCCCATTCAAACCATATTTGAATACAGCCAAATCAAAGTTACACCTCTTGGAATAAGGAAGGTGGGCCATACCTATAAATGGGGGCCTGTATACCGGAAAGCAGTGACTCTGAAAAGGATTTAGCGGACAAGCAACTGAGTATGAGCTCCTAGTGCAAAGCTCTGGCACAAAGGGCTAAAGCAATCCTTGGCGGTATATACATGGGGTAGCGAATGGGAGGAGGGAAGTGATTTACTTCGGCGAGACTGATACTGGAGTCCCGGATCCAGTTCTGCTGGCCACGCTCTAAAAAGAATGTTGCCAAATTGGAGAGAGCGCAGAAGAGAGCCTCACAAATTATACAAGGACTGGAAGAAAATCTCCAGGTAGTAAAGGGGTCTTTACTCTAGCCAAGAAAAATGTAACAAGAACCAATGGCTGGAAGGTGAACCCAGACAGCTTCACATTAGAAATCAGGCACCCGTTTTGAATGGTGAGGGTGATTAACCAATGCAACATGGTAGATCCTTCATCCCTTGAAATCAAATCCAGACTGGCTGCCTTTCTAGAAGACATGCTTTAGCCAAGCACAAGTTACGAGGCTCACTACCGTGGTAATTGGGTGTAATTTAATGTCCTCTCTCATACAGGACGTCAGAGTAGATATTCTAACAGTCCTTTCTGGCCTTCAGCTTTGTAAACTGTGAAACATCACATGACACAAATATGCTAAGATCTTTCCCCTAGGACTGGTTATGGGTCAGAGTCTACCTGCCTTACTCCCAGTGAATCATCCCATAGGCTGCGAGCGGCCACGTTGAAATCAAAGTATCGGCAAGGAAAGCTACTATGCTGCATGAGTGAGGACAGCTAAATCGGGACCTATGCAACCAGAAGTTGGCAGGATTTGCCTATTCTTGTCAAAAAAAAAGTTGCTGTAAACTATCATTCATAACCACCAGGTGAACCAAGAGCTGCACTGCGTCTGCAATATCTCCGGAGCAGCGCTTCAACGAGACACTGCCGTAGTGTACTCAGCACCCTTCTTCATTCTTCAAAGACATTATTTTAATTGGATTTAAGTTTGAAAATAGTGTGTTTCAGCTCTTCAGCATGTTCCAAGCGGCAAATTCTAACACCCTTACTCAGCAAGAATTTATTTATAACAACATTAAAGAGGCATCCATCTGCCACGGGTGCCCTTGGCACCATTTCAAAAAGAATAATTCACCCAAAGCAAAACGGATAGGAAGAGCCAGCAAAACTTCAATTCCAGCCCCCCCACAAACTGTCTCCAGAAATCCACCTCCCTCTAGGCCGCACCCTTTTCAAAACTTCAGGCAAGCAGATAGGTCTTCCTGCATGCTCGGAAAGTCACCAGTCCTGGACTATTTCAGAGCAAGGGCTGGAATCCCCAGCTGAGGCCCCATCACAAGAAGAGGTTCTAGCAATGGTGTATAATGGCAAAACCAGCAGTCTATGCTCTCCTCCAGTGAGCTCATAGGTGCTGGAACTAGGGGTGCTGCTGCACCCCCAGGCTTGAAGTGGTTTCCATCATATACAGCAGGGATCGGCAACCTTTGGCACGTGGCTCGCCAGGGTAAGCCCCCTGGTGGGCCGGGCCGGTTTGTTTACCTGCCGCGTCCGCAGGTTCGGCCGATCGCGGCTCCCACTGGCCGCGGTTCGCCGCTGCAGGCCAATGGGGGCTGCAGGAAGTGGCGCAGGCCGAGGGATGTGCTGGCCACCACTTCCCGCAGCCCCCATTGGCCTGGAGCAGCGAACCACGGCCAGTGGGAGCCGCGATCGGCCGAACCTGCGGACGCGGCAGGTAAACAAACCGGCCCGGCCCACCAGGGGGCTTACCCCGGGCGAGCCGCGTGCCAAAGGTTGCTGATCCCTGATCTCCAGAGTTTACAGTTTGGTTCGATGGCTCTCAGCGCCCCCACTATACAGATTGTTCCAGCCCCCCTGAGTGAGCTGTATCACTCCACTGTGCAGGAAGCCAGAGTCTTTACCTGTAACTTCCCACATGGTAACACAACATGTGGCCATTGGGGTCATGTGGTTATCCAGATTATCTCTATTTTTTTCCTTTATCTATCCCATGTGCTGTCTTTTTTTCCTCCAAATGGAAACTTTGCTCCCATTTGTCAGTACCCCTGGATTTCATTCCTGGATGAAAACATCTATGCATTATACAGGCCCTTTTATCTTGCTGTTTGAACTGTGTTCTGCAGCTCTGTTTCAGTTTTACCACTCATTCATCAGCATGAAGTTAAACAATTACAAAACAATTTGGGTAGCTGGCAAGCGAGAGGGAGCAGTATCTATTTCTGCCCAGAGGGCTGGGGGGAAAGGTTTCATAGGATAGCATTGCCTTTGTTTTGCATCTCACAGGTGACGCCGTTGACACAAAGGTTACATCAAATTATGGGCCAAACCACTTGAGCTAGTCTCAGATTGCAGCAGCCTTTGGGAACTGCCATTTTGTACACACAGAAGATAAACAGATCCCTGCAATATCCACTCCCAGTCTGGACAGAGCTTATCCAGCTCCCAATCTCCTGGCAAACTGAAAGAAGGAGGTAGTGCTATGTTCCCACTGCTTGTGAAAGGTCCATGCCCAGCACACTTTGCCAATGATCACTCCATCATGTAAAGTGAGGCAACTCATAGGCAATTTGCATCACTGTCACCCTCCAGGGGTTCCTTAAACAAACTCTACACAGGCTTTTCCTGTCCATTCACCTGGGAGTGTGTCTGAGACCCCCAGAGTGTCAGGATCCCAACAAGTGCCTGCAGGGCCAAGGGTCAGAGCAGGGGCAAACCTGAGACTAGGAGTAGCAGAGGAGTTCAGAGTCAGGTCCTGGCCAGGGTTGATACCAAGGGTCAGGGTCCAAACCAGGAATTCAAGAGCAAGGAGCAGGACTGGTCATGGCAACTACAGAAGATCCCCACGGTTGCCTAGACACTTCCTGGAATGCCCCTTGGGTTTATATAGGGCAGGGAGCCAATCAGGAACCATGGGCCTGCTGTCTGTCAAAGCCTTGAGGCGGAACTTCCCATGGTCTGTGTCCACAGCAGATCATGGGAAGTGGAGCACAAATTAGTTGCAACTGCTGCTGGATGGCAGCCTAGAGGGGTCAGCTCCCTAGACACTCTACAGCCCTGGGTTCTAAACCTGTAGTAGGCCATACACAGAACTTAAAAAATAGTGACTAATAATTACCCCACCACAGGGGGCATAGACACACGTGGGATCCATCCCTTGAGTCACACCAGAGCTGTGCCCATCCAGAGAAGATCAGGTTGTTAACAGCACTTTCTTTGGTACAGGGTTTGGCTTTTTTTTAAAAGCTCTGAAAGTTTCAAATGCAGTTTATCAATTCATCATGTTCTTGGGACTTGCAGCTGCAATTGACTTAAATGGTGTTAGGCTGGTACAGCAGCTGAGGATCTGGCCCTCCAATGTTAATTTTGAAAGACTGTGATGTTCGATTGGTGATCAGAGCCTGAAGAGATCCTCCTTCCATTCTCTGGACTTGGAAATTTAAGACGTGATATGGAGGATCAGCTGTCACCAAAATAAAAATTGGAGCTGGGCCCAAAACAAAGTCCTCTGACCTAAGCACCCAAACTTGGAAAAACTTCGGATTCATCAACTTTGAAGCCATCAGTAATGAACCAAACCAAAACCCTGACCTTAACATCCCCGAAACATTGAGCAAGTCCATATCTGAACTTACTGGCTTGGGCTCATTGCTGATTGAATCCCAAATCAATCTACCCAATGGAATGAGTCATGATGTTTCATCTCTGCTGGAGACTCTGCTGCAGGCTATGCTGGAGCCTGACGTGGCTCTTAAAGTGGATCTGACTAACTTTTGTTACCGATTAAGGATTTTGCATTTGTTATCCTAAAAACACCAAACTATAGTTTGTTTTGCTAATCTTGTCAAATATTTTGGTATTGTTTGTTTTGATTACAGATAAAGACACACAATGGAGGAAAGGTCATGAAAGGAGAATTTTCCTAGTGCAGTTAACATAAATCTTGCCCATTGGAGGTGAACACCTCATTACCAAGAATATTTTAATAAAGAAAGCAGATCATACTGAAAACCCCACTGGACTTAAACTGAAGAAACAGTCATAGGTCATTTAGAAACATCAACATGCACTTGGAAAATGTCTCCAGAAACCCTCAATGGACAAGTTGTCCTGATTCTATCTATCTATATTTTTTGTAGAATGATTAGAAAGCCTCTGAGCTATCCGGATAAAAATGGTCTAGCTATACTTAAACTACCTGATTAGTGGCAATTTCTTAGCACCGCACAACAACACAACAGACTACGGTGAGAATTAAAGAAGAATATCCAAATGAAGCTACGCTGGAAATACAGTTGTATATAATATTAAATGCAAATAAGCATTGACATTAATGAATGGTTTAAAAACAGGAAAAAGCAAAAATTAAGGTTCCAACAGCAATTTAACTCAGCCACATTGCTCATTCTGTGTATTTTAGTTATATATTTTATGAGAAACAATACAGCACGTTGTGCTATACATTTAACCAGAAAAAACCCCAGTGCAGATATTGCTATAAACATTCAACAATGCGGCTGACTTGAAACCCTGATTCTTGCATTTCTTAACTCTTTTTGAAACTTTAGACATGCATATTTTTTCAATTTCATTTCCTTAAAAAAAGGAAAAAAAAAAAAAGAATGTACCTGGTCTACATAAAAAAACTGATTTAGTTAAACCAATGCAAAGCCCTGTGTGGACACTTCTAATTTGATTTAAAACTGGATTACAGCAGTTTAGTTTGCATTGGTAAATGCGCAGGCGCAAGCCAAACAAGGTAAGTATGACCACATGGTGTCTGCAAAGGCATTAGTTCTTAATGAGGACTGTGTCCATGCCATGTTGCAAGTTTAAAATTGTAGCTTATTTTTGCTCTTCAAAACATTTGTCTTGCACTTAAACTGGGTAAAAGTAATGGTTTTAAACTCTCCCCTAAGTCAAAATTAGAGATTTTTTCCCTTCGATTTTTCTGGAAAATTCACTTTAACGTAGACACTAGGCATAGTCAATTTTAGTCCTGAAAGGTCAAACTTTCAGAACGTGATGAGGTTGTGGACTTTATCAGTTTACTATGGAAACTGTTGTACAACTTTAGGCCCCAGATCTGACCACTTAGTCAGGAGTCAGTTTACAAATGTCAGGAGTCAGCCTCCATGCATCTGAAGAAGTGGGTTTTTTACCCACAAAAGCTTATGCCTAAATAAATCGGTTAGTCTTTAAGGTGCCACCGGACTCCTCGTTGTTCTTACAGATGTTGTCCTCTGGGGTGGCTAATGCTTTCTATCTGGTAACCCACCATGAAACATGGACTCTGATCCCATCTGGAAATGTTTTAATCACAGCTGACTCTGCTTCAGTGACACAGCATTTGATCCACCTAGCCAGGGAGGATTTGGATGCCTTCGGGCCTAGGCAATTAGTGCAAAATCAATGGAGCGCCAAGCAGGCTTAAGAGTCCACTGCATAGATCCAGTTACAGGATAGGGGCCTTAGGCAATAGAAAGCCCTTCCATGGCTCTGCTGTGAGACCCAACACAGTGTGTGAAAAGGTTAAGAGAGACATTTTTCTGATGTGAAAAAACCAACAATTGAATGAATGTGGAGGAAGCAGATATCCTTTGTAAGCTAGGCTCAGGGCATGTGTTGTACTTTGATGACTACAGTGAACATAGTATGAGAATAAATGGGAATTCTTGTTTTTCTTCACTAGGGGTTAGGTTGTCCCTGCCCTTAACTGGGAAATAAAGCCCCATAGTCCTGGATCCACCAAGGTACTTAGACACCTAACCCCAGATTTAGATGCTTAAGTCCCATTTTTAGGCCTCACTATCATCCACAAAATCCCTGCTCAGGTGTCACCTAACCCTATAGGTGCCTAAACTCACCTGATACCTAAATTTCCACTGCAGAAGCTCCCTAGGTGCCTACATTTCTCCCTCTGGGGGTGTGCACTGTTGCTTCATTCCTGGTGTCCAGACATCTATGCCCCAGCGTGGTCCACAAGCCAGGGGAAGATAGGTGGAAATGCGCCTGTCTCACCTGTGGAGCCCAAACCAGTTGTTCCTGATTGGGCCAGAGAAAGAGGGAGAATCGCTCCATACATCACTCACCTAAGAATTGCTTCGTCCCTGTTCAAATCCCTTCTTCTCATGGGGCACAGGGGGAGCTGAACCCAGGAAGCCCCTGGTGAGTACCCTGCCCTCTGGGATAACAGAGACCCAGTGCTTACATTTTCAGTGCGATGTCCTGCCCCTTTAAATGTTTGAGCACTCTCCCCTCCCCAGTGCAAAGCCTTAGCTTCAGCTTTGCTGCCTGAACAATAAAGCGAGGGCTGCAGACTGCATCAACTGCCTCTGGGTCTGTGCCTGGCTCCAGAGAGGGGCTCTCAGCTGAGGAGTGCTAGCAGAGCTGGAGGACTTCATCCAGCCTGGATTGACGTGCCTAACTTCAAGAGAGGGGTGGGGCTCATGACATACCCCTCTCATCGGCCTCTCCCATTGGCCAGCTCAGGCAGTTTCTCACCTACCATGCTGGCTTTTGTGGCTCACATGCCAAGGCTCCTGTCTCTCTCTCCATTCATTGTCCGGGGAAGCCTAGGCACCTAACTCAGGCTTTGTGGATCCCAGTGGTTGTTTCAGTGATTTTCTAGGCTCCTAAAAGTTAGGTGTTGTGTGGAGGACACATGAGCAGATTAAAAGTCTTGAAATCTGAAAAAAAAAAACCCAACCTAGATTTCTAATTTTGAAATGAATTTAGTAGTGGAAACATCGCCTTACTGTCTAATTTACTATATTATACAGAGGGTTGAAAAACAATACTATAAATGATGATCCTAGATCATCTTCATAGTCTACTTTTCCCCAGTGCAGGATAAATACTGAGCCACTGTTTTGCCAAGAAACCCGATCATGGGTCATGTGACAGAGAAGATCTGGAGCAGAATCAATCCACTAACATTTTAAAGTACATATTTAAAGGTAAGTAACACTGATGGAAAACACCCAGTCATTAGATTCTACAGTACATTTTAAAAAGTGAAAATGGAACAACATATTACAGAGAGGAAGTTTTTAAGAATTTAATTAAAGAAATATTTTAATGTTTAACACTATAAAATATATATTGCAGTATAAACAGCACTTTTTATTATATAAAGACACCGTGTTCCTCTGTCTAAAAACTTAAGTTTAAGTTGCAACAATGACTCACCATCTTATTTGCAAAGCTAGACACGTATATTTCCTGTTTGTGCCAAATAGACAAGATACCAGCTGGCTTAGGTTCCTAGTTAGAGGCGGGGAAATGTTTCGTTTGCAGATCTAATTAAGCATGAAAGCTTCTAAAAAGTGCCCTTCTTTAAAATCTCCTGATATTTGTTCTTGGGCCCTGTTACACAGTACCACCATTAATTTTAATGATTATTACAAAGAGTTAATTCATCTAATATCTAAAAACAAGTGATCAGAAGTCACAAAAACAGTCTGATAGTATATATTTGCTTTTGGTAATAGTCATCCTCCTATTTCTAAATCAAAAATATGCCTAAATAAGTGATTGATCTATGCACACAACTTGTGAAATGGAAACATTTCGGATGTTGCATGAAAGGCATCTACGCATATGCATTGTACAGTAAAAAACCTATGATGCAACTTCTGCATGGATGACGCCTCATTGATTTCAGTAAAGCTGAATAGGGATTAAGTCAATACAGAAGCTGGACCTGCCGTACATCCTTAGCTAAGACAATATTCACTATTTGCATAGTAATCGAGCCAGGGAAACAGCTATGGATAGTACCTTGTACATTTCATTTGGTTACAATACTTCTATTTCATTGGATATACTACTTCAGGCAAATATAACGTTTCCCCCACAAATCACTCTGTTATAAAAGCTGCAGAACTGAAGGAAGGGGACGAACAAATAATGGAATGTGCCTGAGCTAATTTTATCTCCTGATGAATTGCAAAACTGCCTTTGCATTCTTTCAAAATCTAGCGTTGTGTGGATGGAGAATGCATGCAGTGCGGAGGCTCCCATACATGCATGACTATTGGACTAGAATCATGCTTCACACAGGGACATCTGATTCTCTTTTAATTTGAATGAAATGTGTCCAAACATGACCCATTTGTCTGAGCTATACAGAAAGGCTACTTCCTACCCTGGATTTCATGGAGGAGGACACGGCATTTAACCAGGATATGATGAGAAGCATCAAAGGTAGAATTTGTCTTAAAAGTACAAAACTACATCAATTCTACATGAAAAACGTAGAAACATTTTTGAAAAAGTTGGCTGTCCATGTTAGAGCTGCCCCCGGGAAGGTTTAACTTTCAGAAGCAGAATTTACAGGGAGGAGCATTACAAGAACAGTCTCTAGGTAAGGGGGAGGTTCTCTTGAATGCTTTATCCCACATTGTGGTTTCAGCATCAAACAGACATGTCTTCAAGGGCCAGTCATTTTCTGCACAGTAAACATATTGGGCAGAACCTCAGCTGGGGTACATGGGTGTTGCTCCACTCACTTTGATGGAGTTGTGTCCCTTTAGACAAGCTGTCCAAAGTAATTATGCAGCGACACTGCCAATATCCACTTATATTTGAGTTCCCTTGTCTTACTAGTGATCATCAGTCTCAGTAGTTACATTACTATGGGCCCCAAGAGTATATTTGTCTTCCAAGCTAGCATCACCATCTTATCACCCCTATTGTACAGCTGCACCAATCCGATTCGTGGGTTGATGCTTGCAAGGCTTTGCAGAGTGGCAACTTTAACAAGCATTGGGCACGCTGAATTCATCATCATGTTCTGTGTAATAACCAACACTACGGTAATACACCTCAGCAGAAGTTCTGTTATAGCTCAAGTATGGGTTCTCAAGCTGGGGGTCATGTCCCCTTGAGGGGAGGGTGCAAAGAGATGTCGGGGGATTGTGCCCCACTCCTTCCCATATTGCTAGGTTAGACCCCCAGCTAGATGAGAAGGGAGTTCGGGGTGAGGGGGCATTTGTATGGAAAAGACTGAAAACCTTGAAATGTAGTTAAATTAGTGGAGGGCTGTTCCATTATATAACTCAGCAAGGGGATCCCTTGCCTATCTCTGAACTCTGTGCTCAGTCACACAGTCTGCCAGACTCTCCTTGCAAACCTTTTGCTTCGTTCTCACTCTAGAGATAGGGAATCCAATTTGCTTTGTCATATGGGGGGAAACAAATACATGTAAGTAAATGCAAATAGGATTCTCATGGCGTCTCACATAACACCTCCCAGGTGCCACTATCTCCAACAACTTGGCAGAAGCTTCACTGCTGCGAGGCTAGGATTTAAGTACAGTAAACTTGTGTGGTCCTGCAGAAGCACACGGTACGTGCAGCACACTGACACAGCTGCTCCCAGATGCAGTATACAGCCGCGCTTATGGCTGGGCTTGGTATCTGGAAGAGGATTTTGTTTGGGTTTTTTTTTTTTTCCTCTTCGCTTTAGATTGCTTTAACTTTAAAAGCAAATTACCTCAGGGTGCTGGTGATCACAAGCGTGGGGTGATTGTACTGTCAAGCCACTGCATATGTCTGGTTTGCATTGCATTCAAGAAACGGAGGGTGTAGCAACATCTAATAGATTGTATCTGAAGATCCGGGGAAACGTTCAGCTTGCTACAGTACAGTATTTTTTTTTTTACTGTACTTATTTGCCTTTTATTCACATTGCTGGCTATGTTTCTACAACATGACCACTGCATTTAAGGCTTGTCATTAGCTCAGTACATGATTCTACGAAGTAGGAAAGCTAGAGAGGTAAGAAACGGAAGCGAGTTTTCCACTCATTAGAAATTCAGTTTAAAGCCGAGCTGAAGCATTCCATTAGCAGTTCTTCTTTAGTAACTAAACGCATGCAGGAAAACATGCCGTTTCCAGTCGTCACTTTGATATTGGCCATTAATTCCCTGCTCTCGGTTGACATGGTCTCTTAGCAACTTCTTGCCCTTTGCCCCTTTTCATTCTTGTTCCTGTTAGAGCACTTCCTTTTGTTGCCAGTCTCTCTCTTTCAGGGCTTCTTTAGAGAAAGATAATAAAAACCCTTCTGTAGATAGAAAGCACCAGATACAAATGGCTGCGTGTGCATATTTACGCTAATAGCACACCAGACCAAGGGAACAGGCTGTCCTGGGTTCTGGTTTCGAACTAGAGCATAAATCATTCAGAAAAAAAAAAACTTACCATTCCAGAGAAGAAAGTAGAACTAGAACAGCAGATGCGGCAGTACAAGCACCAGAGCCACATCTTCCAGGATTCAGCGATCTCCGTCACTCTGCAGCGAAGGTTTTCCCTCTGAAGTGAAATAGCGGTCGTTGCTTTTTAGATCGTTTAAGCACGCAGTAGATTGAGACTGCAAAAGTGAAGTGGCAAGTTAGGCTAAGATCCCTTAACATCGCTCTGACGGGGGCCTTATAGGATGGGGAAACAGCCCCCGAGAATCCCCACTACTCAAGGGCCTCCATGGGCAGTGTAGTGCTGGCATGAGGGCATAACGTACCAACCCTGCTCTCAATACCCAGTGCTAGGGTGCATGGCTGGAATGCACTGCACTCTGCCTGATTCTAAGGACCCAGCATACAGAGTGTGCCTGGCTCTGAACCAAGTGCAGGAATGGAGTAGATGGGAATCTGGCCGGGGTCTCCCACCCAATAGAAGGATCATCAATTGGCTAGTGTCATGCTATCGCATCATTCAGGGCCCAATATCCAAAGAGGCTTTGGGGGGGGAAAAATCACCTTTCGAATTTGCACACATGTTTGGGAGTGCACAGAAACTGACATTGTCACTTGCAAAGAAGGATGCGAGTGAACAGATCCATGTCACTGCACACCTACATTGGAAAAGCAAACAAACCGCTCACTGCACACGAACATTTGTACATGCAAAGGCCTGTTTTGGAGTTTTGCACATGACAACTTGTGGGCACGCACATTTTATTAAAAAAAACAAAAACCACTCACTTTGGCCTGCAGTGTCTATTTGGCTCTGATATGAGTGTGGAAAAGAAAATGTTTTGACAGACATCTTTCAACACAATGAGGCTGATCTGTATACCAGTTAATGATACTGAACTTTAGTCCTTTCTCTGGGAAATGTTTTAATAATGAGATCTTAGCCACATGCCACAGTGTCCTGGGGTGGGGCGCAGTAGGGAAAAGTGAGGGAGGGGAATGGCGTAAGTTGCTTTTCAGAAGGACTATGGAAATCCATACTAGAGTGGTGGTGGTGGGGGGGGGGGGTCAAGTCAAATTAAAATCTCGTGGCACGTGAGTTACCACAAGATTCTGTTGTGTTTAGGTTCCGATTCAACCGTCCATCCCTACTCTGATGAAAAGGGACAGATTTAAACATGTGCTTAAGTGCTTTGCTGAATCAGGGTGATGCACAAGTGGACTGTTTTGTATGCCTTTGTTATAACCATTAGTAGATACACTATACAAGCTTAGCAGTGAATGGTTTTTTAAGTGGGCACACATTGGGCTGGATTCTCCACTCCACTCTACCAGTTTCTTGCTGGTGTAACTCCACTGATTTCCATGTTGTAATATCAGCGACAAACAGGTATAATGGAGCAAAGGATCAGCCCCACTGGGTTAGCTGTGAGCAAGGGAATGGCAAGAAGGGGGAGACAGTGTGGGAATAAGAGTAGAAGAGGAGAGGAGGCAAAAGGAAAGGGAAGCCAAGGAGGGAGGAGAGGAGAGGGCGGAGGAGGGCAAAGCTTTTGGGCAGCCATTGCCAGGCTAGGGAGGGATGGGATGCAAGTGGAACAAACAGTCGGGGGCAGCACAGAGGGTGCTGAGAATAGCCAAGATTCCAGTTTGAGAGCTGAAGGATCTGGGTTACGTCAACAGGCTGGGAAGTGACTGCTTCTGGACCTAGGGCCCAAGGAGGTCTTTCTTGGCCTGGTGGCCCCTAACTTACTCCCTGCGACCTTCAGTGCTGCTAGGTATGCCCAGGGGGCGGTAGAATGCTGGGCTCAGCAGCCTGGGTGGGTCCCAATGCGTTTCTCCCCGGGCGCCTCCTCAGTCCTCACCCTTTTTATGCCCCCCAACAGCTCCCCTATTCCCTTGCCTCCTCTATGCTTTTAGGAGTGGTCTGCACATTTACTGGTGTGTTTTCCTCTAAAACCCTAACTCGGCAAAAGGACCCAGGCACATGCTTAACTATAACCCATGGGAGTAAGTCCCATGGGAGTCAAAGTGTGAGTCAATGTGCTTAAAGTTAAGCACCCACTTAAGTGCTTTGCTGGATTGGGACTTCAGAGGACTTTTGCAATTGAGGTCAGAGGACCCTGCATTTCACCCACATTCTTTACCAGATGCAGAAGTGCAACTTAGCATGAATCTCATAAGGACCCATAACTGTATCCTACCCTCTCACTTTATACTCTTCATGTGGGATTTTGCAGTGTAGCAGTGTGTAGCTACAATCCAGTCTTTCACTCTCACAATGTTTTAGATTTGTTTTTTAACATTAGATTCATTATCAAGATTGTTAAAATCTATAAACAAAACCATTGCAACCAAAAGTAAAAAATACACAGTAAAAGGGCAAAGCCATGTTTCAAGAGGTCTACCATTTTATAAACCAATTTAGCCCACATCTATTAAGAGCTTTTCTGTCAAAAGAGTGGGAGTATTTTCTCCACTATAATCATATCAGCCTGTATTCTAGGTTAATGGAGATGAATATTACTGCCAGATTTTGTTCTTTCCCTGCATGTAATCTAATGCCAGATGGTTCTGAAAGAGTATTAAAGCTCCTATGTTCATGACCTCCCTGAGGTTTTTATCATTAGAACTTCAGTATAATTCAAGGAAGGTTTTACCCGGCCCTGACCATAAATTCCCCTAATGAGGAACTGAAGCCACAAAGCAAAATACTCTTGTTAATTCCAGTTTTTCCCTCTGTGACAAATAGGTGAGAATTTACAATAATGGGGAGCATTTTAAACAACATCAGTGAAAAACATGGAAATTAAAAGTCCAGGTCAACAGTTCAAGCTGCTCCAGGGGGTGGGGAACACAGCAAACGGATCCAACATCTTTTATCGGGCCTGACATTCCAAGCTCATGTCACCTTCCCTCATGCTGAGTAGTAGTTACTCTGGGAGTAAACCAGGGAGACTATTTGTGGAGCAAGCTAGGTAAAAGTGACAAAGGTGGGACCTTAATTATGCCAAAGCATAGCACATCTACACAAGTACCTGTAGCTTCAGTAATTTGTCTCAGCAAGAGCAGCAGAGTCCGCAGAATAGGCACAGATAGGCACCCATATCCCATTGATATTTACTGGGACTTGTGTCCCTAACTGTCTTTTGTGCCTTTTAAAAACTGCCCCTAGGTTAATGGGGAGCCCTTTTCTCCTTTAGTTGAGAGAAGGCAGCTACTACTTTCCCCTGATCATTGCAAAATATAATTTTCATATATTCATGAGTGTAGCGGGCAATAAGGATTCATAATACACACAAAAAGCTCCCCTACATTAAAAGAACATTATTAAGGTTACAAAGTTGCCCACTCAAAAGTTAAGAAATGCCAGAATGGAGGTTGCTGGTGCTCTGCCTCCTTTAAGGATGACTAGCAGGTTTCAGGCATGCCAATCAGAGACCCTTTATAAGCATTACCATAAAAAAAGAGAGAGGGGGAAGGACAGGCTTTTCTTTCCAGTACTTTTGAAAACAAAAAGAGATTTACAAAACAAGGGAACTTAAAACAAATCTTCCCCTGATGTGCCTCCATTAAAATAAAGTCCTCCAAAATGTAGAAATAAGAAGGGCCAAACAGAAAGAGCAGTATCTTTTTGCTATACTATTTGCCTAACATCTCCAGACTGGGTTAGGGCCAACGGTAATCCAAATCAGCTGAGAGGCAGCATGCTCTAGTGCCGTGTTTCTCAACAACCAGTTTGTGGACCGGCACCGATCCCTGAGACTTCCCTAACACAGTTTAGGAAGGCTGGTCCCTGGTATCAAAAAGGTAGAGAAACACTGATCTAGTGGGTATGGCACTGGACTGGGAGCTAGGAGATGGGTGTTCTCCTCCCGGCTTTGCCACTAACCTCCTAGATGAACTTGGGCAAGTTACTTCTCCACCCAGTGCCTCTGTTTCCCCTCCCACCCTTTCTCTAGTCTATGTAGATTGTAAATAATTTGGGACACGCCCTGTCTTTTGCTATGCATGTGTACTGCGCCTAGAACCCTGGTCTTAGCTGGGACCTCTAGGTGCTACCGTAATACACATAGTAACAGCTACCAGAAAAATAAAGTCATTCTTGTTAAATAAAAATATAAACTGAAGTGAATTATTTTCATTTGCAGTTTGACTTTGAAACCTGTAATCAGACCCATTTCCATATCATTAAAAGACACATCACTATTTTTTCCTTTTAGTCCTTCATTATATTGTGACAATTGACCAGGAAAATCCATGAATTATTATTTTACATAACTAAATACTGGCACAGATAGATTACTGCAAATTAAAAGCTCCTCTATGTTCTGGAAATAACCAGATAAAAAGGTCTATGATTAAACGTGATATCTGGAAAAACAAGTAGGGTGTGTTCCTTAAACAGATCATTGGATGCTAGTAACATAACCTGAGCACCCAGCCAAGGTCTGCAAAAAAACAACCACCCCAATTTAATCAGCAGGGTATGTTTTTGAACAGGAACATCTGATATAGGAAAAGAAACAGGAATAGAATCACTGCCAACAGAAGAAATTAATGCATTCCTCTTAGACAAAGGTTAACTATGAATGAATATAAAAATACAAATGCCACACGTGGGAGTATGCTCTCACCTAGCCATAAAGTGGCTTTCAAATAGCTAGTAAACATTTTGAGAATTGTCCAATGTCCCAAAATAAATGTTTTGAAGTTAGCAAAATGAGAACTCAAATTTTCACCATTTGCGTAACAGACATGAACAACAGAAGCTGGAATCTGTAGAGATGTAATGATAGATCCTCACCTGGAATAAATAGGCACAGGTCCATTGACTTCAACAGTGCTACACTGATTCCAATATAATTTGTTGGTTTATCTTTTTTTCCTCGAAGAGCCGACGCTGATTTCTCCACACCTGACACACTTAGCCCAAGCTCATTAAGATAGAAAATTAACAAATATAAACTTATCTGTCCCATTTTGGGTCACAGCTGTAGCCTCAACAGTGTCTCTACTGGTGACAACAGATTTAGACATTTGAAAATCAGTTGCACATTATCAGTATTGTCCCTCAATTGTTTTAGGAAATATATCATCACCCTCTGAAGTTCCTCTTCACACAATGGTCCCCTGTATTAAATTCCATCTGGGGGAGGATTTTTCCTTGTAGGTGGGTGTCTAGCTAAAGGATATTGATTCATTAACACCTGATGTTGGTTGCTTGAGTCACTCACATTTATTTTTCCATCTCTTGTTCTGAGTCATCTCTAGTAATCCAGCCAGGTATCAAAGGAAAATCCAACAGAGTGACCTAGGACCAAATAAAATGTAATTATTTCTCTCTCATACCTGCATCTCTACCCACACCTTTTTTTTTAAGCAAGATTAAAACAAAATATCAGGAGGCTACTGCTGCCAAATAAAGAACAATGTCATATATTAAACTCTCCTTTGCAATACACTTTTCTCTTCCCCAAAAATCTCCCCAAATTATCAGACCATCTGCAGTAAAGTTGCATTATTCACGCTCCTGATGTAACAGTAGGGAGGGGAGGAATAGGTATCTTTCAATTACTTCATGCTCTTTCTAGGCTTCATCCAAAGACTACTGAATAAAAGTCCACAGCAAACTCTCAGCAGCAGCAATCCTCACATTTCTGTCACCAATAGATTTCAAGACTTCATCCAGATTGGCTTTATTATGACTTCAGCTGCCGGGACACTGGGGGATGGGATGGAATGGAAGGTGACTAGCTGTGTCCAGTCACAGCAGTAACAATCGATCCTCTCTTCTCCAGTAGCAGCAGTGTCATTATATTATTTTAAGGTATTATAAGCAATCCAGCATACCTTTAATTGAAGTGAGTCACAGAATTTACCGAGAGGAGTTGATTCCTTGTCAATTTCCACAGCATCATTCTACCAAAACATATTTCCTCTGAAATAAGTTGGGATGGGTGAACCAGTTTTGATAATTTGACCCAACCCTTCAATCAGAATTGGGACTGAATGAAACCAGAATTATTTTTTCATCTTATAAAATGTGGTTAATTTTCAAATAAATTTTTTTTTTTTTGGCACTTTTTGTTCCTGGTAGGACAGAAACCCTATGAGAAAGTACCACTCTCTCATGGTATTTGTGACCCATCTGAAACCAAGAAGCCTTTGAAATCTCAGTGAGAAAAAAAGTTTTTTTGTTTTTTTTGGGGGGGGGGGGAGATTTCCAATCTAAACAGGTGGAGATAAACTCAGATAAGCATCTGCATCAGATTTCCGAAACTTGCAAGGTTCATCTATCAATAGGAATGGCTTTCTTTATTTTTATGGGCCTTTCTCTCCTCTAGGTATCCATCTACATGTCTGATTAAAGGGAAGGGACTTGTGTAAATGAACAAAGAAGCAAATAGATCCACTAGTGAGCTGCCCTCACACTCCAGCCTGACAAATGCCAGATTTCCATAGGAAAGATTATTTTAATTAACCATCTAATTCTGGAGCACTGGTTTGAAATAACAGGGAATCTTCAAAAAGTCTAGGAATGCTGATGCTTTTCTCAGACAGCTGCAAGGAGAAATGCAAGCAAACAAACAAAAACAAATACCATTTTGTTTCTGTTACTTTAACTATTTAGAAAATATTGCTGCAAAACAGCTCCCCAGTTTTTTCACTAAACGCTTTATGCCGAAAAGAAACATACAACGTCTTTGTCTTTCAGAACAGCTTTCTCAAATCACATCAGAGTTTATTTTATTACTTTAATGTACTGTATATTTCTTTTACTCTAGTTCTTTGATAGCGACTCAAGGTTAGTCAGTGTTGCTAAGTAGTTACAAGCTGCAATGTGTGTATTGTAACTGTGCATGGGTTAATACCTCACAAAGGCAGCAATTACTGATCATTAGTAATTACAATATAACTTTAAGAAGAACTATGTTATATTCTCATAACTTTATATTGCACTCATTTGCACCAGCCACATGAATATTTCACCATTACTGAAAGCCCAAATGAATAAAGACCTGGGCGAATCTACAGGAATACGGATACTTCTCTGAGGTAATGCATGTAGGCCATGAGTTTAGCTGTGATTCATTTCAGTTGCCATATTAAATGGCTAATAAATTAATTTATACCGCAGCGTCTGCTTGCTGGACTATATACTGTAAGTGTTATGTGCTTTTACTGCCGCTTGGTATTTGTTGCTCAAAATATATTTGTAATGTACCATCTGAATCTGTAACTCCTGAAACTGCCAGCAGAGAGCAGGTGATGGCACAGATACAGACATAATGGTATCCTTCAGGAGAAGCAGAAGATCCTGGAGCTATGTGGTCATCTGCTGAGGACTGGTTGCCACCATCCCTTGCTTCCTCTTCATATGGTTCTGAGATAATCATTGTGAATGCTGGCCAGAACTAGCTCAAGAGGGAGAGATTACGCTGCTAAAGGTAGCAATTGCACCTTAACCCCTTTGGGAAAGACGGACTGAGTTAAAGGAGTAGGCTTCTCAGCTGGCATCTTATGGTCTCCTGACTACTAAATTGCTACAGGAGATTCCTGGCAAGATGGCCACATCATCCATGGTTAAAGGAAGAGAAATAAGGGGAAGAAACCTGCATAGATTCAGCCCAGGCAGTTTGAGAGGCTGCGTAGAAGAAGCTCTTAGAGAAACCTGAGGGGAAATGTGAACCTCTGGAAATTACAATGTCCTTGTCATGAGGGCTGTCTAGGTGAACCTCAAAGCCCAGTCTGGATTGCATGGAGGAGAATGCAGGCAGGCCCCAACACAGAGACCTTGAGTCAGAAGATGACTCATTCATCTCCCAGACTCCAAAGTGGACTCCCTCAGATCCCTGCAATGAGGAATGGGTCCTGTGCGGAAGATGGAAGTGCATCAGCACTGAGGGCCTCACAATATTTGCAAAGAGGGTAAAGGCAAGATGGAGTCCTAGGGATCAGTATCAATGGAGGAGTCAGAGACGTCTTCAGAACCAAGGAATTTGGACAGAGTCCTTGTCACAGGGCAGGCCCCCACCCCTTTGTGGCTAGGTGTGGCTATGCAGTCACCCCGCCTCAGTTTCTCCACTTCTCAGGGCTCTCAATCAAACTACCACAACAAATTCTTCGCTGGTGCAGAGCACCCCTCCTTGGGGCTGTCTCTTTCCCACTGGGGGTCTCCCAGACTTTCCCTGTGTGAAACCCTTTCCCCTGAAAACTCAGGCTTCCCATCCCAGGTGTGGCAGGCAGGACTAATTGTACAGGGCTGGTTTAAAGGATCTTGGGCCAAAAGGAAGGCCTGGAACCAAGTATGACCTTTCAGGCCAATGGTGTAAAAGCCCAGTGTACCAAACAACCATCTGGAGAATGGCCTTCTCTGAGGTGGTAGGTGAGTGCGTCCAACTTTGGGAGGATGGAAGGGCAGAAGTTGCACTGCTTAGACAGGTGCTTTTTCTCCAGGCCTTTTGTATTTGGTGCGATGACCTGAGAAGCAATCCAACGACGATCCACAAATCCAGACTACAGAAGGGCAAAGACACTACCCAAAATTACCCAGCTACCAAGAATCTATTGACAATGTCTCAATCCCAAGAACAAAGCTAACAGGAGATTTCTGGGTGAAAACCAAGAAAGATTCTGTGGGCATGGAGCAAGGGTCCCTGTGCTCATAGCCAGCTTTGGAATAGGAGGAACTGAACAGGGTGTCTTCTTATAACCGCGTCTCCTAATGTTTGATGAAAGGAGGGATTAATGAGACCACTTCTGAGGTCCTGATCATTACTGCATAGCTAGAAGATTCCTGAAGCTCAAGAGCCCTGGGGAACACATCCAACAAGTGGAAATATCCAGAGGTCACCTCAGGGACTAATTTCTTTTCCTATATAAATTAAATGAGGGTCTGAAGCACGTACCAATTTGTAGAACACATGTTGGTGAGCTCAGTAAATTCTGTCATTTTCAAGAAGAGTGATAAGTATAAAAATAAAAGGCTGATTACTAGTTCAGAGAGAAAATGGAAGTTCTAGCGGTTAGAATAACATATAGATGATTGTTAAAGAGGAACATCATCATCAAGTACCACATTTTCTTGTGATTCTTGTAACCACAAATGACCAGCCCTCTTTTTTTTCTTTCTTGGTTGAGAGTAGGGATGAGTTATGGGCTGTGGTGGCAATTTAACATTTTGTGTTTGGTATGATCATTTGAAAAAGTGGAGTACAAAAGGATATGATAATTGGAAACAGGAGTTATTTTGTTACAAAGCAGGAATGAACTAAAACTTGTATTTTCTTTGCAGATCATGCAAATGAAAAATAAGCTTAAATTTGAAAAGTAATTCAAGGAAATACATTTTGATTTGTGCCATCAGTAGCACTGGCTGGAGTTAACCAAATACTGCAGAATTTCAGGTCCAATGTCTGATCTCAGTGGAGATGATGTAACCCCACTGGGTGTCCGTAAGATTAAACTCCAGCCATCAGAGTTGAAGGAAGGGGTGGAATTAAGGAAGGATATGTATGATCTGGGCCCAGATACCGATTGAGTTCAGTGGGAGTTTTGCCTGCATACGGACCAAAAGGTCAGGCCTATAATTACTGAAAAATCATTTTTATCCTTTCATTCTGTGGTAAGAGAAACGAAAGGAAAAACAAATACCTATAACAACTTCAAAATGTTGGGCTTTGTCATTATTCTCTATTCAGTGTAAACAATCTTTCCTGAAGTTCTAAAGCTTCATTTACATGAAAATGTTTTTCAGTGAGGTAGCGTATATTTTAAGAATAACAGTTCAAAGCGCATAAAACAATGTATCAGTTTAGTGCACTATGGATAATATTGTACATCTTTTCATTTTAAAGCTGATGACATACTATACTTTTAATATACATATAGTCTGTTTACAAAAGAAACAGAATATGGCAACAACAATTGATAAGTTTAATTTTCCTGATTTTGTTTGGTTGTATTTACATATTTTATTATGCAATTTGATTTTCCTATTTCTTTAGAAACAGACTATTTTGCCATGTGCAATAAACCAGCAAAACATTAGATACATTTTGGTAGTGTGACAATTATATGTTATTAAATTAATGTTCTGTCTTACCCTTACCATACATTCTAGTTCCTTTAAATGTATCTTCATAGCAACCAAACTAACCATAAATTAGTCACAATGCTATTACAGCTGAGTTTAATTTTAAGTCTCTCAGCAAGTTGTTATGGGTCCCTGGCCTAGGTCACTCCTGAGGAAATTTGAAAACTCTGGTATGATTTATGAATATTACTATATTATTAAGTAATACAAAAGTCCACAGAGACTACAAGCAAATATAAACCCATGGTTAGTTCAGTTCCAATAAAAATTTAGTTTCTCATAGCACAATAAACATTTAAACCAATGTTTAATTATTCAGTTGTTTTATTCTGTAACTTACTACTTACTTTTGAAAATTTGAGCCAAGCAAAATCTCAGACCCAGTGCATTTTTGTTCAGATAAAGTTTGCTAGCAGTTAACATTATTTTGCATGGATTGCTTCCAATAGCAGTGCTCCTGTTGTATATAGTAAGTGGAAGAAAGACACAGCAAATAAGATAATTCTCTCTCTCTCCTCCCCCCACATATCTATTACAGATAGAGTGAGCAATTAATGTACCCAGTACATGTAGCTTATTTTTAAATTAAATTATCAATTTGAGGGTTTTTTTTAATTTACTCAATGGACAGATTGTGAACAGTTCACTGCAAATATTCTATCCTCAGTATTTGAAATTCAAGCTGTTATTCAGTTGTGACTGGTCATGTAAATCATATGGTATGTTTCTATTCTGACTTGATGAGCATAACCTCTACAGGGCAGTGACCTATTCCTTTATTCGTGTAGTATCATACCTTATTCAGCAAGTCCTTCCTGTGCTATTGTTCACCATCTGACCTATAATTAGAAGAAAGAGTCAAAGAAGTTGCAACCTAGAGCGAACTAGCAGATAAATAGAATTAGAGAATTTTAGGTTGCTATGACATTATTTGTGTCAAAGTTTGAGAGTGACTGACACTGTACCTTCTCTACTGTACCTGTGGCTACTCTACTTGTAATGTTGGCTCGTTCCCCTCTAACTCCTGACTATCTTTAGTTTGTAAGCTCCTAGGGTTACCTAGGGAGATGGTGGAATCTCCATCCTTAGAGGTTTTTAAGGCCCGGCTTGACAAATCCCTGGCTGGGATGATTAAGTTGGGGTTGGTCCTGCTTTGAGCAGGGGGTTGGACTAGATGACCTCCTGAGGTCTCTTCCAACCCTAAACTTCTATCATTCCATGATTCCTTTGTTTCTTCTTCCTGTCTGGAAAATGCCCAGCACAGTTTGGGCATTACCAGGAACAAATGACAACAACATGTACATTAGTGTGTGTGTGACTGTAATTGCTGATCCAACTCTAGTCAATTTGCAAACCGTTTATGAAAAACAAGGAATCACCCTAGCACTGTTGGGTGTAAAGAGAAGACTAACTAGGTGATATCAAGTCTAACATAATACACAATTTTCCCTGGTGCTGAATACATCCAGATTGTTCATTTTGCCCATTTCTCCCCGCTTTGACGCTAATGCACCCATTTCCTTGACTGTGCACAACCTCCCAGGTGTAGTGTACAGCAACCACTAACTGATCTATGCTATATGCAGAAACCCAGGCCGGCCAATACCACTGAGGGCAGACCCGCAGCTGGTGTAAATTGTTACAGTTGCATTGACTTCAGTGGGGCTCTGACTGTTAACAACAGCTGCGGATCTGCCCTGAGGTTTGTATTCCGATACATTAAAAGCACCGTATGATACAGCTGTCTTGTTTGAAGGGCGGGGCAATCCAATTTGCCTGCTATTTTAAACATTGGTAAAATGCGGGCCTTTAGCTCTCCAAAAAAAATCAGCCCAAGGAGTGGAGAGGATTAAAGCCACAGAATATGTCAACTGCAAGAAATTCTGGGGGGGGGGTGAAAAAACCATTACAAGTTCATCTTTAAATTTAAATGCGGTGCCTACATTTATTCCAAACAACGTTCAAGGAGGGCAGCAGGGAAACTGAGTGCTGCCTCCCACTATTTACATATTTTAAGTGTCACATATAGGGCTGTAGGTTTGAGCGCAGAAAGGCGTCACTTTGTTTGGTTTCTCATTCCCAGTGGCCTGCCTCTTCCCCCGGAATTCATTACAGAGCAATGTTCTGTTCTATGCAGCAAAAATGATGTGGCATTTTACTTCCTCTCTCCAAAGGGAATTTTAGCAAAAGTGATTTGTAGAGTATGCTAGGGATGAATGTAAAGAAAAGCCATAGCTTGGGACCACAAAGGATTTTGTCCGACCGGTTGAATAGGAAATACTTCTGGCTTTCAAGCTGCAGAAACTTGTGGAAGCCAGTTAAGGTTGAGCCCACAGGCTTCTTGGGCTGATTTTCAAGAAATGTTTGGGTTGAATCGTGCCTTTGAGAGGTTCAGAACGATGCTGTTGTGTTGTTGATAACAATCCTGACTAATATGAAGTCATGGCTTGTGAAATTGTTTGAAAGACTGGAGTTTTGTAAATATTTATTTTAATGCTGTTATCTAAGACCTCACTGAATAAGTGACTGGCAAATCAATGGATATCCCTATAAAACTACTTAGTGTATACCCTATGTGTTGTCACAGTTAATTTGGAAACTATTACATATGATACTGAAAACAAACATGCAACTGGATTTTAAATCTTTTACACCAGGGATTCTCAAACTGGGGGTCGGGACCCCTCAGGGGGTTGCGAGGTTATTACATGGGGGGGTCACGAGCTGTCAGCCTCCACCCCAAACCCTGCTTTGCAGCCAGCATTTATAATGGTCTTAAATATATAAAAAACTGTTTTTAATTTATAAGGGGGGGTCGCACTCAGAGGCTTGCTATGTGAAAGGGGTCACCAGTACAAAAGTTTGAGAACCACTATTGTACACAGTGGAAGGATATTATAAAAACAGCTTCAGTGATAATATTGGGGAAAAATAAAAGTTTATGCACATTAAAATGCCTCCTTAAAAGGTTAAACAGATAGATTAGTTTAAATCTTTTAACTGAGATTCAAGTAGTTTGAAGGAACTACTGAACTGCTGGCAACTTGAACTGCAGTGAACTAATATGAACTTCATGCAAATTCTGAAGTTTGCCAAAATTGCTGCTCGGCCTAGAACTTGTAGTAACAAGATTGACAGAAAACTGCCAATAAGAGCAGTCTCTGGCAACCTCTGAACTGCAGCTGTAGATGCCTTTTCTGAGGTTGCTCTGAAGTTACATGCTTGCAGCAGCTTAGCAATAAACAGCTGTATACAACAGGAGAATAAAGGTAGCCAAACTAGCCGGAAAGCAACTCAACATCCCGAAAATCCCAAAACAACGTTAAACCCTGAGTGGGACTGTAGGCTGCTTGTGAGAAAAGTGTATTGGGCTGAAGCTCGGTCCAATCCAGGCTTGACTGTTGTTTAGGAAACTCCATAGAATGAGAAGAGATTCAGGTTTATTGGTTTGTTTTCAGACTGTGGTATCATTAGTTTGTGTGGCATTTCATAGACAAGTCAGACAGAGTCCCTGCTCTGACGAGCATATAATCTAAGGCCCCAAGCCTGCAATCAGAGCCATGTGGGTAGCTCCTTGGGTCTATATGAAAAGAATATAATGAAGTCACTAGGGATCCACATGGTAAAATTTTTGAATCAGCTAAGCTACATATGAAAAAGCCCTCACCGGCTCTTTGTCAATTGCAGGATTGCTCCAGCCACCACAAATTCTAGTATTTTGGCCAGTCTAGTTTTCTAATCTCTGAAATGAGTGAGTAGTCACTGCTTCTTCCCTTGGGAAAGTATTCCCCATTTCACCATCAGGAAGTCTTCCCTGATATTTGGCCAACATTGAGATAACAAATGTTTAACTAGCAAGAAGAGACATGGGACCAGAGCTGAAGGGGGAGGGGGGGATATAAAACAAGAAGAAAGGGACAACCGGCTCTTGGGAGAGCATGCTGACAAAAGAATATATTGACTTCTTTGTTTCTGTTTCATGTTTTGCTCTGTTTCTAGTGATGCTAAGTTGCATGAACACTAAGAATGGATAGATCAATAGACTTTCGTTAGGAAAAAAATGCACCATAGTACAGTATCCTACAGTAATTATCCAAACAACTACATCTTGTAAGAGTGCTACTGTGGTCTTTGGGGTGACTGCTGTTGAATGCCATAGCATTTCTCTAAGGGTTTGCTCTGGCATCCAAAATACATAACCGTATCACGCAGAGCGGGTTTTATAGTTTCTGGCAGCATAGAGGATTTAATTCTCTTCTTATTTACCCAGGTGTCAATCAGGACCAACTCAAATGACGTAAGCAGGATTACAATACTGTAAGCCCGGTGTGTGTAAGGGGGGAATTGGACCACAGACACACAGTAGGCATGTTCAAAGTCTTAACAGATGTAACAGCATAGCTCCGCCAATACTAACATTACATCATCTTTCTAAAAGAGTCACTCCCATGCTCGTAGCATGACAGATAGCTTTACACGCCTCCTCTTCCTCCTGATTTCTGTCTCTGACCTGGTTTCACAGTCACCCCAGTGAAAGATCACCAACGACAGTAGCCCAACTACTAGACGCATTGGATCACTTGGAGATTATCCTCTGGACAAAGGCAGCACCTAACCAATAGGCACAGGCAATTGTGCCTGAATTCAGGTACACAGTGGTGCAGACATTTTTGTGCCGTGGCCTAGAGCATAATTCATTTCTTTTCCTAGACCAGGCCCAAATGCACCCCTTCCCCAAGTGTGCAGGCCCACGCAGGGTCAGGCCATTCATCCATAAGGGTGTGTCTATACTGTAGCTCAGGTAGGACACCCCTGCTAGCTGTAATCACGCACGCAAGGGGAAGACGTGGAGGCATGGGCTTCAGCAGAGGCTAGTCCCCACAGTACAAGCCCACCAAGGACCCTGGGTACATACTCAAGTGGTTAGCATGCTCTGAACCCCATGCTGCCCTGTCATCACTACTCGTGTTACCTAGGCTCGGTGGATTAAAGCCAGCATGGTACGCTTACCCACGCTGTACTCACAGCTTCACTTGCAGGGTAGACATACCGTAAATGTTCTGGGGGAAACAGATCCATTCCCTCTGTTGGAGTAAGAGGCAGATATTTGACTCCTACAGTGATTTGCAGAGCTAAATCGGGGTGCCCGGTACACAACTCAATGACCCCAGGAATGATAAGAAACTTAACTAATGTTAGGACCTTCACTAGAATACAGAGTTCTTGGAAGCTTAGACCCTCACCTGGTCATTTGAACTGTACTATGTGTTTCAATTAGCAAGCGCCTCAGGGCAGGGACTGTCCCTCTCTTTAGTCACTGAACAGTATCAAGTACACTGTTGGCCCTCAATACAATACAAATAACAAAAGCACCCAGCGAAAGGTCCAGGGACCATAATTCCTTTCAGAGCGGCCTGGTGGAGGTCACTCACAGAGATTATGCAGTGACAGCCACCAGGCAGTCTGTTAGAGATATCACACAGACTGTTTGGCAGAGACTAAACTGTCCAGACAGGATACTGGAGTGGGCGTCAGAAGAGTTCAGGAACACCACATGGGGAAGGAAAGGGAAAGGCAAAAATGAACTGAAAGAGGGAGCACAATAAATTACTTCTTTAAAAAAGAGAATAAAGCACGTCTTGCCAAAATGTGATATGTGAAATCTATACATAAACACGAATGGTGCAAATCAGCAAATATATATATACACTATAAAACACAAGCACACACACTACCAAGCCAAATTTCTAAAAAGGTCTTCTTACATCTATGCATGTGCATCAAAATTTGCAGACATGCCTGTTTGTGTGCACAAAAGCCACATTTGAATGTGCAAATTAGAGAGTTAGGCATGCAATTACTTGATATGAACTCACACATGCTGGATTTCCAACACAAATCGGGCCATTGTGTGACTAAGCTGATGTATGCACACAATTACATGCAAACAAAAACTACAAAACAACATGCAACTAACATAACAAGCATCGGTCACTCCCATGTACCTTAGCTTGTATGTTAGGCCTCCTTCCTCACCCTCTACCTATCCTTATGTCTTCGAGGTTGTAAGCTCTCCGAGGCAGGAATTGTCTCCTATTCTGTTTGTACATCACCTAGGTCAATAGGGCCTCAGTTCTGTTGACGGCCCCCGGTGCTACCATATTTTCCACTCAGCAGAAAAGTCAGCTAAAGTCATGGCCCTGGACGTAAACTCATGTGCATGGTATCCGTGGTAGATTAACGATGGGAGCTAGTCAGCTGTCATTTTAGTTGTAACCAAAAGAAAACAAAAGAAGAATTTGCCGTTCTCTGACATGCAAAGAGGAATTTCAGCCATCTTGGTATTAATGTTGGTTAACGACCATAGTTTTCTTCTACAGTACAAACTGATGGGGAACAATATTAAGCCTTCAAGTTGTTGCAAACAGCTAGTGTAGTGACTGTAATTTTTACCCCAGTAGTTCTCTATTCGTTCCCAGTGGGAGGTTTGGTTTCTTTTTTGGCAGGGGTAGCAATGTCCATGCCAATTATATAGGCATGATTTAGACCATGTGCTACTAGCTAGAAAATTGAATTTATCCTCCAATTTTTCACTTCTCCTTTCACATTTTGTTTTCCCCAAGTAAAAAGCATTTTCAATGAGGGGAAATAATTTTCTCACTCTGGGATCTGATGCAAAGGCTACCAAAAATCAATGGGGATCTTCCACTGAATTCAGTGGCCTTTGCATCATGCCTTAAGTTGGAACTAGGATGTGCAGAAGTACCGAGAACTAGAAGATAATATGGGGGTGGGGGAAGTTACTGAATATTTTCAAACTTCCAAAGGTTTGATTTGAGTTTATTTAGAGCTTTGGCCAAAAGGTTGGGTCAGGTTTCATTTTATTGAGTTCAGTTTTGCCTGGTTCTTCTTTAAATATTAACACATCAAAATAGGAATCTTCCTGTGTGCATTGAGAAAAGGTGAAAACAGAGCTAAAAAAGCTGGACTTGGCATTCCTGAAATGAGACAATGATGCAGCTACTTTGCAGTTAATTATGCCCCAATTTTCACAATTCCCCAGGCTGACGTACTGCCCCATTTTAATGTACCCTACAGATATTTTAGTGTAAAACAATTACAACTGATATTGTCATTTGTTGTTTATGTGCACATCATGTAGCTTGCTGAAAATCACAGGACTGGAAGTGAACTTGAGAGGTATCTAGTCCAGTCCCCTGCTCTCATGGCAGGACTAAGTATTAGCTAGACCATCCCTGACAGGTGTTTGTCTAACCTGCTCTTAAAAATCGCCAATGATGGAAATTCCACAACCTCCCTAGGCAATTTAAGCAAAGTTCTTCATGATAACCTCCGGTATTTGCAGAGATTTCACTGCAAGCCACATGGCATCTAAAAACCTACTGACTTTTCTCCAACACATTGTGTACGCTGTTGCACCTTCCACATGTTCTTAGCTGACTTTCATCAGTTTAAATGACAAAGCATGGTGGGCACGTGAGTTACTTTTTAAGTCTCTAGTTATCTCACAATGAAGAGTACATCAGCATAGAAGCTAAAGGAGAGTTCTCAGCTTATACATAGTTCAACTAACTGATTCTCCTGCCAGTTGCGGAGCTGTGTAGGTGCGGCATTTCATGGCAGTGGTTAGATAAGAATATTCACACATGCTGGAGGACTGCATTTCAGTGGCCACTGGCAAAATGTAAAATCTACTACAAAGAGATGTGTGTGTGTTTTAGTAGGTTATTGGGTTCTAGAATCCCAAAGCAGATGCCACCATCATCTTTTGTTTTCCATTATTAGGAAACAGATTGGCCCATGGCATTAAATACCAAAAACCACTCTTGAAGATTCTGAAGGGCCAGAAGCCAGAGGACCTGTGTGCATTCAAACCAGCTGAGGATCTGACCCTAAGAATTTGACAACCTCTGCAAAAGCCAGGAAACTTGGCTTTAAGTCTGCCACTTCCCCCTTCCCTGGCGCCCCTCTGCCTTGCTATTGTTTTAACTAGAGACGGGTGAACTTCCAAAGGTTTGTTGTTCAGTCAGTGCAGGCACCTATCCATAGACTTGATTCTGATTTTCCTTTCACCAATGTCAATCGGGAGCTACCCCACTGAGATTGGTGCCATTGCATCAATGTAAAACCAGAGCAGGATTCCAGTGACGCCCCTTGCGTCTGCAAAACTGGGTAGGCTCTCGCATGAGACTTCTGGTATTTCTAATTCCCATTCTAGCCACACCCGAAATACCACAAGCACAGCCTTTCTTGTGGTATTCCGGAATTTCTGTTCCAGCCCCAAAAGGACCCAAAGGGGGAAAGCACTTAGACAAAATATTCAGATTCTAAGAAAAGGTTTGGACTGAGTTTTAATTCTTCCAAAAACAAACAAACAAAGGGTGACCTTTTAGAGGATCTAATTCTACCCCAGGCTTCAGAGGAAGGAGGCTCTAGTGGTTAAGGAGCTAGCCTGTGACTTAGGAAACCACCGCTCAATTGCCTATTCTGCCATAAACCTCCTATATGACCTTGGGCAAGTCACATACAGTATATCCACACTGCAGCTGTGAGTGTGCTTCCCAACTTGGGCAGACAGAGTTGAGCTAGCATGGTAAAAATAGCAGTGTAGCTGGGGGTAACTCAGGTTAGACCCCTACCTGCAGACCCAGGCTAGACCTGGGTAGACAAGGCTAGACCTGCAGACCCAGGTTAGACACCTACCTGCAGACCCAGGCTAGCCTGGCTACACACCTATTTTAGTGCACTAGCTCAAGCAGAGCTAGTATGTGTCTACCTGAGCTGGGAAGCAGTCTCCCAGCTGCAGTGAACATAAGAACATAACGGCCATACTGGGTCAGACTAATGGTCCATCTAGCCCAGTGACCTGTCTTCCAAGAGTGGCCAATGCCAGGTGCTTCAGAGGGAATGAACAGAACAGGTAATCATCAAGTGATCCATCCCCGGTCGCCCATTCCCAGCTTCTGGCAACAGGGGCTAGGGACACTTCAGAGCATGGTTTTGCATCCCTGCCCACCTATTGGCTAATAGCCATTGATGGACCTATCGTCCGTGAACTTATCTAGTTCTTTTTTGAACTCTTTTATAGTCTTTGCTTTCCAACATCCTCTGGGACACTGTTCCACAGGTTGACTGCATTGTGAGAAGAATTACTTCCTTTTGTTTGTTTTAAACCTGCTGCCTATTAATTTCATTGGGTGATCCCTAGTTCTTGTGTTATGAAAAGGAGCAAATAACACTTCCTTATTTACTTTCTCCACACCCGTTATGATTTTATAGACCTCTATCCAATCCTCCCTTAGTCATTTCTTTTCCAAGCTGAAAAGTCCCAGTCTTATTAATCTCTCCTCATATGGAAACTGTTCCTTAACCCTAATCATTTTTGTTGCCCTTTTCCATACCTTCTCCAATATATCTTTTTCTGAGATGGGGCGACCACATCTACAGGCACTATTCAATATGTGGGCATACCAGGGATTTATATAGAGACAATACGATATTTTCTGTCTTATCTATCCCTTTCCTAATGATGCCCAACATTCTGTTTGCTTTTTTGACGGCCGCTGCACATGGAGTGGATGTTTTCAGAGAACTCTCCACAATGAATCCAAGATCTCTTTCTTAATATAATAATATAATATATGGAGATATATCTATCTCATAGAACTGGAAGGGACCTTGAAAGGTCATTAAGTCCAGCCCCCTGCCTTCACTAGCAGGAACAAGGACTGATGTTGCCCCAGATCCCTAAATGGCTCCCTCAAGGATTGAACTCACAACCCTGGGTTTAGCAGGCCAATGCTCAAACCACTGAGTTATCAGCTAATTTAGACCCCATCATTTTATATGTATAATTGGGATTACATTTTCCGGTGTGCATTACTTTGCATTTATCAGCATTGAATTTAATCTGCCATTTTATTGCCCAGTCACGTGAGACTGACTTACTCGCTCTGGGTATGTCTACACTGCACACTAAGCCTGAGCTCTGACTCAGGTTTGTGTCCAAGCCACCCTTCCACCCACCCACACATCAGCAAGCCCTCACGTCCCAGGTGCTAGGACCCTGCTGGGGGAGTGGATCAGAGCCCAAGTCCCACTCATGTCCAAACCCTGACATTTTGCGGTGTGGATGCAGCTCAAGCCACGGGACAAGAGTCAGAAGATCTGTGTAGTGCAGTATGGACATAGTAGCATGGCTGAGAGACCCAGGTACAGTAGCTGTAAGACCAGGTTTACAATGCAGCATGAACACTCAGCCTTGGAAACACTGAGTCCACAAGCCATGGGTCTCAAGGACCCAGGTTTACAATGCAGTGTAAACACATCCCCTGTACCTCAAACACCCATGCGTACAATAGAGATAATAGCACTGCCTTACCTCACCTGGTGTTGTGAGGGTAAATGGCCTGTAAGGTGTTCAGATGATATGGTTCAGGAGCCATATAATTCTACAAGATAGGCAGAAGCCAGTTTGTCCTTGCTCTACCCTGAGCTAAATGCTGTAGCGCTTCATCAGCTAAAACTCCCATACAACCAAGGAGGAAGGACTAGATAATGACTGCAAAATTTAGCCCTATGTGAATTGCAAGCATCGGTGGGTGCATTTTGAATTGAATTGTTTCCTTAGATTAAAGTCAAGCCCTTAAAATTACTTTCCTGGCTTTGCTATTTAGCCTTCTCTTTCTTATTTGCAAGGCCAGCATGCAAATGTTCAGAGCATCTCCTTTCCTTTCTATCAAGTTCTCATTCTTGTTCGCCTTTCAGTGGAGCAACATCAGTTGCTGTGGTTCCAGAATGCTCTCAGAAAATAGAAGCTGTCTCCTGACATCTATTTTAAAAACTGCATTTAGGAAACTTTTTCAGCCCTGAATATTTTGAAGATTATTATCATTCAAGTCATTCTTGGAGAGATCATTCTACAATACTGTCATCTTTTAAATTAATCATTTCCCCTTCTGATTTAATTTCAAATACATTTTGGCTTTAAATTATTATTTTTCATTAGTGGAAAGCCAAAGCACTTTCCATGTTAGCAGGCTATCAGTGATGTTTGTGCCGAATGAGAATATACATATACATTTTATGTCAGGGCTTGAAAGATTCCAATAAATATTGCTGACTTCTAGGCTATTTTTAAGGCAATCAATATTCTTTAACGTTTCACTTTTCATGGGAGCATCTCATAATTTTTATTATACCTGATTTTTCCCTGTACATAAAAATGCCAAGGGAAAGGTGCTCAAGTGTATGATGTGATCTCTTAACTTGGGTTTTGGTTTATATCCATTTGCTGGGATATCGGGACATACCTATTTCACATTGTTTTAAAGGCCCCGATGCAACCAAATTAAGCATGTGCTTAAGTGCTTTGCTGGATCAGGGGTCAATTGTGAGGTGTGGGGAAGTATTAGGGCATAAAATGTCCTCTCTATTCCTTTACACAGGCATCCTGATCTGTGGGATTAGAACGCAGGTCTGCAGTGCCTGGGACAGCTGACAGTCCCACATTGCCACCAGGAGGCATTATATAGCCCTTTCCAATGAGCCCTGTGGAGACAAAGCACCACAGGAAATACCGCCCAAAAGGTCCAGAGTGACAGCACCCTGCAGCCTTCTGATTGGCCCGTGAGCACTACTTAACCTTGGAGGGTGCCCCGGGAAGTTGCTGAGCAAGCACATGGATGTCTGGCCTGCCGTGGCTCCAGATGGTACCTTGCTTTCTGATCTCTGGTTTCCAACCCCCGTCTGACCCTGACCCTTGCCCCCTGATTCCAGCCCGGTACTACCTCTGACCTCCGGTCTCTGACCCCAGCCTGACTCTTGCTTATCGATCCCGGCTCTAGTAATTACTCAAATCACTGCTCACTGACTGTGTGGACACCAGTCCAATTGTGACTGCTAGGCCAGACTGNCGCGCTCCATCTGCCCCAGCCGGTGCCAGTTTGTATCAAGCCCGGCAGGGCAGCCTGCGTCCTTCCCTCCCCGCTGACCGGATTGGCGCGGAGGCCTCCCGACAGGCAGCGTGGCAGTCGGGGCTGTGTGGCGAGTGCCCCGCTGAAGCCCTGGCCACCCACCTTCTCTCTCCCCCCCCCGCTCACTCCCCCTCCCTCCCGCTAGCCGGGGCACGTCTGCAGCGCAGGGAGTCCCCCTGCACCTGGGCTCCAGCCGCGCCGCAGGTTTTTTGGGGGGTTTTCCTGCTTTGCCGCTCCAGTCGCGCCGCAGGTTGTTGTTTTTTTTGCTTTGCTGTTCTGGCCGCCCCGATTTTTTTTTTTTTTTTTGCTTGGGGCGGGAAAAAAGCCAGAGCCGGCCCTGACAGTGTGAGAGGCGAGCTACGGCAGGAATAGGGAGAGTGTAGCTTATTCCATCAATGGAGCCAGGAGGAAGCCAAGGCTGAATTGTGACTGAATTAAATAAATCCCTATACCAACAGCGAGGTGATTTTGCTTGTTCTATTTGACATGTGGCATGTCAGAGCTGCTAGCAATGCTTTCCTTGAGCAGGGACAGGACAATAATGAATTTTTGTAACCAAGTTTGATTATGGAGAATACATATTGTTAATTATTACAGCATGTGGTCATGCAGCTTTACCCTGCCAAGTTCCCATTTGAGTCAACTGGACAGTTATCCATAAAGATTGAATGCCCTTGTATTTGCTACTTGCTTCCTGCTTTTTAAGGATTTCGGTCTGATCAGCTGAAGTCAATGAGAGTTTGGTCCGAGCAGAGAGTGCAGAATCAGACCTTATTATAACATGCTGTAATAATTAACAATAAGGGCCAAATCCTGCTTGCCTCTCACACACAAGTAGCCCCATTGTAATCAATTAGTAACATGATACAGCTTTAAACAACATATTTCCCACATCACATAGAAGTAACATTTTCATGGTCATATTCCAGTTACTAAGTAGCAAGAACCAGGCTTTCTCCCCCCTTTATCCTGGATGATATAGAAATTGGAGCAAATGAAAACTTTTTCCCTGGGTAAAAGACAAGGCAATCTTGGTTTTTTTACAGGGGCGAGGAGGGAAATACTTAGGGCTAACAGGGGAACTGTCCAGAAGAAATAAAGCCCCCTCTTCAAAAGAACAGCTTGTTAAAACTGCAGATTGCCGAACTGAGAAAGAAAGAAGTGATATTACCCAATACCTACAGATCCACATGCCTCAGTTTCCTCTTTGGAAAGATCATTGCCCCCCCCACCCCCCAAAAGAAAGCATCTGGCTCAGTGATGTTTTTCCATCTCAACACATCTGATACATCCAAGGCCATGTGATGGTTCTGCACTGTTAGTGTCACAAGAATCTTCACTATAGCCTCACTCGTGCAAACACACACTAGTTACAAACACCCATCATTGCACTCAAACATATATAAATATATGGAGATAGACCTATCTCATAGAGCTGGAAGGGACCCCGAAGGGTCATTGAGTCCAGCCCCCTGCCTTCACTAGCAGGACCAATTTTTGCCCCAGATCCCTAAGTGGCCCCCTCAAGGATTGAACTCACAACCCTGGGTTTAGCAGGCCAGCTGACCAACCACTGAGCTATCCCTCCCCCAAACAGGCCTATGCATCACTGAAGTACCACTTACACCCCATTTTTGGAGGGCTAATTGCTGTCGCTTTTGCTAGAGGTGAATTTCACCCCAGGGGCCCAGTTCTGTACCATTGACAAACAATCACATTAATCAACAACTAAAAAACAAACCATTTCTCACACTTTTTTTCCAGAGATTTTGGGGGAATTAGATTTAAATGGCTGGTGAAGAAATTCAAATGCTGTGTTCTGGTCCTGGAATTTAGATCCAGCTTTCAGGGATTAGATGTCCTAAACTAACCTCAGCTGTTTGGAATTACTTCATAATTTGGCTCTGGCAGGTGAGGGGAAACAAACAAGAGAAGAACAAAGGGCTTCCTCCCCAACCCCGACACTTGTGCAGTTGACAAACGTGGTTTCAATTTAGAAACACAAAGGTCCTCTCCAACATCAGACTGTGGGATAAGAAAGGAATCAAAAGAGGAGGAAGAAAATAAGTCTCCTAAACCCTAATTTACCAAGGTACTGACTTCAAATAAAGCTGAGAAATCTTGGCAACATCTAACAGATGAGCAAGTAGACTGTTGGGGTAGATTCACTGGGACACTGGGGTAGGTTTGTGGTGCACTGACAGACAGCTTTGAGTTGTCAAAGCAACAAGAACCAACCCCAGCATTCTCCTGGCCTTTAATTTCGTGTTTTTTATTCTTAGAAAGTATACTTGATATAATATGATTCTCTGATAACCTAGTCAAGAGTCCAAGAAAGCAAAAAAATCCACCTTCAATTAGAGTTGGATGGGCAGTATTTAAAGCTGGGCTGGGCTCCCCAATAGATAAAGGATAACATTTTAAAAGGTGCCTAAGCCCCATTCTTGAAAGTCAATTGCTCTTAAGTGCATAAGTCAAAGTAAATGGGATTTAGGCTCCTAAATCACATAAGCTCTTTGGAAAATGTTACTCATTTTTTTCTTCCCCCTGGTTGCAAGAGGCATATGGACAAATATGCTAGCATATGTGCTGTAACTCTGATGCTAAAAAGAAAAGAAAAGATAGAATAAGGTTATGGTTACAGACAGTCACCCTGAGTACTCACTATAATTTTCTAATATATATGAGATTGACATAATACGCTCCAGGGCAGTTTGGATCACATTGAGTATAAAGTTTTTCCATTCCATCTGTAGGCTTCATGAACAGCAATCAACGTGTGAGACACACGTAGTAGCAATCGGGGGTGTTGAGTTTTGTTTCTGATTGACAGGGTCGGATATGCCACTCACCTCTGCGATGACATTAGAACTCCCAGACAAAAGCATTTCCCTTTGCGATAGAAAGGGCAAACTCACAGCAGGGTCTCGCCAGCAGGTTCCACGTTGGGCTGCTGCTGGCACTGCTTCTGTGGAATCACCGCACCGGAGCTCCCGTAGGTTTTATCAAATGAACCACGCAGGACCGCTTCAATAAATAATGGCACTGGTGCACAAATGATAAGCAAAAGGATAACTGCATTTCGGGAGTATTTACCTTTGAGTCATGCCTGCCGTATATCACCAAAAGAAATTAAAGCTGTATTTACTTTCATAACATACAGTCCAGCGTCTGTGTGACAGAGCTTTGCTGCGGAACAGCCCCAAGCGCTTCCTGTCTAGAGTATGAAAAAAATCAATCGGATGTACTCTAAGAGGTTGCATGAGTGAAACGCTAGTAAAGGTGAGCAACGCCAGCCACCTGTCTCTTTTCTCACCACTCTTCTCTTGGAATAAAAAAACCCAGTAGGACACAGGGAGAAAGCAGAATGCATTGCTCCGTGCCTCCCAATTCGATCCTCTTCTCTCTGCCACTCCACTCTGGCTTTCCTCCTCCTCTCTCTCCTTCGCCCAAAATCCCACCCTCAGTCGGCAATATAGCAAGAAGCCAAAACAGAGCCATTTCATAGAATCATAGAACTTAAGATCAGAAGGGACCATTATGATCATCTAGTCTGACCTCCTGCATGATGCAGGCCACAAGAGTTGACCCACCCCCTCCTGAAATAACTCTCACCCTTGACTCAGCTGTTGAAGTCCCCAACTCATGATTTGACGACTTCAAGCAGCAGATAATCCTCGAGCAAGCGACCCCTGCCCCATGCTGCGGAGGAAGGCGAAAAACCTCCAGGGCCTCTGCCGATCTACCCTGGAGGAAAATTCCTTCCCGACCCCAAATATGGCGATCAGCTGAACCCCGAGCATGCGGCCAAGATTCTCCATCCAGACACTTAGGAAAAGACTTTCAATATCCCAACATTTATCATCGGTACTAACTACCAGCGGTGGCACATTATTGACCTATTGAGTAAATCAAGTTATCCTATCAAACCATATGTGAAGGCGAAAAGTGTGAGTGATGTCCATACGTGTCAATAGTGTCCTAGAAGGTAAGTGCAATACTGGTGTATCCATGTGTGGGTTGGGCCTAATCTCCATCATGTGCCCACTCAGGGAATGTCGCTCAGGGAGAGCCAGCAATTATTCTGCTGCTGGGAAAGACAAGTGTCACTTACTGGGTGGAGGGAGTTCACAAAGGCAGAGGACATAGACAGGTCCCCAGAAGGGACCATCATAATCATCTAGTCTGACCTCCTGCACATTGCAGGCCACAGAACCTCACCCACCCAACTCCTGAGATCGACTCGTAACCTCTGGCTGAGCTACTGAAGTCCTGAAATCACGATTTAAAGACTTCAAGTTAAAGAGAATCCACCAGTTACATTAATTTAAACCAGTAAGTGACCACATGCTACAGAGGAAGGCAAAAACAACCAGGGTCTCTGCCAATCTGACCGAGGAGGAAATTCCTTCTCAGCCCCAAATATGGCAATCAGTTAGACCCTGAACATGTCATTGAGACCCACCTGCCAGACACCTGGGAAAGAATTCACTGTAGTAACTCAGAGCCCTCCCCATCTAGTGTCCCGTCTCTGGCCATTGGAGATATTTGCTGCTAGCAGTCGCAGATTGGCTACACGCCATTGTAGGCAGTCTTGTCATACCATCCCCTCCATAAACATATCAAGCTCAGCCTTGAAACAAGTTAGGGTTTTCTTTGTCCCCACTGCTCCCCTTGGAAGGCTGGCGCAGAACTTCACTCCTCTGACGGTTAGAAACCTTCATCTAAAGTCTAACTTTGTTGATGGCCAGTTTACATCCATTTGTTCTTGATCAGATTTCTGCTCCCCACACAGCTACACCTAGTGGGGGTGCATAGGGGATGTGTTGCCATCTTACTTCGAGAAGATTTTCTTTCCACTATGCCATGCTGAACTAGCAGGTCAGAGATGAGCATTCTATCACGTCCGATCGAGGTATCTGCCTGGACACTGCCTGGATGCACCAATGCACCATATTTAAATTAGAGGTGGCAGGGTACGATGATTCAGACACTGAGGTCATTTATGTTCACAAAGAGCTGGTCAAAAACTTCCAAATGAGACAATTGTTGAAAAACAGTCTTTTATCAAACCAAAACAACAAAACTTCTCACCCTAAATTGCCAACTTTTTCCAACCTTTTTTATCCTTTGCATCGTGCTTAAACAATATTTTTAATTGAAACCATGATCTAAAACATTACCACAGGTCTTTTTTGTTTTACTAAAATATTTCGATTACCATTTTATTAACGCGTTTGATTGACATTTTAATGGAAATTTTTAACAGGTCTGATTTGAATCCGGCAAAAACAACTTCAAAATTCTAGAAAAATTTTCACAACGTAGTTTGAGGCCAGAAAGAACCACCAGATCAGCTGGTCTGACCTCCTGTATATCACAGGCCACCAACCCATCCAGCACCCGCACACTAAACTCAACAACCGAAATGAGACCAAATTACAGCCTAGACTAGACTATTGTGTCCCAGGCAGAGAACTGGAGGGGCTGAGGTGCGCCAGTGATCAAGGCCCCGATAATGGCAGAGAAACGATTCAGTGAGATACACCCCGACAACGCTGGCAAGTGACCTGCACCCACACACTGCAGAGGAAGGCAAGAAAAAACCCCTCAAGATCACTGCTAATCTGACTTGGGGGGTTCCCAAAACCACATTTGGTGACCAGTTAGGCCCTAAGTATGTGAGCAAGAACCAGCCAGCCAAGCACCTGTGAGAGCCAACACTCGGTACCAGCTCAGAGCACTGGCCCTCCCTGCCCAATGTGCCATCTCCAGCCATGGCCACCTCTGACACTTGAGAGGAAGGAGATTAACCCCCCGCCCCCAAAAATACATTGTGGGGGGGGGGAGGGATTCCTTCCTAACCCCTGCCAGTGGCTGGCTGAAAGCATGAGCTTTAGGAACATAAGACAAACCAGAAGTAAGCAACACAAGCAAGCAACCCCATCATACAACTACATTCATAAGTTTGTCTAGCTCTCTCTTAAAAGGAGATACATTGTTTGCCCCCACAACTCCTACTGGGAGGCTGTTCCAGAACTTCACCCCTGTGATGGTTAGAAACCTTCTAATGTCCAGCCTGAATTTGTTCATGGCCAGTTTACGTCTACCCTCCCTCCCCCAGCTCTATCTCTCACCACCACTGCACAAGTAAAACACCCTCTGCAATGCCTGTGTTTCTCTCCCACTCCACCCTGCTTAAGTGGACTCAGCCCACCGTTACACTAGCAATGGAGTGTCGCAGTGTGCAAATTACACATCCGGCTCATGTACGTGACCCAGGCAATTATTTTGCTGACTGCTAAATCATTTCACCATCCCGTCTATGGCCAGTGAAGGGAACTCGAAAAGTGCCCTGCAACTGTGTGGGTGTTAAAGGATCGTAGCTCATGTCCTGAAACACTAATTGGGCCTGCAAATTCACCGAGCTTCAGAACCTTTCTGCAAAAGAGAGGGATTTTCCTTTTGAGCAATCAACTTGAAGACAGTTACATGGCCCCAATACAAAATCTGGGGCTTTACCGAGATAGTGCTTAGATTGCAGCTCCATGTTTATACTGACACCATACATGTGAGCTAGCACTTGTAAAAATTATGAGGTCAGCAGCCTTTGAGATACTGTACTTTGAAACCCTCTCATGACAAAAATCACTCTCAAAATGGGACGTGCTGAAAGTTAAGCATGTAGTTAAGAAGGCCTTTATTTGGCTCTTGACACAATCCAGTAGTATTTAGGTCTTTGTGTGTTCAATAGAGATTGATTAACCTCTTCTTTATGATCTGGGAGCTGAGAGTTTAGGGGCACCAGAACAGGGATACGGTACAGAAGATATGTTCTCCACTTCTGTTTTAGAAATGTTGGTCAAAAGGATGGTGACTAGCATTAAAACTGGAGATCATGAGCCTCTTTCCAATGAGCAAGAGGCCTAAAAGTGAACCTTAGGCCTTGTCTATGCTACAGGGAAAAGTCGATCTAAGCTACGCAATTTGAGTTACGTGAATAGCGTAACTCAAGTTGACATAGTTTAGATCTACTTACCGTGGGGTCCACACTATGCTCTCCCATTGACTCCCCTTACTCGTCTCGATCCAGTGGAGTACAGGAGTCGACAGGAGAGCGATCTGCTGTCGATTTAATGGGTCTTCACTAGACCCGCTAAATCGACTGCCGATGCATCAATCGCAGTGAGTCAATCCTCCGGTAAGTGTAGACAATCCCTTATCCAGATGTAATCTCTATCATTACTGCTGATGAAGTTAGTTACCTTTAGCAAGGAGACATGGGATCAATAGCTGCTTGAGAAGATGCAGCTGCAGCAATCTAAATAGGAATGGCCTAGGAAGGGAGGTGTAAAAGGTAATAGCAGACTATTTAAACCAGATGAAAGCTTTAAAGTAGGTTAGTGACCTTCAAAGAACTAGGTAACTAAGAAAGTACAGAAGGGCAGCAATGATTTATATACATGCTTTGCACAAATATTACAAAACTTGTTGAAGGGGGTAGTAAATTAGGAACAAAGTAGAGGGTTATTAGATTAATGAAAAGGGAATTTACATGGGAATGTTGGGCTCTTTGGAGACAGAGCAGGCAGGGGAATGAGTTTAGTTTAACTCCTTTGTTTCTGGACTTGAACCTTTTTTTGGTAGCACAAAGCACTCTGACTTTTGCTTGGTGTTTGTAGATCTGGAAATGTCTTATGACATGTGCAGGCCTCTGATATGCAGAAGATGAACAATGGAGGATCCAAGAGGTGCTGCTTAAATGGAGGGAAATATTAAAGGTAGATTTTGGAGATTCACTAAGTACTTGTTCCTGTTGCCATGGAAGACAATGTGAATTCTGGACCTGACTCAAAGCCCATTGAAGTCAATGGATGGACTCCCTTTGACTTTAACATTATTATCATAATTATTAAGGTAGTGCCAAAAGGCCTCCACTGAGATCCACATTGTGCTGGTGCTGTACAACATAATAGTAAGAGGCAGTCCCTGCTCCAATGAGCTTACAGTCTAATTAGACAAGACAAAGGGCATAAGGGGAAATGGATGTATGGAGAAGTGAAGTGACTTGCCTGAAGTCAATAGCAGGTCTGAGAATAGAACCCAGATCTCCAGATTCCCAGTCCAGTGCCTGACCCAGTAGAGCAGGGGTCGGCAACCTTTCAGAAGTGGTGTGCCGAGTCTTCATTTATTCACTCTAATTTAAGGTTTCGCGTGCCAGTCATACATTTTAACGTTTTTAGACGGTCTCTTTCTATAAGTCTCTAATATATAACTAAACTATTGTTGTATGTAAAGTAAATAAGGTTTTTAAAATGTTTAAGAAGCTTCATTTAAAATTAAATTAAAATGCAGAGCCCCCTGGACCGGTGGCCAGGACCCGGGCAGTGTGAGTGCCACTGAAAATCAGCTCGCGTGCCGCCTTTGGCACCTGTGCCATAGGTTGCCTACCCCTGCAGTAGAGCATTCTGCATCTGGCTTTATAGATTTTGGATCAGACCCTTTACCATTAACTTCAATGAGAGCAGGGTTGGGCCCTTAATTAACGTCAGTATACTTAAAAGAATGGTGATCATTTCTGAGTATAATAATCTTTCAAATTGGCTTTAAGTATTGCATTTAAAAATGAAACCTCCCCTGAACACTTACATACAATATAAGCAGATTCTTCTACCAATAGCGACATTTCTTAAAAATGATATATTAATCCCAAGCCTGCTACTTCAATGGGAGCCAGACCTATTACTATTCACATATTACCATATATACTATCATAGCATGTCATAGCCGTGATTCTGGCCAAGTTAAAAAAAAAAAGAGTAATATCTATATAAGAGCAAACTTGATGGGGGCCTGGGCTAAATTCCCTCTAAGCTGCGCAGCTGCCTATTAAGCACCACGCAGGCTCTCAGGGTTGTGGCGGGAAGAGATGTGTCTCCCCCAGCCCCCGACCTGCCGCGGCACCCCTCCCCCAGCCCCAGACCTGCCGCGGCACCCCTCCCCCAGACCCGACCCAGCCTGGCTCTGGACCTGCTGCAGCTGGAGGACAGGCGCCCCTCCCCTGGCCCTGACCCAGCCCAGCCCTGAACCCTCATCCCCAGCCCCATCCCAGAGACCACACCCCCAGACAGAGACCGCACCCTCCCCCGCACCCTTACCCTCTGCCCCAGCCCTGAGCCCCTCATCCCCAACCCCAGCCCTGAGCCCACACCCCCAGCCAGAGCCTTCACACCCACACCCACATCCCAATCCTCTGTCCCAGCCCTGAGCCCCCACCCACACCCACACTGTGAACCCCTCAGCCCCACCCCGCCACATGAATTTTGTTATGTGCACCAATATGGAGGTGATGTGTCACACACCACCTCCATATTGGTGTCACACATCACCTCCATATTGGTGTCACACATCACCTCCATATTGGTGCACAAAACAAATTTCATTCTGCACGTGGGTGGGAAAAATTAGAGGGAACACTGGGTATGGTAAACACCACTTGACTGGGACATGTTTAATGAGGGTGGCTGCATTACTGCGACATTGCTCAAGGTACTGATTTTGCCTCATAATACAATGAATTTTAGTGACTGCTTTGTAAGAAGGAAAGAATTAGTTTAAATTCTATTTAGAGCCCAATCCTATACCCAATGCAGTCAATGACACAACTCTTACTGACTTCAATGGATTAAGGATTGAGCAGTTCATGCCAAGCTGATACACTGTCCTTAAACATGTGTATAAAATTCAAAACTTCCATCCTAATACAAAAGTTCCTCAATAAAGATTAAGGGCGTGTCTACGTTAATGTTAATGTGCGTCAGTAGGGTCCACACAGACAGTTATAGTGCCCAGCCTGGACCATATCGGCCAAGAGATTTCATTTTCACCCCCCACACCATATAAAAACCACGATGTGGGAAAACAGTGACTTGCAGATTGGCAACCAGCCAATCATATAGAGGAAATGGAAGTGTGGAGGCATTAGAGGCATATCTCAGCTTGCTGATCATGAGGAGATAGTTCCCATGCCACATCCTGTACAAGCTCCTGGCCACAGCAATATGACAACATATACAGCTAAAACCTTTCTTGACCTATCACTTGGACCCAGGCACCACGGGACTGTCAGACCCATCATAGAGATGATCCACAAACTCTCCAGACCCATTTCTTTCTGCCTTTTCGATGAAATAGGACTCTGAGTCTTGAAGATATTACTAAAACCTGGGAGCATTCTTTAAAGGCTGCACTAGGGTCAACTGTATTACGTAATGCCTCTATAGTTTTAGGTTTAATTAAAAAAAAAAAATTCAATTGCATTTAGAATGTGTTGGACTCTGCAAAGACTAAGATTAAAGCTCTTCCTTCAGACACATGCTGGCTATAAAGGCACACTCCTGCACATGTGGGTTGAACATCTGCCGAAAGAAGTTGATACTAGAATTAAAATGATTTGGGGCTTTAGCAATCAAATATCAGCTGAGAACTACACGTTAGGATACTTACCCACAAATTTGGGCCTTTCATCTGCCCAGCATTCATGGTTTCTGAGAACAGCCTGTGATCACAAAGCAAATGATTTTACAGATGTGGAAAAGTAAAGCAATGCATATATTAGAAGAGTGGTATTCTGACCTCTCTTGCCAGAGAGAGGATCACCTTCTCCAACAGGGATCAACTACATGAGTCTGAAGAACTATTTTTTAGAAATATTTGGTTAAGGAACACCCAAAAACCCAGTGGCCACTCAAGACCTCCTTCCCCCTTCCTCTGGACTTTTCCACCTTTTCCCCACCTTCTTTCACACTTCCCCACGCTGCCTTGTCTGTGGGGTTCCCCCCATTAACTGGAAAGCCCTCATTATTTTGATTGTATAGTTTAAGTAGAAACTGGTTTTGCATATGTATGTTAATACTATGGTACATGTTATAGATGGTCATATTACATTTATTCATTTCATTTTTGTTTTGCTTTCTTGCATTGTGATGGTTGCATTTAAAAGTTAAAATTAATATAAACCTTAATAAAAAAGGAAAAGTGAAACATGTTATTAATCAAGTCTGATTTTCCCTCTCTGCATACATTGAGAGCTTGGTATGAACAGGGCACAGCATTCTGTTTGAACTCTATAATTTTCATGTAATTATTTTTAGTAATGTTCTCTAATTCTCAGCGGGCTCCTAATGAATTCAAGAAGTCTTATGGTCTCCTTGAATTACTTGCTGTAATTTCCCACAGGTGTTAACTTGGATCTAATTGGAGGCTGGGCACTTGATTAAAACACCTTTCTATCTGTTATGTCTCTGTGTGTGATCTAGACACCAATGGTCTCACTCAAGCCTCTGTCCCAATAGACAAACCTTTCAGCTCTGGCAAAACTCTTTCTGCTGAAGAAACCAACCAGAATAAATCAGTATTTGTAGTTTGGTAGCACCTAAAGAACCCATTGTGTTAGGCGCTGGACATATACATAGTAAGAGAGTCCCTGCCCCATAGAGCTTCTAATCTAAATAGACAAGACAGATAATAACGGAGAAGAGAAATAAAGGCACAAAGAAGTGACATGACTTGGTCAAGGTCACATTGCAGGTCCAGATTGCAGGTTTGACTTTGGAATAAGCCCATGTGAACTCTTTGATTCTATTTAAGAGACAAATTCAAGTACTCAGCAAAAAGTGTACCATTAGTAGGGGGCATTTCTCGCACAGACTGAAATTTACTTGCAAAAGAAAAGTTAGGTAGGCAAAAGGGAACATGCAGAGCTGAATGCCAATGTAAGTTATGTATCTTTTGCATATCATGTAATGAAGAAATATTAAGGGAACCATTTATCTGTGTACAAAATATTTTTTTAATAATGCAGTCATTATTACCAGCTGGAGTGATCTGCTGCACAACTTGTAGTTACATCTGTTACCTTTGCCTGGATCTTAATAAGCAACATCTACCCAAGCTTTCAGAGAATATTCAGAGTATTTGGCTGACTATTCAGCATTCCTTATTCACACCAGCCCCAACCCTTTTCCTCCTCTACAATTTCCATCATGACAAAAACATGTTAGTGGAAAGCAAATGCACATCGTACGCGCAGGAAATGTCTGAGTTTTCTACATAGCTTACACAGGAAAGAGGGCTCTTTGTGATTTAGGAATACCACCAAGAGCCGTATCTGCTGTGGCTTTCAACTGGTTTTCATTAGTGTGACTAAGAGTTTGTTCCTACCCTCCTGTGGACAATGGCATTGTGTGTCTAAATTGCTCAAATGTGGACACTTTAAGGGACATCCATGAGTTTCAAAGTCAGTGAGTTGGAACTCAATTCCCTTGTTATTTGTGATCATTGACGTTGCCATAGTTGTATATTTATTTTAGTTTGTTTAGCTCTTGGCTAGGAAAAAAATGGAAGAATTAATCTATACAGAGACACTTCTAAACACTGCTGTAGATTCCCTTTTTATATTCTCTTGAATCCCTAAGCTCAGGAGCTGGCAGTACCATCTTTCTGCTCCACAGCAAACCACCCAACGAAAAAAGCCTGACATAGGACAGACATAACGCAATGCCATATTCAAATATATGAAAAAGAATTAAGCTGTGCAAAAAATCACAGCAGCTGTTCATATTATATCGCTCTAGAGGTACATGCAAGAAGGTAGTGCATGTTGTCAAAGGGAACACCAGTTGCACTGCAGAGTTCTATAAATACAAGAATATGGAGCCATCAGCAGATATTATGACCCATTCCAGTCGCTCAGCAGTTACTTCCAACATGCGAATAGCACTTATATTTGCTGAAGAAGTATGTAAGGCGGCTACCTCATCCATTATTCTGACCTTCAGAAAGGCCTGCAAGTTGGGTCTGGACTCCTCATCAGATTGACGATGTTTCATCTCCCTGATGTATTTCAAGTGTTGACACCTTAATGCTCAAAAATCCCCAAACATCTCTACCAGGAAAGAAGTTGCTCTCTCTCTCTTCTTTCTTCTGTGAGTAGAGCTTCTTATTCTTCTGAACTCACTGCCATGTACATCCTGCCACCACGGACTGCTGCACATGCTTTCACTCAAGAATGGGAAATTTGTCTTCCTCATCTACAATATCTCTTTTCCAGAAGACAGCATATCCAGCAGTCCTCATCCACCTTTGTTTTTGAGGTAATTCTATTTGGTGGTGTCACCTCAGGTTGTGAAGTTGGATTCCTTTCCTCCATATGGAAAAGTTTGGGATATAACATTGCTTTCATGATACAGTTTTCTCTAGTATTGTTATAGCTCTGTGATAGCATGTTCTATATGTACTTATTATAGGATAGGCGTGTGTGTTCTTTCACAGTCCATTTTGGAGGCCTTCCCAGTGGGTGGGCCCCTGTGAGAAGAGGGAACAACCTATTGGATTCAGCAGTGAATTACTTCTGCAGACTGAACCCAATCACAATGAAGGATTACTGGACATGCAGTCCCTGAGAAGAAAAATATACATTTGTGGGAGACAAATATCTCAAATGTAATGTTTTTGACCCTAGTTTTTGGACCGAAGAAATAAAAATAAAATAAGGAAAATCTCTTGAAATTTTGGAAAAAAGTGGGAAATATGGGCCTTAATTAACGGGCTACTCTATGGTATGTCTAATGAAGATATTGATAAAGCAGATTTGGCCCTCGGCTAAACATTATAATCCTAGTCCCAAAGTATATGAAACTGCATGAAAGGACATGAATCCACTATAGCAAGAACATTGGCTTGCCAGTCACAACGTGCCCTTGTACTTTCACTTATCTTCGTTAACTTCTTGGAAATTTACATTCTAGAGGCTGCCTGCCACAGTACTGTGCAATACAATGGATTATATCCTGATTTGCTGCAAATTACTTCAAGGACATGGGAACTTTTTTCAGGGCTTTCCACTGTCTGTTTATCTCCGTGTGATGTGCTGCAAAGGTTAATTTGCCCTTACTTATTTGTGTTACTGATCAACCTAGCATTTATAAATGTTAATCCATTCTTCGCTGGCTTTAAAAATCATAGATCCAGGCTGTTGTGCTAAATAAAAGTTCCATCCCCTTCCTTGGTTTATTAAGTCTTGAGTGATATCCACAACCACCATATCCGAAAGTTAAAACTAGCATGAACTTGTTACTTACTGAACTTGAGAGAGAATTCTCATTCTCAAGTCATTATTCTCTATAAAGAATAGCTGTCATTTCCCTCTCCATTATTGTAATGGACAACGTTGGCAGGGATCAAGAATTTTAAAGGGCCAGTGGATATTCCAGCCTTGTATTTCAGATGAAAATGCATTCAGCTGCATAACCACACAGCTTCAACTACTCTAACACATTCGAAAATTGCGTTTCCCCCACAATAACACCTTCTCATATAAGCACCAAGAAAACAAACTGGGGGTGTCCAGTGCCCTAAAGCAATATGAGAAATAAGGCAAAGGGATGTATTTTACTTATGAAATGGATCTGCCAACCAACATGTCTTTAATTCGGTGTCTATGAACCTTTACAGCGTCCCTTTAAAAGAAAAGCTGCAACGATCACCTAGAATTAGCATGATGCTAATTTATTTTGCTTTTATTTCACTTTCTTGAGTGGGGCAGTGTTCTTCCAGGTGTCACACGATCAAAACTGCCACTGTACATTGGCTAATGTTCAGATAGATCACATTGGCTTTTATGTAAGATAACACTAGTGCCACACCCGTCATGCTTAATAACTTGTACAACACTAGCGAATAGCGTCTGTCTGGAGCAAGCCTCCCAGCCTAGGAAGGCAGACTCGTGCTAGTGAGGTTTGAGCTAGCACACAGAAACAGCTGCTCCCAACTGCCATGTAGACATAGCCGTAGAGGCCCCAATACAGACTTTGGCCCCATAGGCTAGACACTGCCAAACATACAGTAAGAGACACTAGGGACCTATCCGGGAATGCGTACAGTCTAAATCAGAGGTAGGCAACCTATGGCACGTGTGCCGAAGGCGGCACGCAAGCTGATTTTCAGTGGCACTCACACTGCCCAGGTCCTGGCCACCGGTCCGGGGGGCTCTGCCTTTTAATTTAATTTTAAATGAAGCTTCTTAAACATTTTAAAAACCTTATTTACTTTACATACAACAACAGTTAAGTTATATATTATAGACTTCTAGAAAGAGACCTTCTAAAAACGTTAAAATGTATTACTGGCACGTGAAACCTTAAATTAGAGTGAATAAATGAAGACTCGGCACACCCCTTCTGAAAGGTTGCTGACCCCTGGTCTAAATAGACAAAGGTGGAAGAAAAGGAGTACTATAATCTCCATTTTACAGATGGGGAACTAAGACACAGAGGAAGTGATTTGTCCGAGGTCACACAGTAGCACTGGGAGTTGAACTGAGATCTCCTTAATCCCAATCCAGTGTTTTAACATAAAGACTGTCCTTTCTCTCTATGAGCCAGATCCAAGCCCCTGAGAGTCTTTCCATTGACTTCAATGGACTTTGGATCTGGCTGTAAGTGAACATTGTATCTCCATGTTTAGAGTTATGACTTTTTTCTGATGAATTTAGTACAGCTTTACTCACAGATGCAGTTCATATGGCCCTCTAGCTATCTCAGGCTCATTTAGGGACCAATCCTGCCAGGCCCTGAGCACTCCTCTGGGTATGGAGGACATCCAGCACCTCACAGGAGTGAGTCCTTAATCATAGTCATTGACACACACAAAATAAATTGTAGTAACTCATTCATAAAATTAATCAAGCGAAGCAAGAATTCTAATGTAACCATACTAGCGGTTCCATTACGTTAAAGAAACAAAAAATTGTTGTAGTAGATCCTAATGAGCTCTTTAATCTTCCAGACAAAAGCATAACAAAGTCCACTGGTTTTAAGCTGTAATTAGGCAAATTCAAACTAGAAATAAAGTGCAAATATTTAACTGTGAGAGTGATTAAAGCTTTGGAAGCATTTACCAAGAATGTGGTGGCTTCCCCATCNGCCAAACATACAGTAAGAGACACTAGGGACCTATCCGGGAATGCGTACAGTCTAAATCAGAGGTAGGCAACCTATGGCACGTGTGCCGAAGGCGGCACGCAAGCTGATTTTCAGTGGCACTCACACTGCCCAGGTCCTGGCCACCGGTCCGGGGGGCTCTGCCTTTTAATTTAATTTTAAATGAAGCTTCTTAAACATTTTAAAAACCTTATTTACTTTACATACAACAACAGTTAAGTTATATATTATAGACTTCTAGAAAGAGACCTTCTAAAAACGTTAAAATGTATTACTGGCACGTGAAACCTTAAATTAGAGTGAATAAATGAAGACTCGGCACACCCCTTCTGAAAGGTTGCTGACCCCTGGTCTAAATAGACAAAGGTGGAAGAAAAGGAGTACTATAATCTCCATTTTACAGATGGGGAACTAAGACACAGAGGAAGTGATTTGTCCGAGGTCACACAGTAGCACTGGGAGTTGAACTGAGATCTCCTTAATCCCAATCCAGTGTTTTAACATAAAGACTGTCCTTTCTCTCTATGAGCCAGATCCAAGCCCCTGAGAGTCTTTCCATTGACTTCAATGGACTTTGGATCTGGCTGTAAGTGAACATTGTATCTCCATGTTTAGAGTTATGACTTTTTTCTGATGAATTTAGTACAGCTTTACTCACAGATGCAGTTCATATGGCCCTCTAGCTATCTCAGGCTCATTTAGGGACCAATCCTGCCAGGCCCTGAGCACTCCTCTGGGTATGGAGGACATCCAGCACCTCACAGGAGTGAGTCCTTAATCATAGTCATTGACACACACAAAATAAATTGTAGTAACTCATTCATAAAATTAATCAAGCGAAGCAAGAATTCTAATGTAACCATACTAGCGGTTCCATTACGTTAAAGAAACAAAAAATTGTTGTAGTAGATCCTAATGAGCTCTTTAATCTTCCAGACAAAAGCATAACAAAGTCCACTGGTTTTAAGCTGTAATTAGGCAAATTCAAACTAGAAATAAAGTGCAAATATTTAACTGTGAGAGTGATTAAAGCTTTGGAAGCATTTACCAAGAATGTGGTGGCTTCCCCATCGCTTGAGTCTTTAAATCAGGATTGGATGTCTTTCTAAACACTGTACTCTTGTTCCACCATAAGTTATGTAGGAATCACTGGATGAAATACTATGGCCAGTGTTATGCAGGACGTCAAACTAAATGATCATAAAGTTCCCTTCTGAATTTAAAAATCTATGAATATCTAAAAATTAGGGCTGTCGATTAATCACAGTTAACTCATGCAATTAACTCAAAAAAAATAATCACAATTAAAAAAATTAATCGCAACTAATCGCAGTTTTAATTGCATGTTAAACAATAGAATACCAATTGAAATTTATTAAATATTTCGGAGGTTTTTCCTACATTTTCATATATATTGTATTCTGTGTTGTAATTGAAATCAAAATGTATATTATTTTTTATTACAAATATTTGCACTGTAAAAATGATAAACAAAAGAAATAGTATTTTTCAATTCACCTCATACAGGTACCGTAGTGCAATCTCTTTGTCGTGAAAGTGCAATTTACAAATGTAGAAATTTTTTTGTTACATAACTGCACTCAAAAACAAAACAATGTAAAACTTCAGACCCTACAAGTCTACTCAGTTCTACTTCTTGTTCAGCCAATCGCTAAGACAAACAAGTTTGTTTACATTTACAGGAGATAATGCTGCCCTCTTCTTATTTACAATGGCACCAGAAAGCGAGCACAAGCATTTGCATGGCACTTTTGTGTCCGACATTGCAAGGTATTTACGTGCCAGAAATGCTAAACATTCGTATGCCCCTTCATGCTTTGGCCACCATTCCTGAGGACATGCTTTCATGCTGCTGACGTTCATAGAATCATAGAATCTCAGGATTGGAAGGGACGTCAGGAGATCATCTAGTCCAACCCCCTGCTCAAAGCAGGACCTAATCCCCAACTAAATCAAAGCCATACAACAAGGCACCACTGGGAGTTGAACCCAGGATCGCCTGTTTATGAGACAGGTGCTTTAGCCAGCTAAGTTCATTAAAAAAAATAATGTGTTAATGAAATTTGGGACTGAACTCCTTGGGGGAGAATTGTATGTCCCCTGCTCTGTTTTACCTGCATTCTGCCAGATATTTCATGTTATAGCAGTCTCGGATGATGACCCAGCACATGTTGTTCATTTTAAGAACACTTTCACTGCAGATTTGACAAAACTCAAAGAAGGTACCAATGTGAGATTTCTGAAGATAGCTACAGCACTCGATCCAAGGTTTAAGAATCTGAAGTGCCTTCCAAAATCTGAGAGGGATCAGGTGTGGAACAAGGTTGCAGACGTCTTAAAAGAGCAACACTCTGATGTGGAAACTACAGAACCCGAACCACCTGAAAAGAAAATCAACCTTCTGCTGGTGGCATCTGACTCAGATAATGAAAATGAACATGCATTGGTCTGCACTGCTTTGGATTGTTATCGAGCAGAACCCATCATCAGCATGGACGCATGTCCCCTGGAATGGTGGTGGAAGCATGAAGGGACATATGAATCTTTAGCGCATCTGGCACGTAAATATGTTGTGACGCTGGCTACAACAGTGCCATGAGAATGCCTGTTCTCACTTTCAGGTGACATTCTAAACAAGAAGTGGGCAGCATTATCTCCTGCAAATGTAAACAAACTTATTTTTCTGAGTGATTGGCTGAACAAGAAGTAGGACTGAGTGGACCTGCAGGCTCTAAAATTTTGCATTTTTTTTGTACATAACTCTACATTTATAAGTTCAACTTTCATGATAGAGATTGCACTACAGTACTTGTATGAGGTGAACTGAAAAATATTATTTCTTTCATTTTTTACAGTGTAAATACTTGTAATAAAAAATAAATATAAAGTGAGCACTGTACACTTTGTATTCTGTGCTGTAATTGAAATCAATATATTTGAAAATGTAGAAAACACCCAAGAGTATTTAAATAAATGGTATTCTATTATTGTTTAACAGTGCGATTAATCGCGATTAATTTTTTTAATCGCTTGACAGCCCTACTAAAAATGTGTTAACAGAAGAAAGAAACAACTGACCTGTAAAAAAAAACCCCAATTCTTCTGTATGAGGAACATACATACAAGGTAAAATGTTAAGGAACAGAGAGCAAAAGGAAAAGGATCTGAATGAATTCCTTTAAATCTATTTTGGGAGGAAACACAACAGAAGCACAAAGGGTTCCAGTGAGGATTTTTCATTCTAAATTTGGAAGATTTTCCATTCACTCTATGACAAAAATTTGAAAATCAGACCATAGAGGAATTAGGTGAAAATCAGCCTACATGACTGACACAAGGTCACATTGGGCAGCCAGTGGCAAACCTATGAATAGAATTCAAGAGTCCTGTCTCTCAGTCTCCATCTGCAGCCACTGGACAATACTTGCACTCGATAGATACATACCTTGCACCATAAGTCATCATGCATAAACCTCTTTGTTTCTCTGTTCTTTAAACATTGATTCTCTGATTCTCTTGTTGAATCATCAGGTTAGTTGTTAATAAATTATTAGCAAACCCAATATATTCTAATCCAAAGAATGGTTCAATGGAGAGTCTTACATTCCTGATGTCCACTGCAAAGCAGAATGTGCTTTGTAACAATTGCATATAGCAGCAGAGATCTTTTCCTCGTGTCAGTGTATACCAACCCATTTCCATTTACAAATGCACCCTCCATTCTCAGACAAATTGCTAACTGTAAGGCACAGTTTACAACAGTAGGATGACATACTGGTGACCAGAACAAAATCCAAATGTTATAGAAAAAAAAAAAGGCTGGTCCTTTCTGATTATATTTATGAGAAATGTTTTCTAGTTTCTTACTGGAACATCTAAAATTCCTCTTAATTCACCCTCCCTGCTACAGCAAAAGGGACGGACAACCAGTACTAACTGCACAACAATGAATCTCCAGGGTGAATCCTGACAGGAGCTCAGGATGTTGCATGTGTTTTTTCTGCTATGGAGAAAGGCCTCTGAAAGACATCAGCATGAATTCTGGAGCCATAGACTAATTAGATCTGTTTTACTCACTAGGTTTGGCACTAGGATATCCTGTAATTTGTAATTTAACTGAGAATAATAAGGGACAGTCTAAATAAATACAAATCCAGAAGTGAGCAAGGTAACTAAAGCTAAAGAAACAAAGGAGCCCCATGAGAGAGGAAGGCCAAATAAAATCTGGTGTTACCATCTTCATGGAGGGTTCTTACTAGTGGCTGTTCCTGCTTTAGTCGTCTCCTGCAGTCTGTAGCCTGGCAGCCATTTTCAAGTCATTTTCTATTATGAAAACAAAACTGGGATTATTTAAGAGTTTCCATTTTAACTTTCTACATTGGAAAATGGGTTAAAGTACTGAAAGGACCACAAACTACCGCTGAAGTCATATGTTGGCACTTAGAGGAAGTAGAAGCAAAACTATAGGCCAGATCCTTAGGCAAAAACAGGCTTCCTTGACTTCAAGCAGTTGAAACTGTTTTTCAATGGAAAAATGGGTTTTTGAGTAAACGCATTTTTTTTCTGAAAAGCATCTACTTTCCACACAAAAAAATTGACCTTTTTTTAAACAAAAGCCCCCAGTCTCCTCAGTGGCTGGATTGCCCTGCCAGACTATATGTCCCATGATGCATCACAGTGGTTCAACAAGAAGGCAGACCCTGGTGCGTCATGGGAGATGTAGTCCCACTAGAGAGCCCTGCCCATAGAGGAGAATGAGGACACAAGGCACCCAAACTACTACTCCCATAAGGCATCATGCAGTGGTATTTCTGAATCAATACTTTTTGTTTTCAGCTGAAATTTTTCAAATTTTTGCTGAACAGCTCTAACTTCAAATCAGTAGCTACAACAATGCAAAAAGGTGTATAAGGAATGCAGCCCATACAGACAGGATGAGGGACCGTAGCCTGGAAAGCAGTGACTGTCCACTATGACCCTAAATCCTTTCCAAACAACGGAACATGAGGTCCCAGTGTGATGCTGTGGTAAAAGGAGCTCATGCAATCCTTGGATGTATAAAAAGGGGACTAGCAAGTAGGAAGAAGATTTTTACCTCTGTTTATAGCATTGATGAGATGGATACTGGGATACTGTGTACAGTTCTGGGTGCCACATTTTAAAAAGACACTAAAAAAACTGGAGAGAGCACAGAAAAGAGCCGCAAACATGATTCGAGGGCCGGGGGAAATGCCTCACAATGAGAAACTTAAAGAGCTCAGTCTGTTTAGCTCAGTGTTTCTCAAACTATTGGACTGGTGACCCCTTTCACACAGCAAGCCTCTGAGTGCGACCCCCTTATAAATTAAAAACACTTGTTTATATATTTAACACCATTATAAATGCTGGAGGCAAAGCGGGGTTTGAGGTGGAGGCTGACAGCTCACGACCCCCCATGTAATAATCTTGCAACCCCCTGAGGGGTCCCAACCCCCAGTTCGAGAACCCGTGGTTTAGCTTGTCAAAAAGAAGATTGAGAGGTGACTTGATTTCAGTGTGGAAGTAGCTTCATGGGAGAAAATACAGGGTACTAATGGGGCTCTTTAATCTAGCTGAGAAAGGCATATCAAAACCCCATGGTTGGACGTTGAAGCCAGACAAATTCAAATTAGGAATTAGGCACAATTGCTTATAAAAACAGTGAGAACGATTAACCAGTGGAAGAAATTAGGTGGATTTCTCCATCTCTCGCAGTCTTCAAATCCAAACCGGATGCCTTTCTGGAAGATATGCCTTTGCCAAACACAAGTTATGCTTTAGTCAAAGATTGTTGTGGCTCAATACAGGCGTAACTGGGTGAAATGTAATGGTCTGTGTTACGCAGGAGGTCAGACTAGATGATGGTCATTGTCCCTTCTGGCCTTACACTATAAGGTTATCATTTTGGAATGATTTAAAAGTTCTATTGTCCACCAATTAATTTCTTCTCCCCACTCATTTAACATAGAAACCGTGAGCCGTATTCATCGGCATCTTACTAGGACCCCTTTATGCTGGCTCCAATGGTGAAAAGGGTCTCCAAAGCCAGTGTATCTGGCTACTGGGGAATTCCCTCCTGGTAGAGGGAATTCTTACAGGGTGCAAAGCTGAAAAAATAGCTCCCTATGCCAGCCTCTTCAGAGCCTAACTGTATGGGGCATGGCCAGGAAAAAGGAGGTGCGCACGGAGTCCCACTGCACTCCAGCTATTCCTGGCTGCCGTAATGAGCCTCAGGGGCTATAAGGAGCCAGGTCCATATTAAAGCAGTCAATGCTTATCTGGAGCTGAAAATGTCAAATTTCATCCTAACCTGATCTGCAATTCAGCTCAGCTCTCCTGACAAGTGCATTGTTAAGAAATCAGCAAGGTGCTGGAACTAATCAAGATGCCTCAGCTAGCTGGATACTTCACCTCATGTGTGGGATGGAGGAATGAAGAGACGAAAAACTAGCTGACAGCAGGGAAATGGAGAAGCTGTAGCACATATAGAACTGGCCCTGAAATAATCAGATTCCTAACTTCTTTATTTGTTCCTGGCCTGATTCCCATGCTGACCAGACAACCTTCTCCTCAGTACAATGCACAGCATCGCATATTAATGTAATGAGGTGATGGATCACCCCAGTGCCTGCGTGTCCTGGATTTACGAAGAGACCTTAGCCCCTAAAAACCTGATTTGAAAAAATAAGGATTTTGGTTTTACTGCACAAGCAGTTTGTACATGTGTGCTTGGAGGGGGGTGGGGCGGTGGGAACTGATTGTTTAGAAGCTTTTTCAAAACAATTGGTGTTTGATCCCAATTGGTGTTTGATCCTCAGCTGGAGTAGATGGGGCTAGCTCCATTGAAATCAAAGCAATGCCCATTTACAGCAACTGAGGAGCTGGCCAACCAAGTAGGGGATTGGTTAACACTTGAACTGCATGTAAGTATAATTGGGTATTTCCATTAGTAAAGGCAGGCACCTCTCCTGCAGGTAGTTCAGCATATCTCCTCTTCTTGGCGGAAGAAAAATGTTCAATACAAATAAAATCTCCTGCCCCTGTATAACACCTCTTGTCTCTTTCACCTTGGTGTTCCTAGCATTTTTCTTCATTCAGCAGTTGGTCAAACACTAAAATGTTGGTTTTTTGAATTTTCATAAGGCTTTTAATCTCCCCGTTTTCCTGCGAGGTGTCCAAAGAGAGCTTCTCTTGCTGGCACAATTCAGAGCACAAGCCTCAGACTTAGCAGGTAATTAGTTAGCTAGAGTTTAGAGTGGAGGATTTTTTTTCCATAAAAGAGCATGAAAGATATTTCTGAATTAGTACAGTATAAGCTGGTTTATATATTTCCTGTCAAATACAACTAGATGCAACTTCTGCTCTCAGGTATTTTTGCACATCTCCAATGGAAAGACAGTGAATGTTGAGTGCACATAACCACAGGCAGGATATGTGCCTTATAACCGACTAAAGATTGAGGGCTGGGATCATCTCCTCTGCTTCCATCACTGAAGAGGACCCAGCCCAGGACCCTGGAGATGTGGAAAGAGAAACCCACATTTCGGTGACATCATTCCTACCTTCACCCAATCCTATGGAAGCCTTTTGTGGGGGTCTCCAAGTGTCTGGAGGAGATGGGTGAGAGAAGTCATGGGGCCAGCAAGAGGTAGGGCCAGCGAGATGACTGCTTTCTCACCCTTCTCACCCCATGCACACTACACTGACTCCATCCCCCATAGGGGGTTGCTCAGGGTAGCCTCCAGGAAGAAAACTCAAGGGAGTCCAGTTCTTGCGGATGTTCTCAAAGCTGTACCTGCTAGTGCACTGTCCAGTGGTCAACCAGAGTCTGAAATACGTTAGCATGAAAAAAAAATCATTGAATAATTTTGAACAAATACATTGTGGGGGACAGGGACATAAGTCTTTCACTACCTTTCACAGTCCCAAAAAGTTGACAACCCAAATCTATTCAGAATCAGATTGTACTCACTCAGTTGTTATATGAAAAAATGCCTACATTAGAACTGTCCTTATTTCTACACATGGGCCAACTAATTAATAGTCTGGAAAAAAACCACCCCCCAAATTACTAATGATGAGAGAGAAAGAGGAAGGATTTTGCATTTTGCCCACTTTTGTTCATGTGTCCATTTCATGCCCATTGGAACAATGACCCTAAATCAGGAAGCAGACTGTGCTGCATTAAGCCAGGGTCCTTACCCAAGGCCAACTGACGTCAATAGGAGTTTTTCCACTAGATGTAATGGAGATGAACTTTGCCTTATATTTCTCTCAGGCCAAGGTGATTTGGTCATTTTGTTGGATCTTGCCCATTAGTAAGGCTCAATTATCTCAGTGTTAAAGGGCAGGGTGTCACATTGGTAGAAACTCCTGCTAACCACCCTCACCCCACCAAAAATAATAATAAAAACATTTGGTGGATGTGCCCAACTCCTATTGAACTGGGCATCTAACTCTCATTTGTGCCTTTAGAAATCTCCTCCTTAAATGATACCTAACTTAATTCATGTAACATGAGGCCAAATTCATTCCCGGTGTGTCTTTGCTGAAGTGAGTGGAGAGACAGCAGGGATTAGTTTTATCATTTTTTTAACCAAATTAATTAACTTTATAATATTAACCATTATAATCCTGATCCTGTAAAGATTTATGCATGTGAGTATCCGTATCACACCTTAATCAATAGGAATACTTATATGCATAAAATTAGTCACGGGTCAGATTGGGCCCTTTACGTAGAGTAGAGGAGAACAATTTAATCACAGTTTTTCATCACTAGTACTTTGTTTTGCTGGGAAAAAGTAAGAGGAAGATTTGAATTACAATGATTTGAGAGGCTACACTATATTAGACAGACTAATTCTTGTAACCTGCTGGTACCAGGAGCGGATGACTAAATCAAATATCTATTTTCCTCCTGTTTATTTATAAAATCCATTGCACTACTTATTCAATATTTATGCTGACTGTCATTGTGTGAATTACTACATTTTTTATTCTCTTTTGGAAACTGGACTAGTTGAAATAGTACAGCATTTCTTTTTATCTCAGAAGAGCTTTAATCTCCAGCTGATCCTCAGCAAATTAAATCATTTTTGTACCCGATCCATGGTTTGAATATATTTTACAAGAAGCAATTCTGGAGTTAGAATTCTGTAGTACAATGGCTATATTACTATTAGCTAGCATGACATTATAATAAATTAATAAATGCTTGAAAACTTGGGGTAGAGATGGTATTTTGGCATTTTGTACTACGTGGAAACATAGCACCTGCCACACTGGACAAGATTACTCAACATTTATAGCTATTCATTCTAAGATAAGAGTAATCAATACTCATGCTTCAGGGAATAAGCTGATTGCCTTCAGGGGTCAGGAAGGATTTCTTATTTCCATTGATAGCATTGCACAGGAGTTAATAAAAATACTATAAACACGTAAATAAAAATAGAAAGTTATATGAACCCATGGGAAATATTAAAAGCAAATGTTAATCAGTCTAGAAGGCTCCACTGTACACATCTGGTGCAAACAATACTGTACATCTGTTTAATTACTACACCTGATTGTGAGCAAGAAATAAATCCCAGAGCTGATCTCAATCATTTTTCCAGATTGTAGTGGTGAGCAGCATGGGGAAGATTTCCTTAACAATAATCATGTGGTTAATATGTATTATACCATAAAGCTGACAATTATAGTATGCATATATATTTTGCTGTCTTAGTCTCAGGTCTTTCAGATACAAGACTATAGAAGAACAATCTTCATAAACATCTTATTTGGCTTCAATATTTTCATGCCTAATGTTAGATTGCAGTGATGCTGACAGACAGTGGTCTAGTGGGTAAGGGACTGATGTGGGTTCTGTACCCCGCTGTACCACTCATCTGTTGTGTGGCCTTGGGTTAGTTGTTTCCCCTCCCCCCCCCCTTTGCTTTGTTTATTTAGAGTGTAAGCATTTGGGGGCAGGCATTGTCTATTGATTGATGTATATACAGTGTCTAGCACACTGGAACCCCACTATCAGATGGCACCTTTAGACATGCAATATAAATAACATCTATTTAAACTTACGTTTAAAACATTTTCCAAGAAGCAAACAGTAAGAAAGAAGCCAAACTCATTCTATAAAGTAAGCTGGAGTGCAGATGTACAAACAGGGCAGATTGGCAGAGGCCCGGGGGTTTTCCACCTTCCTCTGCAGCGTGGGGCACGAGTCACTTGCTGGAGGATTCTCTGTACCTTGAAGTCTTTAAACCACGATTTGAGGACTTCAATAGCTCAGACATAGGTTAGGGCAGGGGTTGGCAACCTTTCAGAAGTGGTGTGCCGAGTCTTCATTTATTCACCCTAATTTAAGGTTTCGCGTGCCAGTAATACATTTTAACATTTTTAGAAGGTCTCTTTCTATAAGTCTATAATATATAACTACACTATTGTTCTATGTAAAGTAAATAAGGTTTTTAAAATGTTTAAGAAGCTTCATTTAAAATTAAATTAAAATGCAGAGCCTCCTGGACCGGTGGCCAGGACCTGGGCAGCGTGAGTGCCACTGAAAATCAGCTCGCGTGCCGCCTTCGGCACCCGTGCCATAGGTTGCCTACCCCTGGGTTAGGGGTTTGATACAGGAGTGGGTGGGTGAAATTCTGTGGCCTGTGTTGTGCAGGAGGTCAGATTAGATGATCATAATGGTCCCTTCTGACCTTAAAGTCTATGATTCTATGACCTCATCATTACCTCTTGGGAAATATTTAATATTTCTGAAGATGAATCACCGGTGTTCTTCTTTGCCGGTTCTGGTGCCTTTGCCTTTATCCTACCAACTGGAGTGATGAGATGTCCCGTAGCATCTTTGTGAGAGAAGCAGGAGAGTCCATAGTCTAAAATGACCCTTTAAGAACAGATATTAAATTGTTCAGATCCCACATTTAAAAACAGTGGTATATTTTTCTCTCAACCCACTCAATATCCTGTAAAATGGCTTTTAATAATTTATCCCATGCGGATGTATAGTCTAACCTTTTCATAATGACTCAACTTGCTATAGCATGTCCTTTTCATGAATAGTGGTATTATGTTTGCCAGTTGTCACAGTGGTATTGTTTCCTATTCATTTTCTGGGTGTCTGCTCTGTAGACCTGGGAATTTGTCTGCCCAATATGCTTTTTATAACCATTCTCACTGTTATCTGCAGAGTCTCTAACTCCTCCACTACCACCCCTGGAATTATGGTGACTGCCTTAAGTAGTTCTCTGCCCCTTCATCCTTTGTTAAAAATAAAAGTCAGTCATTGCTTTAGAAGTGGATTCAGTGCTTGTGAAAGATGTTAGGCTCCAATTCAGGCCAGTATCCCTCTTCAGAACAGCACTTAAGCAAGTGCTCAACTTTAAGCATGTGCTTAAGCCCCACAGAAGTCAAGCATGTTCTTAAGGCCACGTCTACATTACCCGCCGGATCGACGGGTAGCAATCGATATATCGGGGGATCGATATATCGCGTCTCGACTAGACGCGATATATCGATCCCCGAATGCGCTCCCATCGATTCCGGAACTCCACCAGGGCGAGCGGCGGTAGCGGAGTCGACGGGGGAGCCGNGCCCTAGTGTAGACCAACCCTAAGAAGTGTTCTGAATTGGGTCCTTTGGTCGAATGTAATACGGCACAGCTCAGACAGTGTCCATTTCCCCACATTGCCCTGTCCTGTTTTGCATGACCACCACTAGGGGGCAGTGGCATTGGAACACTTTTTATCATGAGGGGGCTGAAAGCCATTGAACAAAACTGTAAACCTTGTATATGATGGAAACCACTTCAAGCCAAGGGATGCTGCTGGACCCCCAGAACCCCTAGTTCCAGCACCCTGCTAAAGGGCTAATTAAAAACAAACATTCATTGAATTAAAAGAGGGATGGACACATTTAGGGCCAATTCATTATCCGCCTCCTGAAGCCTCAGAGATAAGCTTCTGCCAAGAAATTAAGCCCTAGACTTGATGACCCACTGGTCTGAGCTGGTACTGCAAATCCTATGTTCCCAGAGGTAAGGGAAAAGTCCAGGTATCAGAGACGTCCTGGGTCTCTGATAAGACATCAGTCAAGGGCACCAGTTATTAGCAGATTTGGGGAAGGTCTTGGAACTTAGGCTCCAGCCTGAGCTTGAATGTCTACACTGCTATTTTTAGCCCCACAGTGCAAGCCTGAGTCAGTTGACCTGGGCTCTGAGTAGGGTGGCCAATGCCTGGTTTTCGACTGGAAAGTCCGGTTGAAAAGGGGACCTGACAGTGTCTGATCAGATCTTCTGACCGGAAACCCAAAGTCCAGTTACTGCAGGCGGGGAGGCACTGGGTCATCCCCCCGCCAGCGCCTACTTAGCTGGGGCAACCTCCTACCTGTGTCGGGCAGCTGCAACCACGGCTCCACAGGTGAATCCCTGGGGAAAAGCAGTGAGTGATGGGGAGGAGGGGAGAAGGCGTGGATGGGGGCGGAGCCTCAGGGGGAAGAGGCGGGGCAGGGTCGGGCCTTGGGGGGAAGAGGCGGGGCCGGTTTTTAAATATTACCAAGTTGGCAACCCTAGCTCCGAGACTTGCTGCTGCAGGGTTTGATTGCTACAGGCTCACACAAGATTGAAGTCCCACTTAAGACCTATTTGAGGCCAATGTCTTTAATTAGCCCTATAGAAGGAGTGAATTTCACCATTAGTTCTCCCCTGCCCTCCCCTTTTCTTTATCTTCTAATCTTTTATATTCCTTCACTGATGATTATTATAGAGCCTCATCCAATTCCCATTAAAAGGTAAGGAAAGATTCTCATTGGCTTCAGTGAGTTTTGTATCAGGGTCATCATGATTTATGCTCAAGCTAGTCTCCTTCTGCAGTCTTAAAAGAAAACGAAGGAAAAGTATAGGCCCAATTCTCCAATTCTGAATGCCCTCAACTCCTTTAGGGCATGTGAATGGGAGTTCAGTGTGTTCAGGGGCACCTAGCAGGATTGGGCCCCTTTAGGGTTTTCATCTACCTTACTTCTCTAAATGAAGCAGAAAATCTCCTCTGAACGCTATATAATTTAAGTCCCTGCCCCCCCTCCCCGAGAAATGGCGTAGGAAAAATATCTACTCTCGAGGCCTGACCTTGCCATATTTTTCCTGTGCTACCATCCGGCTCCAAGAGGAAATGTCCTCTAATAAATGCTGCTCCCAGAACTGTGCTGCTAACATGACTGATATCCCTAGTGATGGTGCTTATGTTAATAAGGACGTTAAAGGGAAAAGCTAGGATGGTTCTGTACCGAACAGAATAAAAACAGCCTTTGTCAAATAGAAAAAGAGAAAGTTGGAAGGTAAAGAGAGGTTATTTCTAATGAGATTAAAAATGGTGAGTGAAACCAAACTAAACTATAAATATTGCTGACGAGCATCCCTTGCATGATACTACTATAAAACTCTATTTTCATGGATTGTATGAGTATTGTACATTACTCGTTGAATGGCGATGGGTTTGGATTTGGGGACAGAATTTAAAATCTGAACAAGGAGTATTTGAGAGAAAGATTAAGTGTCCAGTTTTCGCCTTATCAAGTTTAGTTACAGATGGATGGATCTATAAAGACCCATCTTGTTTGCAGCTGGGCAAAGAGGCTCGAGATGTATTTTAGTCTATGGGTCGGATTCGACTTCCAAAGTATCACATATTGTTCCCGTGAGATTTTGGCCCCACGTGGCAGAGCACAATTTATGAGATCTGATGGGACAAGAACCGAGATTCTCATGGGATTTCCTCCAATCTAAGAAACCGAGCTAGATACAAGAAGCAGGTACTTTCCAGTCTGGGATTTAATCTGGAGTGACTATCACAGGAGTGGATTCAGATCCAGGTATTTGAATCCAAATTTCTTCTCAAAACTCAGAACATTCAGATACGTCAGTCAGTTTGGGCTCTCTTTAGTTCTGCGTATGCAGCACCGGTATTTCCCTGTGCAACCACTGGTAAATATGCAAGCAAAGGCCAACAGCAACATGGATAATATGGATTCACTTGCATTGTGACCTATTCTACACGTACAAATGCAGGTTTTGAATGTGCAAAATGGAGATGCACGCAAATTTTGCAGGAGCAATTGTGGAACCCAACTGAAAATTCAGCTCTGGGAGTCTTTCCCCCCCCTCCAATAGGAGGTATAATTTCTATTTTCCTCTATTAAATCTACAGTAGTTGCCATGGTTAAAATCCATTAAAATACAAACGAAGTAAAATTTTGTTCTGCCACATGCAGCAGTGTATTATTTATCATCATCTCCTGACTAATGCTAATTTTTTTTGTTAATGCTCAGCATTTTCCTTTTTGTGGGAGAACATAGGTTTGGCAGGAGCTCAGCTACAGGCTGAGAAACACCCCTCAGAAACTATTTTAATCTGAAAACGGTTAAAGTTTGGATGAACAGGTTGAAACATATGTCCAATAGACACTGAAGCGAATGCAGTTATATTTATAAATCTACAGAAAAGAACAAAGGGAAGGATTTATAAACGGGTACAGGCCTTGAGTTTCTCTAAAATAAAAGACGTGTTAATGTACTTCCTTGTTTTTATAAAGGGTCATGAATTATACTGTATATATCTGTCTTGCAACAATGAGAAGTAATGACTGAACGAAAGTGTGTGAGGATATTATTTTTCTTGAAGAGGATAGAGCTGTATAAAACAAATGTACCCTCTCTCATTAGGCCACGTACACTGTGTTCTTTTCATGTCAACTCTGGGAACCATTTGCAATATTAGAGCTGGATGATACTGTACACTATACAACAATCTACTCTGTTCAGGTTCACCGGCCAAGAACGTCACTGTGGAGTTACACTGGTGAGAGCAAGAGGAGAAGTAGACCCTCAAACACTCACTGTCCCAGTACCTACAGTATCTGGCACAACCATGGTATCTTTCGGTACCTAGAATAGAAGAGAACGGGTCCGATGGTGCAAGACATGAGAAATAATTCTTCCCCATAAGCAAGACACAAGAAGTAATTCTTCCACTCTACTCCATGCTGATTACGCCTGAACTGGAGTATTGTGTCCAGTTCTGGGCACCACATTTCGTGAAAGATGTGAATGAATTGGAGAGAGCCCAGAGAAGAACAACAAAAATGATTAAAGGTCTAGAAAACATGACCTATGAGGGAAGATTGCAAAAACTGGGTTTGTTTAGTCTGGAGAAGAGAAGACTGAGGGCAGGGGGGACATGATAACAGTTTTTAAATACATAAAAGGTTGTTACAAGGAGGAAGGAGAAAAATTCTTTTTCTTAACCTCTGAGGACAAGAAGCAATGGGCTTAAATTGCAGCAAGGGCTGTTTAGGTTGGATATTTGGAAAAATGTCCTGTCAGGGTGGTTAATCACTGGAATAAATTTACTAGGGAGGTTGTGGAATCTCCGTCATTGGAGGTTTTTAAGAGCAGGTTAGACAAACACCTGTCAGGGATGGTCTAGAGAATACTTAGTCCTGCCATGAGTGCAGGAGACTGAACTAGATGACCTCTCAAGTCCTATGACTTTCTAGTCCTATGATTCTATGTTAATGGTAATCCATATCTAACTAAAGGTAATATTATTACAAGCCACATCCTGAGGTCCTTGAATTCAATGGGACTGTTCAAGTGAGTAACTAACACTTAAAGTGACTAATATGGACTGGAGAATCAGGTCTTCTGTTTCTGCTCAATGAGCCATTTCCCATTAACTTCCTTGCAAATCTGTCAGAATGAGGACTGAGTAAAATCCAAAAGCCAGTTTTCAATCTCCTTACTTATGTTGGATAATTCCATCAGTAATCCAGTTGTTTCCAAGGGGACTATGCCTGGAGTAAGGTATTACTCAGAATGAGCCAGGGTGTTGGGATAATTGAAATAAGAAATACAAAATGGAGTCTGTGACATGTGACTTCGGAACTCCATCCTTGTTTACCTCAGGGGCACTGACTCTAAGCTAGCCCCAACTGGACAGGACTGGACTTTCCTGCCTTTGGGCTCCAGACTTTCCATCTGTTTTCCCGCCCAAATCCCTAAAGGTTCTATCATCTCAGACTTGCTTGGCATTGCTATTTGGAAGAGTCCAATTTTTCCCGCCTTAACATCTATAAAAGACTGACCCCTGTGTGGATGCGGGGCGGTCCATCTGAGCAGCAGCCTGTGCGCAGTGCGGTACGGGTCTCATCGTGGTTCTGACCATATCGACAAGACTGACACCTATCCCGAAGACACCGGAGAAGACGTTTAACACTTACCTTATCCTGCTGTTCCATCTCCGGAGGGCTTCTCTTCCACAGAGATCACCATCCATCCGTTGGATTCCTCAGAGTTCCTCCTTGACGGCTTTCCACTAGCCCGATAGTTGAGGTCCTGAGCACCACCACCGCACACAATTCAGCACCTAGATTAAGTAGGAAGAAATCAATCTCTGTTATAGGGTACTTGGCCCAGGGAGGAATTTATCTGGGTCTGGGCTTTATGCCCCATTGGAAGTCACCGTCACTATTGTTATTGGTTGTAATACTGGTTTGTGTTTGTGGTTTTCCCCCTTCCCTATTAATTGTATTCTTATCCCTAATCACATCTTGTTGCTTTCACCTTATTTACCTGTCTCCTCTTCATTATACACCACACCATACCTGGGGTATTGGTCCACTGGGTGATTAGATACCAGAGTGGGTCATATCTGCACTTCTGAGAAAAACTGGTATCCATTTTCTTTCCCTCTACCACACCTGATTTATTCTAAGAGTTACCTTTTCCCCCATTTAAGGCAATAGGGGTGTCAGAACCTGGCCATGGGAGAGGAGTTCAGGAGTTGGCTGGTTGTCATCATATAGATTTCAGGAATCCACAAGGACATTGAGTCCCTGAGAAAGAGGAACAAAACTCATAGCCCTTCCCACTCAAAAATAAAGCTGCTTGATTGAGAGGAAATAATCCAGGTAGCCTGCTTCCCGGAGGACTGCTATGCTCTAATCGTAGCACTGGATTGTCCAAAGTGATTCAGCACATTGATGGGAACCCATTGTTAAAATTCTGCTATAAAAAGTAAAGGAAGGCTGGGGTGATTTCCTTGCCTTGGGTGGAATTCCCCTCCTTTCTCTATACTTATCCCTACGGAGATGGCTTATCCCTGCAGCTCATAAATACACCTTTGGATTGGAGCAGCATGCGTCTAATGGCTGGTATTTAATAAAAAATACTCTTGGAGGAGGATATGCCTCCCTCTCCCTGCTCCTGACCCTTGTCCTCCACTTCCAAATTACTCCGGCCAAACCTGTGTTATGACATTAATAGACTCAGTACATTTGAAGAGCAAAGTACAAGTATTTCCAGCAAACGCACTTAGTAGACATCCGATTGCAAAGTGATGCTGCCTCTCTCCTTGGTTATGGTTAAAAGAGCAAGTCACTAACTGGGAAAACAAATCTGTTCCCCATTTCCACTTCCTTCCTCTGCTTAAGTGCCTGCTCCCCTAGAAGATAGCTAAGAGTCTTTTGTTAAAATGTTGGCAGCACAAGCCCAATTCAACAGTAACCAAAAGATAAAGGGCATTTTACAGAGACTTCTTCTGTCAAACTTAGAGAGAGCATTCCTGTTACTTTTGTGATGTTCTATATTCTCCTCACTGACTGCTGACTATTAGGAAATATCTCTGTGTTTTAATTAGACCAATTCTCTCCCCAGCCCAGCTTGTTCTGCTGCTTGATCCTGCAGTGAAGTTACAGTTCTGATTTTGGCATCACAGTCTGAGGCCCTGGAACTGACTGTCACAAATCCAGCATTTCATAGCAAGATCAAGTAGGAGAAGGTAGGCTGTGAGAAGCCTTTTTGATGGCAGGGAAAGTTATGACAAACATGTGACAAATAATTAGATTTGTGTTCACATTTGATATAACCGAGATGTTTCCCAAGGGCACACAAAATAAAAATTTTCCCCAATGAACAGATTCAGTGAAAAATACAATGGGCAAACTCCGTCTCTGTCTCTCCATCTCCACCTGTGCAACTCGATAAGCAATACACATGTTTAATCCATTAGTTCAGTATGTCATGAGTCTCCTTCTACTGGCTGGTCCAAAAAGAGGATAAGACCTTTTTTACTGCTGCCAGTTAATGGAGTTACTTCCTTTAGCTCACACACTAGCAAGAAATTGTGCAAGAAATTCAAACCCCACTTGACAAATTATTGGGGTACGGCGTCTTTCTAACACATTTTTACATTAGGTTACACATGTCATTGAGGACAGATTTTGGCCCATTATGCTCAATTTTTGCAATGCCAAATCCAAGCATATTTGCCCTGAGTGTATTGGATTTTTTCATCTGTAATTTGTTTGCATTGGAGGAAAAGACATTTGGACCCTTTGCTTTTTGATTGTTATGATAGCTCTGATAAAGCTACCAAATTCCTGGTATTTCCCTCTGGCTACATCAATTTACAGCACAAAGGGACCAATCCTGCTACCACTGCAGTCAGCACCAACGCTCTCATTCATTTCAGATGGAGTAGGATTAACCCTCCCATAGTTTCTGTAACTACTTTAAATTTGGGCCATCCAGATGAGAGCCAAACACGTAAAGAAGAGCAATAAGGCCACACCATTTACGTCTTCTACACCCTTTTACCAGAAAAATTCTAAGCTGATGATAGCCCTTTAGCCTTTGTTTGTTCACTGTGGCCTGCAAGTTACCATTTCATGCAGTAAAAAAGGGAAGCATTCAGCTTTATTTAATATTTTTCCAAACCAAACACATCATAGTGCAAGCAACTGTTAAAAAACAAAAAAACAAACCTCAGTTTACATCAAATTATCTTTTGTTTTTTGGAGGATAAATAATCCTTTTGCGCAGGAGTTGTGTGTTGTTAACACAATATTACTAGAGAAGGATAGGTTTTAATTTTGCATTGAATGTTAGTTCTTTGAACTTTATGATTTAGTTTTTTTAAACTAGGGAGTTCTTGCAGGTTCAATAAAAGCATTGCATAAGCTGTAACGCACACACTGCACAATTATTTGGTGGAAAATTAAATCAAACGAAGCCAAGTCTAATTTACTTCTTTCCCATATCTTTTTGGAGAGAGAAGATTTTCATTTTTTAGTAATGCCACTAGCAGGGGGTTGGTTACCTGGTAGTTATTAATCCTCCTTTTAGTTTCTAGCATCACTATGTAGCGCACAATTCTGCCACTCTCACCCCAGATGAGTAGGACCTTTTTCAGTGGCAGGCTTTAATAGGGCTGCTTATGAAGTAAGATACTACTCAATAAGTGATGGTGTCCTAAATTATTTATATAAGAACAAAAATCGAGGGACTTCTAGAATGCAATCATGTGTCTTCTTCTAATCGGTGTTTAAAGATCGATTCAAGCTGATGCAACTGAAGCACAAAAGTCCTCTGTGTCAGACACTGAAGAATGTCTTGCTTTAAACTATTTACAAAAACTACTGGTTGCCAAAGGTGTATCACTTACATGAAACCCAGGCAGTAAGTTCATTGCTTACATGTACTTATTTAAAAAGGAATGAAAAATCTAAATGCAGCAAGTCAGTTTATCACTGAGAAAGACTTATTCCATCTCTCCTTGAGGAAACCTACGGTATATAATAGCATCACTACAAATCATTTTTATGCTACCGGAGATAGATCTGAAATGAACAATGAAAAATATTCATTTATTATGATTTAATAACTGCACCTGTCAAACTCTGGACCCATCATAAAACTGACATAAAACCATTTTTATTAAAACATCAAGACAGGACACAACCAACAAGGCCTACGTGGAAACAAAAATAATCAAACAAACCCTCAGACTTCCTACTTTCCTAGCTTCTCTCAATCACACTTCTGCCCCCTGAAAAAATCTCCATCAAAACTTACCAAGGAATGCTATACAACATGTCAATATGTTTGCAAAGAACAATTGAACATCCACATATAGGACAGAACTACTCATATACTATACATATATTAACAGCAGAAGTGTCTTTTTCACCTCATGCAGTCTGAACTTTTCAGCCAACTACAAAGTTAATTTGAGTGATCCTTGATAATTAAGGGGTCTATTCTCCCACCATTATTTTGGGCAGGATTTGCACATGAATACTGAAGAAGGAACAAACACTTCTAATTAATAATGGCCAGTTTGTATCTACCTAGGTATTTCTATTGCTCCCATCAGCCTTACCCCACAATCTTTGATGTATTATTGTATTTTTCCTTATGACACCCCGGCAAAGTGTGATATTATCCAAATGACAGCTTGAGGCACAGCGACACTAAGTGACTTGCCCAAGGTCACAAAGTGGCAGAGTATGGAACTGAACCTGGCTTCAAATTTTCCTGCTGGTTTATACTTAGGACATGTTTGTTATGATGGCTGATCCTTTTCCTATTGATGTCCAAGGCAAAAGTCCAGTTGACTCTTGTTATGGTTTCATAACTATTTGACAAAGTAAATTAAATAAATTCCTATTAATCATTGCTATGGAACCAGAGTGCTTTGCAAAACACAGGAGCAGCCACATTCCCTGCTGTGGAGAGGCCTTACTATGTACTTTCAATACAAAGAAGCACGTACTCATATATCAATGACAAAAAATGGAAGTTAATGTTTTATCCCTAATGCTTTCTCCATGGCAGATACAGTCCCAACCACATTAGAGATGTGCTAAAAGAGTTACATGGTTTTAAGTCAGGCTCCTCCTTTCACAAACTGAATTAAACCAATTTCATGAAGGACAAAGGCCAAGGTCTGATTTATATAACACAAGGATATAACGTTGTAACTAGCTGTTTGAAGCTCAGAAGCAAAAGATCAGGGACGAAGCCAGGAGGAAGATTTCAGCATGTTGCATTGGGAGTTAGCCATGCAATCCCCCCCGAGTAATTATAGCAACATACATTCAGCTCCCCCTACAGCATTACGAACATTTACCCAGTGATAACGGTGATTCAAGGTTTACCATTAGCAATATAATGACAGCTGGGGCATGACCATGCAGTGCTAGTACAATTAGGTAAAAAACATCAGTGTGTTTTTTCCCTATGCCCAATTTGGAGTGCAACAGTGGCCATGGAACAACATGGCAGGTAATCATCCTAACATGAGTTTAAGGTGCAATCTTTGAGGAGAGCCAGCACTACTGAACTAACCTCTTAGGCTAGCTTTAGAAAGATGATGTAAAGGGCTTGTCTAGTCTAGAGCTGGGCAACATTTTTTGACCAAAACTGTTTTTGGCAAAGAAATGCCGATTTGGCAACACAAACATTTCACAATTGTGTGTCAATTTCACCAAATTGTTTTGGTCCCAAAAAAACCACGACCACCTTTAAAAACTTCCAAAAACATTTTCTTTTGACATTTTTTCAAGGAAATGTTTTGATTTGTTTCAATTCAAAATGACTTTTCATTTAGAAATGTCCTTTAATTTTATTTTTAAAAATTAAAAAATGATCAGCAAATGTTTTGCTTCAGGTCAAATGAAATGTTTCATTTGATCCCAAATGAAATGTTTTCCAACTTTTCAATTGGCAGAAAAACGTTAACAATTTAGGGTATTTTTGGCCTGAAATTGCCAGCAACCCCAAAAATCTGTTATTCGCCCAGCTCTCGGCTGGACTCAATATATTTGCACCATAATAATTATGTCTTTGTGCAAACCTCCAATGTAAATAAAACAGGGCGTATCACACCTGTGCAAAAGAAAAACAGTATAGACAGGACTTAATTATAGTTCTCAGACAATGTGACATGTTTATAAACACACAACAGATCTTTAAAAGTTCAGTTTCTAAATACTCTTGAAGCCTGTAATAGCACATCTACCTGTAACCCTGACTCGCAGTGAGTAGCATTTACTTATGCGAGTAGCCCTGTCATAGCCACCCATATACGAACTAACTGCATGAGTATATTTGAGTGTTCTGCAAAATTGAAAAAAAAGTGAGTAATGACAAAAATATGGTTAAGTGCGGATATTTTCAGGAGCTCAGCAATGCACAAAAACAACTACGAGGGCCAAATTTTGCCTACAGACATTCTTGTGAAATTCCCATCCATCAGGAGGAGTTGTGTACATGACAGACTAAATTTGGCAGCTGGAAACTTAACTGATTGGATCCATTAGCACCTTGGAGGCTAAAGATCTAGTGCTAAGGATTGGCATCAAATGCAGCACGCGGCTTGTCTATGCCTGTGCACAAGGACTGTTTGGTGTTTGTTCTCATGGTGAAGTGACGTTTTGAGGGGTAAAAGAAATCACTCGAGGTTCGAGAGTGGGGAATGTACAACATGCTGTTTAAATCAGGTGTGATTAATTACAGCTTGTAAACCTTTAAATGAAATACCACTAACAACATAGAAAGGTAATTGATTTGCTTGGATTTGTACAAAACCATTAAAAACAAAGCAGTTTGTTATCACCTAACGAGTCCATGACTCCATAATTTTTTTCTAGGATTTGGGTGTCTTTTGACTTGGATCTACCGTGGATATATGATTTCTCTAAACAAGCGTTTGTTAGTCTACAAATTAGAACTCTTTTCTGGGATCTTAGAACAATTCATATCAGCATTAACTGCTAGGCACACCTTTCCCGCTGCCTTTAATGCTAATAATAATGTTATATTCTGCTATTGCACCCATCCCTGTGGTACTGGAATCAACTGCAACCTGTTCTATCAGGACTCTTGTGCCCAGATGTACTAACTTCCTCTAGAAGTAACATACCACTTCACTGAATGGGTGATGAATGCCCCCAACTCAACTGAGTTGTACTCCTTAGGGCAGGGAGGATGGGGAGTAGGCCACGACTGTTGCATACCCCCATGTGCCAACCAGCCAAGCCGACCAGTTGCACCGGGGAAGTAACAGATTTCAACCCCACGCTTGCCATGATACAACCACAAAGTCGTGGGAGGTTTTGTGCTTTGGGCTGGTTGCTCTGCAGCTAGTGCTGGTCATCCCAGAGCTTTAGGATGACACAGTCCCATGATGTCAAGTGCGTTTGCTGTTAGCATGGTTGAATGCAGCCCTAGTGTGGATGCCAGGTGTAACAGCAAACCCACTAGATGTGCGAATACTGCAGGCAGATACACTGATTCATGTTAGCTACGCTCAAGCATAGTACAATCAAGAAACTCTGACTGTGACCCAAACAGAAAAAGTTGGTCCTGTACTAGCACTGGTTGATAATATACCAAATACACTCTGGCCTGCTAGTCGTGTATTTATAGCATACTATTAAATATTTAACTTGGATACATCATTTTAATGCCTAGGATTTTGTTTATTACAAAGCCGATTCCTTCCGAAATGGAGGATCCCATATTTCCTTTTCTGATTGATCAGTCATTACTAAGTTGACAACAATATATGTTTGAGTTCCACTTGCACATAAAGTTCTTAGTCAGTGCTCATCTTTCATTATAATTAAATTTCAAAAGCCACATATAACACAGTGGGCCTATACTATTATACAGCAGATGGCCAATATAAGAATTGTGAATTATCCATATGAGGGCCCAATTCTTCAGGATGAATTTGTTCAACTGAGCTCTAGGGAGCTGAGGATGCTGAATACTTTGCAGAAGGTACTCAGTACCCCAATTTGATCTATCCTTTAATCTGTATCACTAATCCCCTGTCTCAGTCTACTGCTAATAGACTATCACACAGGTTAAAGTCTACCCTAAAATCACCCTCTACTGATTCTTTCTAAGCTCTAAGATTCCTCTTAGCAAAAATGATCAGCTATACCAACTGGGTTTTGTGCTCTGTGGTATGGAATACCCTCTACCACCGGACTGGCTGAGTGTGAAGCCTCTTTCTGTAGAAATGCATAACTTGTGATTCCAATGTATTATTTGACCTGTTTTGCCAGATCCCCATTGCTTCAGAGCGCAGTAAGTACATTAATAATACTTAACAAAAGTGCCTCAAACTATGGTATTCTAGCTCAATGTTAATGACAAAGCACTTGAAAATGAAAAGAAAACAATGCTGTTTAAGTTTGGTTCCTCTAAACAAAATGAGGAGGTAAACCACCGGTTTTTGATCACACATTTAAACATTTGGCAAACTGGCTGAAATGGCTTTATCTAAACACATATAGAGCATTAGCTCACACTCTAAACAAACTTTAATGAGCTTGGTGACATTTCTACACATGTAAATGATCATTCATGGAAAAAAGAAAATATAATAGCTGGATCAGAGCTGTTGGAGTCACTATCATTATGCTAATGTTTAAATAAAAGGTGGAAGAAAAACCGATTGAGAAGAGAAAGCAAACAGAATGAGCACAGACAAACATGTAGCCTTGGAGCAGAGAAAATGGCCCAGGAGTTTTGAGGATGTAAAAGAATAAAGCAGTAGAAAGAAAGTAAAACAAGATTGGGCCAGAAGAGATGTCTGATTATCTGACGCCCATCACCATAGCATCAGAGCACCTCACAAACCTTAGTGGATTTATCCTATAAACAAACCCGTGAGGGAGGAAAGTACTATGCTCATTTTACAGATGGGGAAACCGAGTCACAGAATATGACCCCCATAGACAGAGGTAGAAAAGCCTAGTAAGTCATCATTCTCTCACCTATTGCCTGTCTTGTTTACTTAGATTGTACTTTGGGGCAGGCACTGTCTTTTTGGACTGTGTTTGTACAGTGCCTAGCACAAGAGGGCCCTTGTCCATGAGTGGGGCTCCTACACGCGCTGACAATAAATAATATTTAGACTGCAAGCCTCTTTTGGGGGCGGACTGTTGCTTACCTGTTGCATACCACACAACAGGGTAACTAGGTTGCTTGGGACCCCTAGGTGCTACTGTAATACAAATCATGCTCAAGTTCTCTCAGGCAGTAGGAATTGAACTCAGCTTTCTGGAGTCAAGGCAAGTGTCTCAACCACAAGACCATTCTTCCTCCCTGCTTGAAAATTAAGAGAGAGAGGAAGGAAAGGAGAGAGTATTGGAGCTGGAAGCAATAAGAGAGGGGGACAGAGGGAGAGGCAGAAGTGTGTCCACGTCTTTCTATATAGGAAGCATTTATATGGCCTCAGGTTCCACGGTATCTGAACAGAGGGCAGGAAACCAGGAAGGACTGATAAGCGTCTCTGAAAAAGAGCTAAAATCAAATTACATCACAGAACCCATTCTAAGGGAATCCTGATACTCACATACCATCGCAATGGGCACAGTACTAGAAATGAAGAGAACATCATGCTAAAATGAGCACGTCTCAGTTTTAATGACAATAATTACGGTAATTAATTGCAATAGGTAAAGTAGTTCAGGAGGTGGGGGAGGGGTGCAGGGGGAGGACAGTGCATTCCAAGAGTAGGTATTTTATTATCTCCCTCTTTTTAATGGCAAAACATCTAGCGATTGGAGGAGTTCTAGGATATTTCCAACGGGACACTGGTAGGAGTTGGTCATGCCACCAAAAATTTAATTTTTTGGAATTTTTGGAGGGCACTTTTTGAAACGTAAAGCAAAGTGCAACCAATTATCATCGGATTGCTGACAAACTGACACACACATTCTAGCAAGCCATCACACGGGGGTATTAACACAGAGAACACACTGCTTACCAGAACAATAATGTCCCAAACCTGGGTTCCTATCACTTATAATGTCTGAGCCCAAATATGCAAGTGAAGACTACTCATGGGAGGAAGGGTCGGCAGCATCACAATCTCACCACATAGTGACATGGGAGATCAACAGTTTGCTCTTAAGAGGGAGTGTTGAGCATTCCCTCCCCCTCACCCCCACATACAGCTAGGCTATGACATAAGTAGTTGATATAGTGCCTCTATTTTACACCTGTTCTCAGTCCCTCTACTGTTCTTCCACTTTCCCGCCTCTCTACCCCATTTCCCTCTCATTTCTACTCACAGGAAAATTAACCCACTAACGCACAGGTTGAACTTTGAAGCTAACAACCTTGGTGTGGGTTCAAAAGTAGGCAAAATGGATTGGCTTGCCCCTCCCCCTTATGCCAAAGAAAGGGGACTGGTGCTCCTTGCTACATGCAAGTCTGAGGTTGTATCCATGAGAAGCCTATCAGAGGGACAGAAGATCATACATATATGGGGGAGTGAGGGGGGGGAACGCATCTGTGTGCAGGTACCAGGGAGAAGTGTGTGAATTTAGCCATCATTTGATCAGTTTAAATTCCTATGTGTATTTTTCAAATGAAGTACTTCAACCAGCTAGGCAAAGTACAATCTTAATGTCCATATGCATACACACCTACATACACACCTATAGAGTTATATACACACATATATATATCTATGCATGGACACGCAGCTTCTCACCAGTATACTGCCTTCAGGATTGAGATGCAGAGCTTTTTACCACTTAGCCACTATTTGAAACCCAGTTAGTAGTGACAGAACGTAATTCGCACCTGAAGGTTGTATGGTGGCCTAATGAGGCAGTGGCTTATTCTCCTTCTTAAGAGCCAGGTGTCCAACTTCACACAAACCATCATCACAATCGGAACTAATTGGAAGCCTTCTCCTCAGCCCCAGCAAGAGGCTGAGGAATGGATGGGCATGAATGGACGCCTCTCTCAGCCCAGACACGGTCCCCTCTGGGAGAGGGTTGAGGAACACCCATGAGAGAGCGTGCAGAAGTGAGCGGTGCCTATTCAGTGCTACCCCATGAAGAGAGGACCCGAACCCCAGGGCTGTCAATCTGCCACCAGGCATGAGCACTAAATGGCCTTAACATGTAACCTATACCCAAGTCGAGCATTGCTCACATACCGGGTTATATAAAGGGCTAGTTTCAGTCAGTGGCATCGCCCCATTGTTGCTACAGAATCCTTTCCACCTTTTGTACTCCATTCCTCAGTATCAGATGGGTAGCCGTGTTAGTCTGGATCTGTAAAAAGCGACAGAGTGTCCTGTGGCACCTTATANACAGATGTATTGGAGCATAAGCTTTCGTGGGTGAATGCCCACTTCGTCAGACGCAGGTCCCATCATAGAAAGTCCCACAGCTGTCTTTTGCCCCATATAGAGAGGGAAGTTAGAGCCAAGTTATTGTTTGGGGTATTTTGGTACGCAGTGTTCCACTGAGGTGTTTTGTATGATTTTTTAGAATTATAATTTGGTGGCTTGATTGAAAATACCGAGTGTGTGTAAGTTGGGGGAGGGCAGGCATTTATGACACAGTAGGCAGGTCTATTAAACACAATTCCAAATCTTCCAGTTACAAAGTGAATGAAATGGAGAAAGTTCCTTGCTTATATTTCCTAAGTACATGTTGAGGGACATTCACCTTTGGCCATATTATGCATTCTGTATACACTTGGAGCTTTCAGGAAAGTTAACAACTCCATATTGCCTTTCCCCCCTCTTCCTAATCAACCTTCAGCTCCTCTCCTTAGCTCAGCTTATCTGGGCCTGACTCTCAGGCCTGAGGGCTTGTCTACACGTAAAACACTGCAGCTGCACCACTGTAGCGCTTCAGCGAAGACGCTACCTACGCCAACGGGAGCAGTTCTCCCATTGGCATCGGCACTCCACCTCCCCAAGAGGCGGTAACTAGGTCGATGGGAGAATTCTCCCCTCAACCTAGTTGTGTCTACACCAGGGGTTAGGTAGGTTTAACTGCATTGCTCAGGTATATGGATTTTTCACTCCCCGGTGTGATGTAGTTACACCAACCTAATTTAGGCCTGATTCAAATGTTTGTTTCCAAGTAACTGGCTCCCTGAGGATTCCCCTGGTGTGAGAAATCCCTGGTACACCAGTCCATTTTCTGGTATAGCTACTTTGCCCCCACTCCTCAGCAATCCCCAGCTGCAGGACCAGCCCCTGGGATCCATGACTGCTAAGTATAATTTACAGCAGACCAAGACTGGGCACTAGACTAGCAGCACCTGGCAACCCCAGGATGAGCCATCTTTGCCTCCCAGACCCTCAGTTGCACTGAGCATATCTCAGTCACAGCTGAAGATCTAGCCTGCTGAGTCCATTATTGCTATCCCCCAACCACTGGAAGAAGAATACTGTCCTGCCCAGACCTTCCTGTCTGGATTCTTGCATCTTTTCACTGCTGCCATCCGCCGCACAAACCCATAGTTCCCCTCCATGATGAAACGCAATCCTTACTACTTCTCATTGCTTCCTCAAGTCACTCAAGAGGTTCCAAGATTAATGTGTCTCATTTGAGGGGAGACGCAAAATGTTGTATTGCTCTGGCAAATCCTACAGCTTGGGTACATCTGGACCTTTTTAGAGTTCATCACCATTCAAAAGCAGATAATGAGTTCTGATTTCAACAGGACAGCATGTATCATAACAGACAATGGCCAAGGCATTTGGGTTCTACTTGGGAATGGAAACCAGCATGATTTTTTTTTCTCTTAAACCAGCCAAGGATCACCTTTGTTGCTTGCAAATCTGGCCTTTTGACTGAGGAAGCGGTGCTATAATAGATCAAAGCCTGATCTCAAGGGAAGGAATAGGGGAAAATAATATGTACAATAAGGAAATTTTCTATTTCACAAACACACACACACCCACCCTACCACTGGCCCAAAAGTATGAACCCTGGTACCAGAACCATTTTCAGTCATGTATACCTGCTTGCATCCGAAGGCATCTGAAACTCCCAGGTGCATCTCCTGGATGGTGGATGGGAGATTGTCCACATGTGGGCATCACTGAATAATGAATAAGGAGCTGTGGACTTAAGGTTATGCATGTAGCTGGTAACCCTACCACATAAAAATAAACTTACTGCAGAAAAACACCAGGAGACATATTGGTATGCAGCAGGGTTGAACAGGAGATACTCTTGGTCAAACCGGTAAGGAAGCCTATGTCCTGAGAAGACCTTTGCTCAAGGCCAGATCAGTCAGGAAAATTGGATAGTGGAATGTGAGAACAAAGTATGAAGCTACTGAAACTGCTCAAGTATTTAAAGAAATGGATAGATGCCATCCTGATGTCCTTGGAATCAGGGAGTGTAGATGGACAGGTTCACATAAACTACACTTTAGAGAAATAAATAAAACCATCATCTATTCTGGGAATGTGGATGGTAGACATAAAGCTGGTGTAGCAATCCTAATTTCAAATGAAACAGAGCAGTGTTTGAGAGGGAATCAGTCAATGAACAAATTATTGATGCTCACTTTCAGACTACATTCTGCAAACTAGCAAATAGTTCTACCATTCTATGCCCTAATCAACCAAAAGCCAAATGAGGATGCTTTTAATGATTTCTTTCAGGATGTGTTAACCAAGGTCCCAAAACAAGAGATCATAAGTGACTATGCATGATTTCAACACAAAGATTGGAAGTAACAATGATGGGTTGGATAAAACTATCAGCAAGTGTGACAGGGGTTTGGACATAAACCAAAATGGTGAACGACGAGTAGAAATTTGCAGTAGAACAATAATTCCTTATAAAGAAATCCATAAAGTGACATGGACCCCCCCTCCAGATTGTACTACAAAGAACAAGATAGATAACAAATCTGTCAAGAACATTTCACAGCTCATTGGCAGATCTACATGTGCAAAGGGGAGCAAATGTGGGCCGTGACCATAATTTTTGCATTGTTAAATCAAAGATTAAGTTAAAGAGGACGAAGGAGGTTAAAAGAAGACCACGCATCAACAGCACACAGTTAAAAGACCCAAACACAAAAGGTGCCTCTCAGCTTGAACTGAAGAACAGGTTCGTGTTCTAATGGGGTTAACTGAAGAAAAGCAAGATATTAATACTTTATGGGAAAACGTAAGAGCGTGCTACCTAGAAAGTGCAAAGACAGTTCCAATAACAAGGAAATCTAAAAAGGGAAGAATGATTAGTGATGCTGCTTGGGCAGCAGTGAAAAAGAGAAGTGTAAACCAAAACTCATGAATGCTGAGATGTGAAGAGACAAACAAGTGGCAAGAGGAATAAAGAGCTCTAGGTAAAAGGTAACAAGGAGTGCTAAAAGAGATAAAAGGGCACATATTGACGGAAAACATCCAGAGGCTGAAGAGGTAGCCAAAGAGGTGATTTTACAACCTTGTATAAGACAATCAAACAGCTAAAAGGAAACTTTAGAAGTACTGGAGGCCCCATTCAAGATGCAAATGAAAAGACTCATAGTGCAGAACAACAAAGGAAAACATGAGTGGAACATTTTCAGGCTGTTTTAAATCGATCAAACCCAAAGGAACTACTAGAAATACGTGACGAAGATCTACCACGAGAGCTTTATATTGACTTAGGAACAAGTTAGAAAAACCTATCTGTATGCTGAAAAATGTGACGGCAGCTGGAAAGGATAATATTACTGAAGAGATTATTAAAGCACATGACGAAACAGCCTTCCATACTTTCCTTGTGTTTTGGTATAGAATATGGAATGAAGAAAAGAACCCAACCCAGTGGAAGAGAAGCCTCCTCGTTAAAATTGCCAAAGAAGGGTGACCCTACCTACTGCAATAGTTGAAGAGGAATCACATTACTCTCAGTGCCTGGGAGAACCATGTGCAACATCATCCTGGGACCTATCAAGAAAGAAACAGGCCTCTTAAGGGAAGAACTAGCAGGTGTTAGGCCTTTGAGATCATGTGTAGACCATATTGTTGTTCTCAGACATATTATAGACCAAAGTGTGGAGTGGCAACCCCCCCTGCCCCATGATAAATGTTATAGATTTCCTGAAGGCTACTGGCAGCATACACTGAGAGTGTCTTTGGAGAGTTATAGAATACCAACAAAACTAAAAGTATCTAGATGATAATGCCAAATACACCTTCAGAGATGGTGATCACATCAGCCAATGATTTGTAGTGATAACTGGACTAAAGCAAGGATGTATTATGCCCCCACTGATCATTTACTATGTCATGAGGAAAATAACCACAGAAGGCAACTGAGGAATTTTATGGACAAATGATAAAGCACAACTGATTGCTTCATTTTTGCTGATGACATTGTCCAGCTTGGTTCAAAACATCACTTAAGGGAAGAAAAGACCCAGCTTTTGGCAGATGCAGCAAAACAAGCTGGTTTGTTTATCAACAAGGGGAAGACAAAATATATGGCTACCAATGTCCCCAAAGTAACCATTAGCATGGACAAAAAAACTCTAGTAGGAGTCAGTCATTTTAACCTATCCAGGGAGTGAGATGTGCAGTGATGGTGCCACCATGTTAGATCTCAAGCAATGAATATTGAAAGCAGCAAACTACTTTCATGAACTTGAAAAGATTTGGAAAAGTAGCATGATTGGCAGCAACACAAAAATACTGATTTTTAACACCAGCATCATGCCTGTCCTCCTTTATGGAGAAGAGTCATGGACATCTACAATAGAAATTGATAACTCATTTCAAATTAAATGCCAGCGGAAGATCTTCAGAGACCATTGGAAAGAGTTTCTGGCAGCATCAGAAAGTCTAAGTAGAGCAAACCAATCTAAAGCATCAAATGCGGTAACGAGAAGATGATAATATTTTGGATATGCTTTAAGGATGCCACCAACACAACTTCCACAGCAAGTGATCATGTGGACACCACATGGAAAGAGAAAAAAATGGATAACCTCAAGAAACATTATGCAGAATAATAGAGAAAGAAGTCAAATCCATCAACATGACACTCAGAAGCCTGAAAAGACTAGCACAAGACCAAAATAAATAGCAGAAACTGTTGGACTCACTGTGCACCCAAGGGTGCAGAGATATAAAGAAAAAGAATACAAGTATTCAGACACTGATTCTCCAGTGCCCTATACCTTGGGCAATCATTGACACCAGTGCAAAGTGGGTGTGAAACACTACTAGCCTAATTTATGTCCAATTGACACTCGTTTATATGACCACACAAGGCAAGGCTCAAGGGACACTAGTCTTGTGTTGTAATCAAACCCCCACACAATGGTCTGCATTTGTGTGTTTGTACTTGCCCATTTTTGTCAATAATTAAATATCCACAGTAAGCATTGCCAAAACAAAACACATTGATGCTTTTCCTTTCTTTAATGAATCCATTAAGGTTACACCATAAATAATTATTAATCAGTCAGCTAAGCAGTAGTATTGCAAAGCCATTTGCCTTAAGCTTCCATGTATTGTACCTAACTGCCACTAAATAGAACGGCACGTCTGTTGGGGGAAGGTATGATTTAGTAATCAAATTTTTATCCCCCAAAACCTGCAGGATGGAATGGCAAACTTTCAGTCTCTGATCCTGAATCTACTTTAGCTAATTATTAATGTAACTGATGCTTGCGGATGTTTAAATAATCTGGATTAATTTGTTACTTATACGGACACTTTCTTAAAGTCAAATGAAGTCGGTTGCTAAACTATGAAAGGGTTTCAGGCTGAACGTTAAATACTTACCATTAAACACATTGAACTGGGACATCAAAGAGGCAGTTGTACAGTCCAATGGTGCAGAAGCAAACCTGAAAAGCAGGAAAAAAAAGAGCTTCAAGAGAGAACAAAGGGGTACCGGGAGGACTGGGTTGAAGCGACCCTTGTCCTTTCCCATGGAGGCTGCACCAGTAAATAGGGCTGAGGTCAGTACATACCAGGTCTCAAGGCCTGAATTATGAAGGAAAACCACTTCAGAGTCCTAGACGTTAGCATTAAGGACTATTTTATGGTATGCAACACACAGAGAGGAACATTCATTTTTTCCATACCATGGATTAAGCTGTTTTGACCCCATTATGACTCTGCCCTGAACCATGATTAGCAAGGGTAGAACTGAACTATCAAAAGAAACGGGCATCTAAAGGGGCCTTAGGGGTGGGGAGCTGGGAATTGTAGTGAGACGTGAGACACAACTTCCATAATGGACGAAGAAACCGTTTTAAGGCACAGTGTCAGGGCCAGCCAACATAAGACACAAAAAGATGTCACTAAGGACCAGGGATTACCATAGGAACAAGGACTGCAGTAGATCAGCCACAGCACAGGAATTTTGCTGAGCAGTAGAGGAGAAGATGAGACCAGATTATTTTGTAAGACAAAAAGCTCTGGCAAGGAGCAGTGCATACCCAGACAGCAGGGAGAGAGGGCTGTGAAGAATGGCCTAATGAGACAGTTACCATGCAAGGGTTATTTTATTTATTTATTATTTACATAAAAGTGTGTGCGTGTCTGTGTATTTTGGGGCAGCCTGGCTAAAGAGTACCTGTGGGAGAACAAAGGGTAGTTTTGCTTTGTGCTCTCCCAAAAGGAATAACTGTATTGCCATTTTTCGGCGATCTTTTGCTCTATCCACAGAGTCACTGTGCCGTACCATAGCAGTAAAGGTGAATCAAGTTTCACATTGGTCATGTGTAAGATTCTCCTTTTGGGGTCACGTATTTCTGAACCACGCACATTGGGGGGGGGGAGCCACAATCTAGCCCCATCACTTATTTTAGCTAACCCCTACAGTCTGGTACAGCAAGATGGGGTGCTGAGTACTCTGACCCCAAGCCAACAAAGCACTTAAGTACATGCTTAGCTTTAAGGATGTGAGTCGCTGCAGTGGTTTCAATAGCACTACTCACAACTTGATAAAGAGAAGCATGTGCATAAAGGTGTTGCTGGATCAGAGTGCTCAGCACCTTGCAGGATCAATCCCTAGTCTGGGGTTCAGGAAAGGAAGCTCTGCGCTGGCTCACTGCATGATCCTGGGCAAGTGAAACTGTTCCTGACTTCTCCAATATGAGGATAATGGTGTTTATTTGTCCCTGGAAAACCCATTGAGTGGAAGGCTGAAATACCACAATCTGTAACCAGTCTCTCTTAGGGTTTTATGCACCTTAGTGCCAGAGGACCTTCCACATAAACTAGATTGCAAAAATAAATAGTAGCAGTCGTATTTAGAGCATTGCTAAACTCCATGGGACAGATTTTCAAACTCCCAGGAGTTAGGGGCATAACTTGCTTAGGGGTTTTTCAATGTCCCATTAGGGGCATATCTTTAGGTACCTACATACATTTGAAAACCTGGCCCCATATGCACACTGATTAGCTCAACAGCTATCCCCACCTGATCAATGACAGCCATGTGTTTCATTTTTCTCTCTTACATTTTATTCATTATTTTTTTTCAGATGTTGGTTTCAATGCAGATTGGAATAATTGTAATCTACTCTCCCGGCATTATAACTAACAATACTCAGCTTGTAATTAATTCCTTCCCTAGAGGACATATATAATTTATTAGGGACATTATATAATAAATAACTTTCCAGCTCTTATATGACTATTTATAGTAGGATATAGCCAAACTTAGTTCTTTGTACCCACACAACATCCTCAGGCAAAGTACAGAGGTAAAACTTAATACTCTGGAAGACTTTTATATGATCTGTCATCCCACTTGGGTATGTTTTATTGATTTGTTTTTTCCTGAACACAAACAAAACTTTGGGGCTCAATCCTGCAGTCTTGATTCAGGCAAAATTCCCAGTGAAGCCAGTGGGACATTTGCCTGAGTTAGAACTGGGCATTAAAACTTAATTAAAATTCAAATATCAACTGTGTTTGTATGAACAACATGAAGAATGGGCTAGGCTATATTTTTACTGTAATATCTTAAAACTTTGCCTCTCTCCTTAAACGGCATGGACTACTCCCCGCACCTCCCACCCCCACTTCTAGAAGTTCTGCTCGTGTCGTAGCTCTGGAACTCAAACAGTCAATACCGACCCACTATGATTGATTGTATTTCATGACTTACACGGTCCTCTTTTTGTCATGATGGATTTTTCCTCTCTTCACAGAAATTTCCCCTTCCTACAAATTTCATTAACCTCTGTCTCCTTGTTGATTATCCAATTTGTCTGACCTCCATTCTTCCCTGTACCATCCAACACTGTTCTTGTAAGAAAAGGTGGAAGGGGTCCAATTTTCTACCAACTCTGTTTCTCTTTGCACCTGACACTGCTTTTTGACCCCGATAGGCTTTTATATGCTTTTTTGCTCTACGCTTTTCAACGGGATTCTACCGACACCATCAGTTCTGTGTAAATATATGAGAAAACCTCACAGGAACCACCTCCTCTCTCTCATCATTATTCTTTTACCTTTAATAAAATTCTCTCTCCTCCTCTTCAGTTAAAGAGAGGGGGGCACATTCTGTTCTGTTGCACCAGTGCAAATCCACAGTAATGCCACGGACGTCAATGGGCCCAACTCTCGGTTATTCCAAGGCTATTTTATGCTGCTTTGGTTTAAGGTGTGTGGAAACGGTCCATGGAGAATACCCCCTGGTCAGGAGAAGTAGTGGCATTAGGCACCTGCAACCCATGCAATCACAGGGGGCCCCGAGACAGCGTTACTTGTCCCTGGTGACAAAGTCAATTGTAGTGGAGCTGGAATTTGCCCGACCTGCGTGGAGGGCACCGTTTTGCTCTACAAAATGGCACCCTCCATGCAGCATGACAGTGCGTGTGAGGTCACACTGCATGGAGGACGCCATTTTGTAGAGCAAAATGGTGTCCCTGCAGGCAGGGGCCCCAGAACTGAGCTTTGCAGGGCCCCTACAGGACAAATGCTGCCACTGGTTAGGAGTCCTCCCTGCCCTGTGTAGAACTGGTGTAAGGGTGCTTCATTGGNGGAATGAATCAGAAGTGGGTTGGGGCATGGCTGGAGTGCTCTGCACTATGGCTGTACCCTGCTTCACAGGACAATAGGGAGCCAAGGGAAGCAGAGCATAAGTTAGAGCAGTCACAAAGCTGCTCTTACACGCAAGGCCAGGAAGGCGCCTGAATGGCCCGGAATATGGAGAGCACAAAGGTAGCTTAAAGCCACCAGTACTTCCCTCCCTGCACACTCCATTCCTGCCTCAAGTGCAGAGATGGAAGAATGGAGCCTCCAGCCCGATGGGTGCAATGGAGACAAAAACCTGGTTTCTGCGTAGTTACTCTTGATTTATCACCATTATAACGATGAACAGAATTTGGCCCAAAGTTATATGATTGATTAAACTCAGTCTCCTATGTGCTGCAACTCCAACTCCCAGGTGTTCAGGTCAAAACAAGAAGTGGCGTCAGTGCAGAGAGAACGTCTTGGCTCTAGCATATAAAAAAAAAAAAATCTGAACGCTTTCCAAAGCTATAAATACACACAGTATTCCTGCAAAGGAGCAGAAAGAGAACGTCTTGTATCCTTACAGCTACAGTTTTATTAACACATTCCGGTTTTTCCACCGTCTCCCAGTAGGATAAGTAGCATGACAAACAGAGGTAACCCTGCTAGAGACAATATATTTTGACATAAATTGCCGTGATGTAGAGTTTAGAAATAGCTAAAAGAAATGTACAGAAATGCACTGTGTGCTAAAAGAAATGTACAGAAATGCACTGTGTTATTAAGCACATTAATGCACGGTGAATTTCTCAGAGACAAGAATGACCACTGCAACTATTAATGCAAATATTTTCTAACACACTAATAGAATTTTCAATTGATAAAAATGAATTGAAAATGTGTATTTATATTACACCAACATTCTCACAAGGGGAAAAGTTTTCTAAGTAGAAAACACTATTTTAAAGATGTTTTTATTAAAAAAAATGTATTAGGACTATTTTTTCATATTCCCCTTTTTGTAAACCCAAGCTCCCCGAGTTAGATTGCACAGGCATCAGAGAGAGAGAAAACATAACTAATACATTTTAGAACTCTCTCTATATTATCTTAAGTAGCTTTTCTAGGGACAAGAATGTCAGTTTACCATAATGTTTGAATAACAATGCAGGCATATATTGCTTTGCTCCAAGGTTGTTATGATTCCTGAGCGCGTGCACATGTGTATGATTACACATGCACACTCTTGAATCACATATGACACATATCATTGTGTCATTCCCACACACCTTGCACTGGGGGCAGTGCAGAGTCTTAGCAGTGAGCCAGACCTCTGATAGGAATTTTGGTGCAGCATTAATATCCCCACCTCCCACATATGCCTGGTCCTCTCTGCCATGGTCCCCCCTACTCCCCGCAGACAGGACAGACAAAGGAAAGGTCATCAGCCCCATTTTACAGATGGTGAACCGAGAGACAGTGAGATTAAGTGATTAACCCAAGGCCACACTGGAAACTTGTGGCAGAATCAGGAATCGAACCCAGCTCTCCTAGATCGAAGCCCAATGCCTCAAACACAGGAGCACAAGATAGCCTTCTGCAGCATGGCAATAAAAGGTTTCCAGATAGGATAGTACAGCATGTAACGTACTGAATATGTAAAGGAGAAATATAAAGAGGGACGAGAAAACATAGTGAAGATCTCAGTTGTAGAGAATGTTCTAGAAGTGGTGATGTACGTTTTGAAAGAATTCCAAGTTGTTTTCTAAAGATTCTTTTCCGTTAGCCACAAAGTTCCTCCCTCTCTCTTTTTCATATGTTTGATTTTGAATCAAGATTGGCAATTTGTATTACTACAGCAAAATTAAAGGATTTGTGTATATATGTGTATGTATTTAAAGCATTGCCTTTGATAGGGCATTAGCTGCATGTGGCTACATGCCACACTGCTTGACTTAGATACATTGCTATGGATTGAATTCCAGAATAATTTCACAGGCATCAAAGTGAATGCTTGCCCTTTTCTTCATGGAGGTGGCATTTATATTAGTACTTTGTATGCTTTTTTTAAGAAAACATAGATGCGGTATTGTTGGAACGTGTGCCGAACTTTGTCAAAATGTTAAACATTTATTAGATTTTTTTTAAACCCCATCGTGGTAATCTGGTCGTCGTGGATTTCAATAAACTTTTCCCTTCTCCATAAAAAGCAGAGAGCTTACGAGTAACAAATCACGCTCAAAGGACCCCGTGAGCAAAACAATATCTCATTTGTTCAGTAAGGCTTAAAATAAGAACATACTTATGCTAGAAAGAGCTGCACTCTTTTCTGCTGATTCATGAAACAAAACAATCAAGTTTACTGTTTACTAGAGATTTGGATCTGGAATACTGGTTCAGCTCATTATAAATGGAGAAGATATATGCAAAATTTGCAACTGTTTAATCCACTTTTTAAAGTTATGAATGTTTAAGAACACGGTTTGGATTAGAAAGTCTTTGGGGTTTTCTTATATGTTTGTACAGTGCCCAGCAAAATGGTATTTCTATGCAACACTGTGTAGATGCACCAAACAGTAATACAAATAGTAAACAGTAATACTAAATCCAGCTAGAAACGAGTTTCCTGCCTTGGATATTCAGCTTTTGTGCAACCACTGTCACAAAGGCTGTAACACTGGCGCAAGATAACTGCTGCCAGTAGGAGGTTCAATATCTCCACTTGCACTTTCAAATTAATTTCAAAGCTGATTCCCGGGGAGCAGTGCTTCTTAGAGTATATCTTTGCAGCTTGGTTGAGGAAGGGCAAGAAGTTTGTGGTTTTCACATAGGTATTCAACATGGCAGGAGTTCAATGTAGTTCACCACAGGCACAGGTTGGAGCTCCGGCATGTTTTGACAATGAAAGGTGCTGCCGTCTCCTTGGTCATTATACTGAATGGTCATCATCCCACGCAGATCCAGACCAGTAGAGCTGCCTTTCCTTCTCCACCCACAGAGCTAAAGCTTCCCCCCGACCATCTTGACTGTTGCAGCCTTCTCCTTTTTAGCCACCACAAACGCCCTCCTTAAATCTCTTCAACCACTACTGTAAAAATCATCTTTCTGCCTCATCATTCAACCATATCACCCTCCTCTTTGCACCCATTCACTGCCTCCCCTTTCCACGTCATCAAGCACAAACGACTTGGCTGTAATTTAAGGCCATTCCCGGCCTGTCCTCACCCCCACTCTATCATCTCTTCCACACGATAGCGACAGACTCTTGCCTCTGCTCCGGACCAGTGATGCCACCGCTGATTGCCCATTTGCCTAATTTTCTCGACGAGCATCATTGTGGTTTTCCCATGGCCACCCACTACGCATGGAGGGAGCTCCCAGTTGCAAAGCCACCACCTTGTCTTTTACGTCTCTCCTTAAAAACCACCTGTGCCATGATGCCTACACGAAATCACTTGGGAACAGCTGGTGTGCTGTAACCCCTGCTTGTTACATTACTCATGGCTATTTCACTCTTCCTGTGTGCTCTCTCTCTGCCTCTCATCTCCACCTGTTCTCTGACCATTTGCTTGGCCAGGGCTTAGCACAAGTTTCCAGTGTGGCCTTGGGTTAATCACTTAATCTCTCGGTTCACCATCTGTAAAATGGGGCTGATAACCTTTCCTTTGTCTGGCCTGTCTATTTAGATTACAAGCTATTTTGGGGAAAGAGTGTCTCATTAACAGTGCCTAACACAAGAGGCCTTGGCCTCCAGAAAGCATTACAGTACACATAACGAGTAATAATGCTGTACAAGAATGTAGAACCGACAAGAGGACAGGCAATAGTCAGAATCGGCTCATATATTTGCTGTAGTGTCTCAGAGCAAGATCCAAAGCGGGGCACTAATATCCCTGTACAAAAATCAGGTTCATTTCCAACCCATTGACAAAGTCACCTGAAGGCTGCGCAGTGGTCTGTGTGAAGTGAGTTGATGCTCTCAGTCCAGTTCAAAAATCAATAGTGTATTTGGTACCCAACAAGGACCCATCAGAGAGTCCAATCATTGAACTGGCATCCCTACTTATCCCTCCAAGTCTGAGACAATCAGAGGGATGCATGACAGCACAACATCCATTTTAGAAAGAATGAGTTCTACGAGGCATTGCATCCCGAGGCAAGTCAATCAGAATCTAATTGCACGCTGCTATTTTGTGTGCACTAGCTTGAGCGGAGCTAACACGTCTGTCTGCCTGCTCTGGAAAACACCTCTTAGCCACTGTTTAGACATACCCTCGGACTCATGGGAGGGTCTATTTTTATTTTTTTACCTACTAACATTGACAAAGGCACAAAATGCTGTCATTTGTCTGAAAACACAAAGAAATTCTTTCCATTCTGTTCCTTCCTACTTTAAGCAAAAGGGCAATGTGTCCCAACACATGGACTCAATATGAGTTAGCCCTCCCCTACACTGAACAGCAGCAGGTTGTACAGAGTACACGGCTCAAAAGAAAGGTTGCCCAAACTGATCCTTATGGTGGGATTCCATTATATATAAATTGAAAGTCTTGCGTTACCTATAACTACCCTTCTACCACTGGCTGCCTTTACTATTTAGTAACTAAATAAAGCACCTTGCAGTTCAGCCACTATTGTATCATCTAACACAAAATGTCGACAATCAAAATTGCACAAAGGGAACATGACCGATTGTTACATTTTATTGCTTGAAGGTTCGAAATTGAAGCTGGTCACCAGGGATGGAGCTTGACATGGTCTTTCGCTTGAGATACGTATGCATAATACATGGGCGACCTTTGGAGTGCTCAAAATATCATGTCAAAGGCCACCACCTTCTTTCAGCTTACCATGCACGGTAGGTTTTAATTGGAATGTTGTACGCAGGTGGCACCTGCAAGAACTGACTCGTTTGAGCAGTCCTCCCATGGCCCCGTTTATGGTCTTAAACAAGGTTTCAACGTTAAATAAGCAGGGAGTGAAGTTACATTTTTACAAGATTTCCCGACATGTTAATACACTGAAAGTAGTGATGTTTTGGGCAACTGATTTATTAGGCACGTGGTTATCACTAGGTTTAATTTGTCATGCTTCTTGAGGTGTAGTCTTTGCCTATTCACTTTGCTCCTCTCGCTTTCATGGGCTGTATATTAAGCACCATTGTGAGTAAATAAGCTAAGTGAATTTTTTGTCAGCCTACCTTTTATCACTTTAGACATGAAACGACTCCCCGTGGTTTGCGAAACCTTTTAGCCCCTTTTAGTCAGAAATAGGAAAGACCTTCCTTTTTCCATTGCTCAGCTCAACACAGTCTCTGCATTCAGACCAGACAGGCTGGTCTTCATGATTGTTGACATCAATCTCATTCCTTTCCCGTTTATAAAACAATATTTTTTTATGGAGATATACCTATCTCATAGAGCTGGAAGGGACCCTGAAGGGTCATTGAGTCCAGCCCCCTGCCTTCACTAGCAGGACCAATTTTGCCCCAGATCCCTAAGTAGCCCCCTCAAGGATTGAACTCACAACCCTGGGTTTAGCAGGCCAATGCTCAAACCACTGAGCTATCCCTCCCCCAATAGGAGTTAGAGGGTTTTTTAATCTAAAGATTCACCAGCTGCAGCCCCATTAATCTGCCACGGGGGAGGCAGGTCCATGTTTTTTTCTATTCCCAGCTTTGCAAGCAGGCTTCAATCACAGTCTGATCCTTTGATGCATCTTACTTTCAGAGACTGGATTACAGCACAAGCCTGAAGAGCAGGCACTGTGCAGTATTTCTGAAAGCAGCCCCTTGGAGTACAAGAGGAGTCTCCCATTATGTTAGGAATTTAAGTGAGATTTGTCACAGCAAACAGAAGGGCCCGGAGAAAGATTGTCTGTTAAGTGTCAGAAAAGTGCTATTTTCAATGTTTTCTCTGCTTTCCCTGTGACCCACCATAGAAAGATGCTGCCTTTTCCACTCATGGGGGCAGTGACGGGCAGAGTACTTACGTATGGAAATCCTCTAGCAGGCCACCTGGCTGCAAACATTCAGAACAGGGAGAGCTTCTTCATCAGGACCTAGCACAATAGAGCCCCCAAATTGTTATGATGATGTATGATTTGTAATTGCAGTAGCGCCTAGGGGCCCCTGTCATGTACCAGGTCCTGTACAAACAGAACAGAAAAGACTGTCTCTGTCCCACACCTCAGTTGGGGCCTATAGCTGCTAATATATAATAAACAACTTAAGGAAATAAGTTCCAATTTAATGTGGCCAGAACTCTTTAACTATTAGCCACTTTCTGTGTGTCCACATACATTAAATCAGCCAAAACGATTGGCTGCTTACAGCAGATGACAAACACAGAGGACCAACATCTGATCTTTTGCATCTTATGCAACAGCTGATCTTATGCAGCCATTTTAGTTGCTTTTCTCCCCTCGGCTACATGGAACAGGTCCAATTAATCTTCCTTCCTAACTCAGTACCTAACCCCCTGAATCAATTTGAATACATATTGCTGGATCTTGATCATTTTCAGCAAAGCTCTTAGTATGAATTATCAACATTAAAAGTGTAGGAGTCCATTAGATCATACAGACCAACTCCCTACCTATGCAGGGTCGGTCTTCACAGGACATTTTCTAGTGGGTTTGTTTCTAATCATAATTCTACAGACTCTAATGACATGCAAATTGCAATTATATAATGCATACAGTATTTCTGCCATCACATCTGGAATAGAAAAACTTACCATCTAAGTGCAAAACCCCTTCTTTTTCTGAAACGAAATTCTTATGTCCTAGCATTATTTTAGGGACCAAAGAATAGGTTTGAATTTAAGATGTTTTGTCGAAATGTGTATTTCTTCCTACTTGCACCCAGACCATCACAAATACCTTATTTATACACACAGTTACCATAGAATGATTACATTCATTGCACTCCAAGTGTGCGTGTGTGTGTGTGTTTTAATTGAAAAGTTAATCCAGTCCTGCAGTTCTCCTTCCTATTTTTCTATAGACTTATTTTCTGTGCTCATATCCCAAGGTCAGACCCGGCATAAGCAGGGTGACCAGATGTCCTGATATAATCATGACCGTCCCAATATTAGGGGCTATGTCTTATATAGGCACTATTATTCCCCCTCCACACCCCGTTCCTGATTTTTCACACTTGCTATCTAGTCAGCCTAGGCCTGAGCATTATATGAATTTATCCCTACCTTTTTTTTCCTCCTTCAACCACAGACCTTGACCTTCAGCTCAAGGAAGCCCTGACTTAAACGTTCCCAAAGAAGTTAGCATTTGGCTAATGATGTTAATGACTCAGCATCCTGTGAGTACACAGCAAAATTCCAGGTCATTATTTTTATTAACGTGGACGTTGCTGATTAAGTGAAGTCCCACATCACACCACTCTAGCAGATGTAATTTAGTTTACTGGTGATATGCTAACAAAGAGAAAAACAATTTCAGGCATAAATGTCTCTTTTTTACAAGGATACACTGGCAGGCAGGACCAACTCTCACATGTTAAAAGTATGCACTTACATGCACTAATGTCAATCATAAAACACATGAATTAATTATATAAAAACAGGCTTGCTTTCTCTACAACCTAATCAGTTTTAATTCAATTCACTGTAAAAGTATTTTCCACTGGGTACATTTAAGCCCTTTCATATCCTTCTCCGAGGGAGACCGTTGCTATGCAGTCCAAGAGTTGCTGTCTACCCTAAAAAGAGCTAGGGCCTTTGCAAGACTTATCCAAGGGAGGGAAACTAGATACAATTGCATGCTTACTGACTTTGACCCAACCGTTCAAAATGTGCAGACGGCATTAGCACTCAGATCATTCTAATGCATAAACTCATGTAAATTCTTCAATTAACCTGCCAACGTAATTTAACAATTCATTACGTGAATCCCAGAAGTAAACGGTGGTCACTTATAAAATGATCTACCAAGATTGCAGTAACAGAACACGTGTAGATGGAGACTTGTGACCAAGCCCAGGAGAGAGTCTCAACAAGGAACACAGTCTTTCTACTGTTTGCCTAATCGTATAATTATTTATATTACAGTAACACCTAGAGGTCCCAAGCGACTTCAGGGCCCTGTTGTGCTAGACACTGCACAGACACATGGGCTTACAGCCTAAACAGACAAGACAGATAGAGAGGGAGGATTATAATACCCATTTGAAAAACTGATGCACAGAGATTAATGGTTTGATCCTGCACCATTGAATTTAATGGGAGTTTTACTCTACTTCAGTGGAAACTGAATCAGGGCCAATGGTTACAAACTAGCCCAAGGTGACACCAGGGCAGTGGTCGGAACTGAACGCCGATTTCCAGAATTCCAGTCCAGTGCCTTAATTATAACACCATCCTTCCTGTCTGGCAGTTTTGAATTTTTGAGATGTCCCCTTCATCCCAAACTACAGATCTGATTTCACCTACTACATAATAGTCTGCTGACATTTGGGCTGCTCGTTTCACCCACAATGATTGCTTCAGGGTACCTTTAGCAAAGTCAATCTGGTTAATCTGCCCCTAGACCACCATTTGGACTGAGGTGCAATGAAACTCTTTCCAGATCATTTATTAGAGCAGAGAGGCTTTGTTTGCATTCATGTGCATCCATGCATCCCTCCCCTAATTCTTTGTTTAAATGTGGATGTAGCCGTTCCTCCCTGTCTAGCCTTGCTCATGCTAACCAGAGCTGCAGCAGTCATTCTTACAGATTATAGAATGGGCCAAATACAATTTTAAAAATGTGGCTTTAACATATTTTCATTGCCACGGGGAAACTTTATGGAGCACAGTAGCTGGCAGTAGCTTTATTTTACTACTAGCAGTGATTCATGTGATATTCACTGTTACGAACTAATACAATGGAAACCCGATCTTCTGCCATGGTGAAGACCTGCAGAATTTTACAGGGATGAGACAAAACAGAATTCTATAGAAATGTAACAGACTTCTATGGAAATCACTTTAGAAACTAACCGAGAACATGATCTTATAGGCTATAGAAGGGATACATTTCTCTATTAAATTCTATGGGGAGGACTTTCTATTGAAAATTTAGACCTTGCTATTAAAATCTATTGGGCTTTTCTATGAAGGTGAACAGCTTGATTCCACGCAAAATGTGCATGAATAACAAGGAGTCAATAGATGAAGGACACATGCTGACAGTTCATTGGAATAGTGAGGTGGTTCATTTATTATGCTTATCATTTATTATGTTGCTCTGGTTTATTATTTGTGTTAGGATAGCACCCAGAGGCCAGAACTGAGATCATGACCTCCTCTCTACAAAGAAAGGGACAGTCCCTGCCCTGAAGAGATTACAATCTAAAGAGACAAGCAGACACAAGGATGGGGGCGGGAAAGGATATAGATAGCACAGGAGCAGATTGAACGATGTGATAGTTTGCAAGCGTCATGTTAGTCCCACAATTTGTATTTTGTTTTGTTTTAAACGGATGAGGGTCTGTTAGGAGAAGTTTAGCTAAAAGAAAAAAAAACTAAGGATGGGAGAGGGGAGACATTGGGAACGTCTACAGGAGCACCCACAGGGGGAACTTTTAGTGTGCATCCTAGGGGGGTCCACAAGGAGAGGTAGTGCGTAGCATGCTGGGCTGCCATAGATTCACACCCCAGCTTGCCACGCAGTGCGCTCATGTAGACGTGCCCATTGAAGGAGAGGAACAGTGCATCCTCTAAAAAGTGTGGTCATCAGGGGCAATAGGTTGTAAACACTTAATACTGTATCCCACAGAACAGAGGCGATGCACACAGATCTATAGCTTATTATTCAATGCATTAGTATTACCATAAGAATGCATTTCTCCGTGCCATAAGGGTTACAGGCCACAAATTCAAACGCGCTCAGCATTGACTTAGCTCTGCTCATGTGACAGTCAATGGAAAAACTCCCACTGACTCCAAGGGGAGCAGAGCTAGGACACAGCTGAGAGCTTTGGTGTTGATGTCTGTGGAATATAAAGTCTTCAGATTTGTGTGGGTTTTGTTAACATTTAAATATTTTCCCCAGATCACACCCATTAGACCTTGTCTCCATTTGAGTCAGTAGCGAAACCCTGCAGCTGCAAAGGGAACAGGGCTGGACCCCTGGTATGATGTGCATGATACAACCAGCTGTTTCATAGCATGGACTAGTTTTTCCATTGGGTGAGTTGTAAAGGAGGGGATCTTCTGGAGCGATGCAGGTAGGAAGGGAAGGAGTTAGGCCCGAGTGGGCCTTGGAAGGGTGTTGGGATGGAGGGAAATGAAGCCAAGAGAAGATCTGGAGAAGAAGGAATGGGAGTTGGGGTTCAGGCCAATCCTCGCTGTCAACAGCCCTGTTTGCAGAGTCTGGTTTTGCTAACTTAGTTGCTTTACTTAAAATGACGATGTCCCAGCTTTAACTATAATCACAGTTGCCCAGCCTGTCATGTGCACTTCAAGGGATACTGCAGGACAGATGTGGTGGGAGCTAGGCACGTCATTGCTCATGTTTAAAGATGGTGGGGAACAGGGCACCCCATGACTCCAGCTCAAGGAAGGGCTATTTGTAAAGAAACACCATGCACCACGTAGCATTGAATGGCTCCCCACAACCTCAGGGGCAGAGTGGAGAAATAAATACCCACACTGCATATACCCACTTGAAAATACCAGGCACCCAACCCATATTCTCTCCTTTTCCCCTCAAAATGACCAAGGCATGTTTAAAGGAGGGGCAGAGTAATTGGTTGCTCCCATCACGGTGAGGTTGCTTATGAAAACCTCCTTCTCTAACCATATATTCAGAATTTCCATTCTAGTCTGGCCCTAGCCCTAAGACAGGGGAAATGATCATATGCTGGGGAGAGAAAGAGAAGGGGAACAAAGAGAAAAGGGTCTGACTCTCCACACCAATTTGAACAGTAAATAAAGCCTTATTTTTAGCCCTTTGGGGAGACAATGGCTCTATCCCTGGGCCATACTGGGTCAGACCAAAGGTCCATCTAGCCCAGTATCCTGTCTTCCGACAATGGCCAATGCCAGGTGCCCCAGAAAGGAATGCTTCCCCTCTCCATAGGGAAGCATTCAGGGGACTATATGAACCAAGCAGATGGTAATAGAATGTAAAGCATTTCACCTGTATCTTATTGGTTCAAACGCAGAGTAGACTTTTAGTGGGTGATAGTTATCACCACCCTAGCCATGTGTGAAATGGGTTGCCAGTCTCCATTGACTTGGTCAGAAATTAGCAGATTTCATCAAAGTTCATCACAGCTGGACCTAAGTGGCATCCTTATATTTGCAATCGCAGCCCAGTAGGAAAGGATGAATGGACACAGAAACTCACCTATATTCTTCTCCCTAAAGGTGACCAGAATCGGGTTTCAGCAGATCAGGACAGTGAGGGGAAACATTCATTGCTACAGCCCTGTAAGAAAGGCATGCTCAATACGGGACTTCAATTTCCATTGCCATAATTTAGGCATTTTTCGTTAATATTGAAAGTTACTTTGAAACAGTATACTGGAGCACTATTCTGTCTTGTCACCGCGTGATATATAAAATCCACAGGAAAAAACATGTTTTTCATTTAGCACTTTCATATTTGTGTTACTTGCTAACAGCTTATAGGGATATCTTAAACTGTAACTCACTCTCTCTGACCTATTTAAACAAAGTCATCTTTTTCTTTTTTTAAAGAAATCTTGAAAGAAAGATGTGAATTAACCAGAGAATGAGTAATGCCATTCTAAGCTCAAAGGAATCATCCGATTTTCTTTTCAGGAATCATTTTAGTAAAGCACATACAGTAGGGAGGGATAGTTCAGTGGTTTGAGCCGTAGCCTGCTAAACCCTTGGTTGTGAGTTCAATCCTTGAGGGGGCCACTTAGGGATCTGGGGCAAAATCAGTACTTGGTCCTGCTAGTGAAGGCAGGGGGCTGGACTCAATGACCTTTCTGGGTCCCTTCCAGTTCTATGAGATAGATATATCTCCATATATTTAGTTGAGAAGCTTCTATTTCTTGGATTAACCATTACCTCTCTGTAAGGATGATGTGAAGTACTGATACAGTTTTAGGCCTCAGTCCTGCAAAGTGTGCACATATAAGTAAAGTCCCAATGAATTTACTAGGACTGATGAGATGTGTGATGTCATTCACTTGTGTAAGCCCAAAATCTAGGTCAGAGATGTCTGCTGTCTTTGACTGCTCTCATAGGCCAGCATAGTTTACGAATGACCCATGACAGATGAAGCAATAGCTAGAAGCATCAGTGGCAGATGTTCTATTCCAAGCTGCCTCTATTGTGACAAAGAAATTCTGAATCCTGATTCCAGAGCTGTGCAAGAGGCAAAACAAGGTTTCTTTGACATTTCTGATATTGTAAATTGTATTTCCTACTGAAGCACCTAGAGCTAGGGATCGGTGCTTTGCTATAAATAAAAAGAAATATTTGTGGACAGCACTAGTAAGAGCAAAATTGAAGGTAAAAGGTGGACTGCACAGCTTTAAAAATTAATAGAAGATGAAATTTAAAGGGACACTGTGAACTTGAAAATTACATTTCTGTCTGTATGTTTTGTATCTGCTATAGATACAAGTAATGCCTCAGATTGATCTAAGTGAAACCTTAGTGAAAAGCTATTCTTTTTCAGTTTGCTGACAGTGCACTCTGTGTATAGTCAATTTCACTGTTTCTCTTACTAAGTCACATTAGTTTTGCTCTTGCTGAAAATCCCTTAAACAAACAGAAAGCAGGCAAAACCTTACACAAATGTTTTTTAAAAACAAATTCAGGACATGCACTAACAGAAATGGATTTGTTTATAACAGATTTAAAAAAAAAAATATCAAGTTGACACTCTCCCTTTAAGAATCCAAAATAATTTCAGATCCTGATTTTAGGTGGTTGTTTGTTTGCAGTGAGGTGGAACTATTCAAGACAGGGAAAGCATAATAGTGAAGACGCTGCAGAGCGAAAAAAAGATGGGGAAGTTTTGCTAGATGGAGACACAACGTGGCATTTTACTGGTGCCATTACAAGAGGCTGGTTGGGAGCAAACGTTCAGGCTAGAGAGCACTGAGAGGTTACGCAAGAGAATCGGGATGAAAACAAAGGGCATCAGAGAAAATCAAAGAGGTATTTAGAAAGGATCCAGGTACCTTACCTGGAAACTGAAAGAAAGGAAAGGTGAATTGCAATATATGGTATGTTACCAGTTTGTATGTAGCAAAGCAGAGCTGACAGAGACTGTCTGGAGCTGAAATAACCGTTAGCCTGGCCAACTGGACTCAGTCAGTCTGGGATTCTTAGATAATTAGGTACTTTAGGGGGGCGTCAGGAAGGGGTACAGGGAGAGGTGTGTTGCTCACTGGTATTAGAGAGGCTATGATTGCATATGCAAGCAAACTGCTTTGTTGCCAATTTAGAAAAGAAAAGCTTCTCTCTTTTTTGTTTGTTTATTTTTCTTAAGTACAGATAAGAGTGTTTAGGAGGGAAATGCCTTGATCTCCAGGTAAGAAATGGAGATATTTTGATTCTGCCATTGAAAAAGGATGGAGCACTATCTAAAAGGGGGATTAATGGCCTGACCCAAAGCCCAGGCTTTGCATCAGGCCCCAAAGCCTTGATTCAGCAAAGCATGTAAGCTTTAGTTTTAAGCAGGGGCTTGAATACTTTGCTGAATTGAGGCCCAAATCTCTTAGCATGGTACAAGTTGTAGATAATAATGGGAATGGGTCAGAAAACAATTGAGCTCTCTCTTATTGCATTCAGACAAGCTAATAGTGTACTTAGCAGTTTATTATGGGAAACGGTAGGGCGCAATAGAGAAGGCATTGGACTGGGTCTCAGGAGATATAGGTTCTATCCTAGCTCTACCTCCAGCCCACGGTCTTCATCTCTGTGCCTCAGTTTCCCCATCTGTAAAATGGGGCTAACGATACTTTCATTTGCACAGCACTTGGAGATGTAAAGATGAAAAACACTACATAAGAGCTAAGTAGGGTTATGAGCCATATTTGTTTCATGGGTGGCACATTATTTATGGTAGCATAACATATGTTTATGTAACAGAGAATATGGTGGTATACCATATGTTTATGTAACAGAATAAGTAGGTTCTATAATCTAGAAATACTTTTAAAACAGTAATTAAATAATTTTCACAACACTCCTCTGAAGTAGGTATTCTTAAACCCATTTTACCAATAGGAAAATCAAGGCAGATAGGTGAAAAGACTTCAACAAGGCCACAGATGGCAGAAGCAGGATCAGAATTCAGGATCCTCTTGCCTCCCAGTCTTGTGTTCATTCCATTAGACCATATGACATCTCAAGTGACCTGGATTTAACTACCAGGCATGTAGGCATGACTTGAGAAAGAGATGAAATTAGTGGAGAGCTTAACTTAGGGTGTCCCTACACTGTAGCCACATAGCTACAGCTGTGCTGCTGTAGCACTGTAGGGTAGACGCTTCCTATGTTGACAAAAGGGGCTATTCTGTCACTGTAGTTACTCTACCTCTCCGAGAGGCTATAGCTAGGTCAACGGAAGAATTCTTCTATCAACTTAACCGTGTCTGCATCGGGGGGGGGGGTTGGTCAACCTAATGGAGGGGCTTATGGCACAAAATGTTTCATAGCCCTGAGCAACATAGCTAGGTTGATCTAATGTTTAAGTGAAGAGCAGGCCTTAGTTCTGGAAGCATTCTAAGTGAGGGTAAAACCCTGAGGATTGGAAGGTGATAAACAGAACACCATCATTCTAAAAAGGCACATGGCTACCAAACCCTTAGATTATCACAACTACATGAGAGAGAAGTGACATAAGCAAAGGAGCACATGGTACATTGTGAGCAATTACAGCCTGATTAGCATAACAACTACTGGAGAGAATCTGGGGTGAGATCCTGGCCCTACTGAGGTCAATGGCAAAAATTACATTGACTTCAGTAGGGTCAGAATTTCACCCCTGATCTCTACAGATTTGTCTACACTCCAGAACAGAATTGGTGTTAACAGCTTTTAACAATGGTTGCAGCTGAATTTGTGTCAAACATGGTCCAGCTGTCACAGTAGTACACACAAGGACAAACCATAGTTAGCAAATGTTCAGCTAAGCACGGTTATTCCCTGCTCTGACTAGGAGGTCAGCAATGGTGCAATCCTGGAGTATAGATACAATGACACAAACCATGAGTTCTGTAAGAACAGCATCGTTACTTGGACATTATCAGCATTCAGACAGTAATAACTTATCCAAAGTTGGGAGACTGGCAATGCAGAAATGGAGTGTATGATTAACAGGATGCAGATTCATATCAAAATGGTCAATGACAGACTGGAGAATAATGAAATCCGAGACTATCTGAGGTCCTTATCTCTCATATATTAAGCAATCAGGAGCTGTAAGCTCCTTAATTCTCCTTCCTATCATTTTTCTTTAATGTCTTCCTTTCCTGTTTGGGAGGATGAGGTAGGGCTTGATCCTGTGATTTATGCTTGCAGTCATCGTCGGAATGTTTGCATCACTTATTGTACTCTCTGTATCTGTTGCTTTTTCCATTTATAAATATACTAAGTACTCAATAAGATTGAAATTAACAAGGGGAAAATATTCAGAATGTATTTGGAAACACTTGGAGAGACATAGAACTTGGGTTAGATGCAGAAAACGTGGATTTATGAGAAGGAAGGCTAAATCCGTTAACACTGCAGGACTCACCAGGATTCAGGAAATGCACGTCTCCACTGTGGAAGGATGTAGCAGGCACATGCTTATCATTCGCTGAGTTGCTGCTTGATTCAAAACTGCTGCCAGGCACAAATGCTCTCTGGCGTGATTAAATCTTACTTGCCCGAGTAGCCCACTGATTTCATGAGACCCCTGGACTTAATCAAGTGCACAATTGCTCATTTGAGTGAAGTCTGAAGGATCAGACCCATCACTAGCAAAGTAAGAAGTCATCATGGCAGAGAGGTCACATAATCTGATAGACAGAAAACAGTCTCAAAAACAGGATACAGTGAGTGGTTACAAGTAGGAGCAACCGTAGCTAAAGGTTGTGACTAGAGAGAGATAAGACTTTGTTATAAGATCCTTTGTACTTTGTTAGGATAAGAAAATAAAACACCAGACGCCAAAGTTTGCTGATCATTTCAAAACTGAAGATAAAACAGATGATTAAGGAAGAAAAGACCTCCTGGGATTGCAATAAGACCAAAAAGTGATTAATAAATGGAAACATGTGGGTTTAATGTACTGTAGGCACATGCAAAACCGTGTTTGTGGGAAATGCATCAGAAAAGACTACAGTATAAAATGGAAGAATCACAAAGCCATCATCATCACCACCACCAATAGCTGTATTGTTTTAAGGGTAAAAAAAAAAAACTTTGAAACCTTCAGACCAATCTACAAAGGCAACCAGGACACAGGGTGTATTAACGTGGGATGTTATACAAATCAAAGTAATACAACTGCTTTATAACCCACAAGTGGCTCAGTTCTGATTGCCCTAGGAAGGATGTTACTGTCTTAGAAGTAGGGCTCTTAACTTGGGGATCACAAGCAGATGTCAGAGTTGTGACCGCCCTGCCTTTCCCATATTGCTAATTGGGGTGGGGGGTCTCAGCTAACCCCCTACATGGGAGAGGGCTGCTGAGGGTTTCCTATTATGGAAAAAGGAGCCTTAGTACGTGAAAGATTGAGAACCACTTCTCTGAATAGGGAGAAAACAAAACAAAACACCAGGATGGTTTCAACTTTGCAGCTACTATATGTGCTTATGGAGTAATGCTGGTTGGGCTTAACTGTAACGTGGTTGCCACTGAACCAAGCACTGTAAAGTATGAAACATTTGATGAAATGAAGCAAATGACCTGCTCACCCTAGAGAGGGGTTCAGTGAAAATAGGAGAGACAGACTACAAGCTAGAACATTACGAGAGACCCGGGCATTCAAGCAGAATTCCTTCAGATCAGGAATATGGTATTAGGCACACAGGGTAAATTGCCAAGTAAGCCAATAGATAAAGATGAGTTTAAGACACATCTGAACATTGGTACGACAAGAGAGTGGATTAAAGAACTCAGGGCTAAACCTTCAATGGGACCCACTTGTGAGGCCGTGTGTCATTTCTGACAATTCTCTCTCTCTGGAAGTCGTACACCATCAAAGCCAAAATTACCCCCTACGGAAAACAAGGTGGGCGAGGTCATATCTTTTATTGGACCAACTTCTGCTGGTGAGAGAGACAAGCTTTCACAGAGGTGCCCTTCAGGAAAAGGCAGGCAAAGAGGCTCCGGCGGAAAGAGTCAGTCAATGACAGCAAGTCTCTCTAACCAACATGCTTCTTTGGCACCACGAACTGTAAAGTATCTTTTCACATTATTAGATCAGTTTTTATTGACCCCAAAGGGTCATTTTCATTCACTGACACACCAGTGTCAACTGAGAGGGCAGGAAAGAGACCGAATTACAAAGACCTGTACATTTCATTCTGACACCACCCTTCACAGGGACAAAATTCAGTCAGGGGAAACAGAAAAAAGAAAAGGAAAAGATCTAAGCAGGAAAGTAAACAAGTAGGAGAGTAACAACTGGATGGGAAAGTCTTTTTAAAAAAGATGCAAGGGGCCTGATTCTCCCCTTGCTCATAGCTGTGTTACAATGGTGCGACTCCATAAACTAGGCATTGATGGAGTTATTACTGATTTACACTAGGGTCAGTGACACGAGAGTCAAGCCCAGTAATTTTACTAGCCTCAAACCAATTTGCATAGTGCTGGTAATTCTAACTGTTTGAGCTAGTAATTAGAACTCAAGCTGTCTCCCTGGCAGCAGTGAAAGTAAGAAATGGTTTTGTTTTATCCAAAATGTAGCCCTTTGCCCATCAGAGGATGTCTTGTATTTAACATCTTCAGTGCATTATGGGCCAGCTCTCCAACTGATGTAATTCAGCATAGCACCAGTGCAATCAGGGGAGATATGCTAGGGTACACATAATCTGGGGGGAAATCCTGGCCCTACTGAAGTCAATGGCAAAAATAACATGGACTTTAGTGGGGTCAGAATTTCACCTCTGGTTTCTATAGCTTTACTACCCTTTGAAGTGTTGCTTGTGCGCAAACACTATTTTATATGTTCCTACATTACATTAAGACCACATGTTTGGTAAGTTTATGCAGGGCGTGAGACTGCCTACAATGGCATGTCCGATCTGCGACTGCTGGTAGCAAATATCTCCAACGGCCAGTCATGGGACACTAGATGAGAAGGGCTCTGAGTTACTACAAAGGATTCTTTCCCAGGTGTCTGGACGCTGGGTCTTGCCCACGTGCTCAGGGTCTAACTGATCATCATGTTTGGGGTCAGGAAGGAATTTTCCCCCAGGTCAGATTGGCGGAGACCATGGGGGCTTTTCACCTTCCTCTGCAGCATGGGGCATGGGTCCCTTGCGGGTTTAAACAAGGGTAAATGGCAGATTCTCTGTAACTTGAAGTCTTTAAACCATGATCTGAGGACTTCAGTAGCTCAGCCAGAGGTTAGGGGTCTGTTACAGGAGTAGGTGGATGAGGGTCTGTGGCCTGCAATGTGCAGGAGGTCAGACCAGATGACCATGATGATCCCTTCTGACCTTAAATTCTAAGAGTCTATGAATTTGATGATACCAGGCAGACTTACGAGAGATGCCTCAAAGCTCACCATCATAGCATGGGACCAAGTCTGATTGAACAAAAAATATCCCTTCCATGTTTACAGATTTTTTAAAATCACTTTTAGGTTTCAGTATGGCATGAGGTATGGGACCAAGATACCTGCCCACATTTAATAGCTACTATCTTGTTTAAATCTGTATCTACCTTATGCTGTCCTCTCGCATAAAAATGCAAGGAAAGGAAAACCAGTGGCCTAATTCCACCATCCTGTAGATTTTTAAGAACACCGGGGGTTCTGGTGACCACCACCTCCTCCCCACTACTCCAGGCTGGTGGAAGTGCAACAGGGGGTGGTCAAATAAAAAACTGGAGGTTAGAAATTCATTGAAAGTTCATGCATGAGCTTCATTTTTTAAATCATAAATAATTATTTTTGTAGGGGCTGGATGATACGATAGGCTGAATTTCTAAATATATTAAGATTTAATGTACCACTGCTTTTATTAATAATTACCTTAAATTAGGAGGGTTGCCCTTGCTGGACCTTTGTATTGTCTTTATTGTCTATATTGTGTGGTTTTTATGTTGATGTTAGGCCCAAACAAAAAAAAACCCTCAACTGGGTAGAAGGTTTTAACCATATCCAAATTTCCTGGCTGGACCCTAGATATGTAAAGGACCAAACAAGAACCTCGGCATACACAAACTTAGTAAAAGTTCTGATTTAGATCTGAACTTTGCAGATCAGGCTCATCTCTGCCTTTCATATCTTTGCACAAATACGTAAAGCTTGTAATTTTGTGCATGGCTAGGATCGCCTTGAATCTAATAGGCAGTTCAATCCTCTCTCTGCACCCTTTTGAGATGATCACTTGGGAAATCATTGTTGCATGCTGAACACTGGCATAAATCACATATTACTATTTACACAGAGAACTATAATAAATCAAATCCCATTTCAGAGGCAAAGGGGAGACCAGAGCTCTAATCCTCCAAAAGGACAGAGATTCCAACGTGCCTATGGACTTAAGAGCATTTATATTTATCTAGAACATATTTTACCAGGAAAAGTGAGATGTCCATATGTCATTGCCATGGAAGTCCTGGGGAATGGAATCTGTGTTGGCATAATGACAGATCCATTCTTAAAGGGAAATTGTAAAATATATTTCCTCGCTGGAAAAGAGGTTATTGTAAATAAAGCAGACTACTGTATATCATCTCCCACCCAAAGCAGACACTTTAAAGCACTCCTAAGAAATAGGACTGTTCAGACTCAGAATGTGAGTCAGTTCCTGGAAAGGGGTCTGGGAAATGCCAAGGATGACAGCAGCAGGAAAGCAAATTGCAATCCTCGTGTTATGGAAACAACAGAGCATGAGGAGGCTATACATCTCTATTGCTATTGCTGAAGCAAGTCAGGAGACATGGGCATTTGGCCGTCATCAGTAATTGCAGGAAAACAATTCTGTTAATCACATTGTACTTCTGCTCAAAAAAAGAGATATATTTGAGGAGTCTGGGCCAAATTCTGCTCTCAGCTATGCCAAAGTAAATTTGGAGGAATCGCACTAGATCAACGATTTTCAAAAACCTACACTTTTCCTTAGGTAAACCATGGTGTTGAGAAACATTCAAGTCAGAAGGTCACCTAAAGAGACTCCTCTTGAATTAGCCCTTAGGCATCTCCCTCTCTCTCTATGGGCCGAATGCAAAACTCATTGAAGTCAATGGAAAAGCTCCCATTGGATCAGACCCTGTGGGTCTAATTCTGCCCCTCTTACTCATGTTGAATCATAGCACATCCCACTGAATATAAGTTAGAGTGGCAACGTTGGACTCGTGTATAGTAAAATACAAAATAGGCCTGACATGAAGTATTTCCTAGACCGATTATTTGTTGGCAAAATTATGGATGAGCGTTGCACTGAGTTACCAATCCACAATGCATCTTTGTTCCATATATCTTACTAGCAACTTAAAGACATTTAGACCCTGATTCAGCAAAGCGCTTCAGCACACACCCCATTAACTTCAATTGGACTTAAGCATGTGTTTAACTTTAAGCACATGTATACATGCTTTGCTGAACGGAGGCCTTCAGTAGGTGATCATTCCCTCTCCTCATCCCCCAAAAAGGCAAAATTACTCTGATATCACTCCAAATAACTAGAATTGTGGGACGTGCTCTCAGTAAAATTGGAAATTATACAAATTGGCTTTGTTATAAAATTGAAACTCACACCAGGAGCATCAAAACAAACCTAGGCCCTACTTCAAGGGAAACATGGGCTGATTTATGGTTTTGCATGAAAATCATGGGCTATTTGTGTTGAGAAGCTTTCATAAGGGCTCAGAAGCAACCAGATATAACTCAGAGTGAAATGCAAGGTGAAGGTGCAAATGAGCAAAAAACAAACAAAATATTCTCATGGGACCTTCTGAGCTGAAACTGCAAATTCGACTGTCAGATTGAAAAGGACGTGAATGGTGATCAACAGGAAAATGACTTGCAAAAGTCTCTCTCTCTCTCTCAAGCATTCTAGACCCGTTGGAGATAGAAAGTAGTAGTATATCCCATAATCAATAGACATTTCCCTTGTTTTAGAATTATCTACAGTTTCTTAGCCCACAAAACGCATTTAATTCAACTTTGAATTTTTTTAATTTAACAATGCATTAGAAAAATAAAACAGAGAAACTATTCTTCAAAATGTCGATATTAAAATTCAAGTTGTGACTTGTTCTCCCCAGATATCACACAACTGTCCCAAGGAAAATGTCATTTTAAAGCAAATCAGCCATTTAGCTATCTGAGCATTTCCACTGGTAACTCACTAGAGAGTGAAATTCACCCTTGTGCAGAGGCCCAGCACAAGGTCTAAGCCCTTAATTCACAATTAAACTGTGAAAATAGGGTCTCTATGGCCCTTAAGCCTAGCGCTGATTGTCTGCAATGGTGGGAATTTTACCCTAGGATGCTTCATTTATTCTAAGATTTAATTTTATAACTTTAAGTCATAGCAATATGATTGCATTGGTGAAACAGTACTTGAGTTTGTGAGAGATTTAAGGCTGCTTATCTAAAGTCACAAACCATGAGAGGTTAAACATAGCTGTTGTGTATTTTTCATTTCTAAGAGGATTTGTCCACAGCTAAGACACTGCATCTCTCTGATCTAACCACCAGACCCACAACAATCAGCAGAAACATTCAGTGCCCTAAAAATATATGCTTGCTAAAATGTGTTTTAGAAACTTACTCAGATTAAAAGCTATTTTTAAAATCTAAACTTTACTGCTTTATATATCAGAATAATATGGGTTTGTCATAAACCTGTAGTCCCTGTACTTTAAATATACCCCTCTTTATTGCCTGCGTTACGCAGTAGTCACTTCAACAAACAATAGGGAAAGAACAGAGAGAGAGAGAGAGAGAGAGAGAGAGAGAGAGATAAATTAATGCTGTAGAGAAGGCCAGTCACGTTCTTCTCTTAATGCTCTTTCGTAATACTAATAAAAAGGGACATCCAATACAATTGCAAAGCAGCAAATTTAAACCTGATAAAGAGAAATCCTTTTTTACTTGACAGATAATTAAGCTTATGGAACTCACTGCCACAAGTTATTATGGTGCAAAAGAGCTTTGCCGAATTCAAAAAATAACTAAACATTTACATAATAAAAACAGGATAAAACATTACAATGGGTATAAACTGTACTTGTTAAGGGCACGAGCCCACCTTTAAGTGATACGGGTTAGGAACAATCTTGGGTTGTTGTACAACTGCCCCAGTGGAGTTTCCTGTAACTGTTGCTGAGGCAGGTGGTACTGCCCACTGACAAATACAGGATAGTGGACTGGGTAGGTCACTGGTCTGATCTATGATGTCAGTTCCCGTCCCTATGATTTGTTACTGCAGAAGTGAAAATGATCAATCCATTCTGCACTGCAAGGATATTACACTATGGAGGTCTACACAAGAGAGAAAAACAGCTGAAAAATGATGCTGTATTTTGAGCGTGTACCTTTCCCAAGCTGCTCCATAGACTCTTGGAAATGTCCTTATTGGGGCACCATTAAACACAACTAAAATATCAAGGCCCTAAAACTAAGACACCCCTCAAAATGCATTCACAGGAATATTTCTAATGAAGTTTCTTTGTATGATTCACAAACAAAACTGGACTTGGAATGAGAAACCCATGTTNATTAGACATAGATTTGCGCATTTTATTTTATTTTGCTGGGTAACTTACTTTGTTCTGTCTGTTACTACTTGGAATCACTTAAATCCTACTTTCTGTATTTAATAAAATCACTTTCTACTTATTAATTAACTCAGAGTATGTATTAATACCTGGGGGAGCAAACAGCTGTGCATATCTCTCTATCAGTGTTATAGAGGGCGAACAATTTATGAGTTTACCCTGTATAAGCTTTATACAGGGTAAAACGGATTTATTTGGGTTTAGACCCCATTGGGAATTGGGCATCTGAGTGCTAAGGGCAAGCACACTTCTGCGAGCTGTTTTCAGGTAAACCTGCAGCTTTGGGACAGGTGATTCAGACCCTGGGTCTGTGTCTGGAGCAGACGGGTGTGTCTGGCTTCACCAAGACAGGGTGCTGGAGCCACCGAGCTGGCAGGGAGAACAGAAACAGAAGTAGCCTTTGCACATCAGCTGGCAGCCCCCAAGGAATTTCTGTGATCCAACCCGTCACATACACAAGAGAGAAAAACAGCTGAAAAATGATGCCGTATTTTGAGCGTGTACCTTTCCCAAGCTGCTCCATGACAGGTCAAACACTGTAGCATAAAAAAAAAAAATACAACTCACCTGGTTCCTGGAGTAATAAGATAACAAAATTCAGCTCAGACCTCCTTCCCTGGCCTGACTGCTCCTAGGATTCATACATCTGCCACAACCTGGTTCCTCTCTCCAGAGAGCCACCCCCCTTCTCTTCTCCCCAGGTGGGGTCATCAGCCACCTCTCTCACTGAGTCAGCAGAACCCACTTACTCTTCTCCCTGCAGGATCAATACCTGCTAACAAGAGGGGTCTTACTGGCAAATGTTGCCTGCCTGGTACGTTTGAATATGGTACAGTTTGTAACCGAATATCTTATTACGTTACATTGAATGCTCTGCAGTTAGTTTCGTCCTCGGCTTAGAAGAGGTGATCTCACATTTAGGACCCCTGGGAGGACACAATCTTTTATTGATGAAAGCTGAATACATACGTACATCTGTACAAGTCCCATGCAGACCATAAAGGTTCCAGGTAGAACTGAACACACAATACCCTGGATTGAAAAGAACACCCTAGCCCTGGCTAACAAAGCAAACACAATCATCCTGCACCAGACCTATCTTCCTTCAGAGAGGCTCTGGCACCAAGCAGTTTCCAGCTGAGTCCTGGCCCCCACTAGGCCTTTCTTCCAGAAGCTAGTATGAGAGACCTGCCCTCCCCCTCCCAGCCTCTTCTCAACGGTGCTGACCCTCTCCCTTTAACCCTCCCCTCTGCCCCGCCTCCAAGCCTGGCAGTATTTGCAGGTGAAACAGGATGGAGCTGACTGAGCCTACAGCAGCTCACGAACCCTTTCCTGGCCAATGGAGGCTTTGTACACCCCATCACAACCGGAGAAGGGACACGTCATGTCCTCGGCCCCTCTAAAAAGGCTTGCGCTTTGCTCCAATGGCCCTGAACATAAACGTGTGTACACATGCAACTGCCCACCTACTGGCAACTCTATGGGGAAAATGAGCTGGACAACTCAGGAGGCATGTGAGTTAAATGCTAATTGGCGTGACACTAAAATGTAGGAATATGTTACACACATAAAATAGCATCCGCTGCGATAAACAAAGTGGTTTGATTGTCCTTACGGCATCTCCAGTAAGGTGCTCTCCAGCAGCAAAATGCACCCCTGTGCCGAGGGCCAGCAAAAGTTCCACCTGCTACTTAAGACCTCAAAATAGAGGTGCAGTTTTTCTGCTGAGGGGTGAATTTCATCCTAGAAGAGGAGATAGCTTGTCTGATTTAACATCAGGCTACATTTAGATAAACATGTACAGGCAGTCCCTATTCATGCACTGCAACAATATGGCAAGAGAAGGGTCAGGGCAACTCTGCCTATTTGGTAGGTATCCAATGCAATACCCTGACTTGATTTTTTTAGAACAGTAGGAAAACGCCAGACATATCCAGGTGTGCTTTTCTTACCCTACCACAGTACTTAGTCTATTGTTAACTATACTTTGTAGCCCATAGGGCTAGCTTGCCTTCATTATATTCAACTATAATGCAAGGAACCTACAGGCCTGTACCCTATAAGACATTTGCATCAGCAGTTTTAGCAGAAGGCTTGAGGCCTATGAACTCTGGCACTGATAAATGGCCCAACAGAAAACCCCAAGTATTGGGGAGCTGAAAACAGAGTGTTTAAGGGGAATTTCCAACCACAGGAACATGAGTCCAACCACAAGAGTGTCATGGCAATGAATCAACGTACATGATAATGACAGGTACCTCAGTTACATCCACACATACCTAACCGCAAGAGGGCCATGGCAATGAATTGACGTCTACGATAATAAGTTGAGATCATTGATATACTAACCTGTAGGAGAAGGACACTCCAACATTAGTAAGAGGAGGAAATACAAATAAGGAAAAGGGGCAAAACCCCAACTGAATATGCATTAGATATAGTGGCATCAGCGTAACATATTATAAAAGTTGCATCCCAGCCTAGGGGCAGTAGTAGAAGGAGATGTAGCCATGGGAGGTGCCAGAATGATGGCCACTGGTGATGAGCGGGAAGGTGATGGTGATGAGGAAGATGATGGTTGACATTTCAGGTGGTCCTGTATGGGATGATGTGAGTATATGGATGTGCAGATGTACATTCTGTAGTATCTCTAGATACCTTACTGAGCTGGAGTATTTGTGACTGTGGTAAATGTATTAATAAACTATTTGTAAATATAGAAGAGTTCCTATAGTGTGAGTGTTGCAGCTGTGCACATCGGGGTTCCCAACTATACAATGATTTGAATAATACTGGGCCTGATCTTGGGACAAGAACCTGTCTACCCTCAAAGTGATAACTGGGGATTCTTAAGTAATCAATATAATTAAAACATAATCTCTAGATCAGGCTGCAACTTCTAGGTCTCAGTGTATTTAACATTATTAACATTATTCTAATGTTCTTCTGTTCAACAGACAGAACTTTGCTCCCTAATTTCAGTTACCCCTCCTTTTGGGGGGTGTCATGTCATCTGGTCCCAAGAGGAACCATGAGAAATACATCAGGTACCAAAATCTACCACAGAAACATTCCAAACACCTTCCTAAAGTGCAGAGACTTAATACACAGAATAATTCAGAGGGAGTACAGTACCCACATTTGAACTAGAGTCACTTAACTTCCAAGTGAGTAAACTGAATGAACTTCTCCAATAGCTCACTCCAGAAGAGACCTCCTACAGCTAATCCAGAGGTCATCAAAAATCCCACGCAGCCTTATTCAACCCGTGTCTCTGTCCTAAAAGGGACAACACCCAATAATTTTGGAGTCATTAACCAAAGTGCAGAGAGATTACCTATTATACAACAGCTTTAGGAGGATATAAATTTCACAGCCTTTGATACATCACTCCAAAGAGCATGGGTCAGTAGATCTCAATATGCATGAGAGTGTCAGAGGAAGCACTAATCAAGTTAGTTCCCAAGTTTTGGTACCATAGACTCTTGGAAATGTCCTTATTGGGGCACCATTAAACGCAACTAAAATATCAAGGCCCTAAAACTAAGACACCCCTCAAAATGCATTCACAGGAATATTTCTAATGAAGTTTCTTTGTATGATTCACAAACAAAACTGGACTTGGAATGAGAAACCCATGTTTAGAGAAGTTTAGAAATGTTGAGGTTAAAGCATCATCATGTTTTACATAACTCCCACTCCCTTTTCTAACAGATTAAGGGTAGCACAGAGTAACATATACTGACTTACAACATTGAAATAGAAAATGAAGAATTGCTAATGGTAAGGTTAAGAGCTTTGATAGCTACATTTTTAATTATTTGTAATTATATTTAATGAAGGAGTACAGATGCGGTAAAATTTAGGACAAGTCCTTGCTAGAATAAGTGTGTGTAGTGGCTTGGAGGGGTTCCTCCTTGTGTGTGGCAGAGGAAGGCCACTCCGCTTTGCTATACCACCTAGTGGCTGAGAGCCAATCAACAAGGGATTAGCACCAATAACAGTCTGTAGCCAGTCTAGCTGGGGCAGGCAGCAGTACAGTCCGAGTCCGAGCAATATCTGAGCAATATCTCCCTGGATGGGGCAGAAGGCAAACAAACACAGGCCATAAAGCCTAAGGTGGTTAGGCTGCCACAGGGGTGGGGTTGGCAGCAGGGGGTAGGGGACCCTGGGCCCACCCTACTCTACCAGGTCCCAGCCCAGGGCCCTAACAATGGCACGGAATCCCACCACAGAGTCAATGGGGGTCCTGCCGAAACACGCTGACCGTGGCTTCAGCAACCACAACCAGACTAATGTCTGGTTTCCCTGGGCAACTTCCTACTCCTACCTGGTTGTAGGGCTTTGTCGCTCATGTGCCCTCAGGCTCCTCAGGGTACTCGGCAGCCAGCAGTTCCAGCAGGTCCTCGGGGTGTTTTCCGGGTGACAGTTCTAGAAGCTCCTCCAGGTATTCCTCCAGAGGCAGGGGTTGATACAGCTCAACTCCTGGTTCAGGGACCAGCAGCAAGGCAGCAGCGTATGACTCCTTCCCTGGCTCTCCATCAACTGAGCTGGAGGTCCCACCTTTTATACTTCCTGTGTGGCCCTTCCACTTCTGGCACAAGGGGCAGGTCCAGCCTGGCTCCGCCCACGAGGGGGTGGGGAGTGGTTCCTCCCTGTTTGTGTCAGAGGGAAGCAACTCTGCTTTGCTACTGTGTGGTTTTGCAAATTCTTCTTTTAAATAGTATTGCTAATCAGCTTAAACTGTTATTGCCCATAGAACAAAGGCAACCTATTGTGTTGGAACATGTAAGTAAAAGAGAGACAAGCATGAAATGATGAATAAACCCTACCTTTTTCTGGGAAGACCCAGGACAGGGTGACAAAACCAACATGACCCAGAAACTGCAAACCCAGCAGGAAAAATACAGAAGTTGGGTAACTGAAGCTCATGCATGCGTAATGTCTGGGTTACCGAAAATCGAAAGGGTTGATGTGCTAAAAGCCATTTGGATAAAGATTAAGTAATCTGCAATGTAGAAATATAGAAAAGACCTAAGTGAGCCTGGGCCCAAACTGGAGAAACACCGGACCAGAAACTGAAGAATGGGACTGAAGGACCAGACCTAGGGGTCACGGAAGATGGAAGAACTTTCTGGTGCCCCAGAATGTGGTAACTTGGGCCCATTTACCAATCTTGTCTTGTCATTATTATTTGTCAGGTATAAATGTATGTCCAGACACAATAAGTGATGATAATTCTGTCTGAAATAGTATAAATAAAGGCGAAAATTGATTAAACCTAAATTGGGTGGACTTGTGACTCAGTTTCCCAACTTTTACCCCCAAAACACTATTTTCTCCTGATTTTCCCAGTTCTTGCTCTACCCTCAGTGACCAACAGAAATATTGTCCTGCTCATCCATAATTGGAAAAAGGGGGAAGTGACTTAATTACAGGGCCGGTTGAAATTTGTGTTTGCTTTTTTGTTTGTTTCTGTCAAAATTTTCAGGAAAAACTGTCATTAAAAACTCCCCCACAGAATAAGATACTTTCAGTTTACAGTTTTCTGGGGGGAAAATAATCAAGGAAACCATGAAAATTTTCATTTTGTCAAACCCTCCATTTTCCACCCAAAAATTTTTTTGAAGGAAAATTTCCCATCAGCCCTACTTTGAGATGTCTGCTGTTCTTTGTTGTGTTAGCGCTCTCTAGTTCCCACTATATTTAACATTATTAAAACTATCCTCTTCTGTCTATCCTACCTAATTTAGCCTTCCTCAGATTTAAGGCATTTGTAGAAACACAGGTGCAAGTCAGTCCCCTAAATTAGCTTCTCCAGTCTACAGCAAATAGAGCAGCTGTTGCCCTTAAGGACAATGTAGAAATGCTTCCAATTGATATCAGGCCCATCCACTTTGGCTCAGACAGACTCTGATAATCTCCTTGGGGAAGAAGATCATGAAGAGTTGATGGCCACTGAACACAGAGTACTGGCCCAAGTTTCTTTCTCTTCATCTTTCTGAGGTGACATTAGTCCTCTCTGGTGTGGTCAATGGCAGGGCTGCTGTGTCTTTCAAGCTTTGAAGAAGAATCTGACTGACTGTTTTCTGCCAGTGGATGTGCCCACTTTACCCAGAAGCATCACAAGGCTGCCTAGAATTAATCCCTTCTCCTCACTCACACTTTCCATTAATGACATTCCAAGCTTGTGCATTCACTTACAGATGGAAACTCCAGATTGTTAACAAGGTAGCACTAGAAAGTGTGGCAAGTTCAATATTCTTCACAGAGTAGGGCACAAAAGACAATAGCAGTAAAATGCAGGCTGTGAATACATTAGTAACAGAAGCCACATAACAGGAATGTCTCATAATTGTTTACCAGGGTAGGAGAGACCTTGATATCTATTGCATCACAGTTAGCAGAATCCATAGCATGTTTCCTATCACCATAATGAGTTTCATCTTTGATTCTGGGGGTCCTTGCCACATTTGGTCATGTTACAAAGTGTCTTGAGACACTCTATGATTTTGTTAGTGTGAGAGTCCACAATCAAAATGATTAATAGAATTCAAAACAACCATTTAGAAACAAGAGGTGATAAACAGGGAAACAGAAACTAACTGAAAATGAAGCAACCGACAGACAAAGTTTTCAATGAAAGTTTGGGTGAAAAATTGCAAAGAATGAAAGTTTTCCAAAAAGTGTATTCACCAACAGAAAAAAAAGCCTAAATATAATGTGGAAAATATGTGAATGTGACTAATTTGCTAATCTCCAAAGAAAACTGCAAATCTGATTGCATTAGTAAAATGTCACTTAGAATAAGGCACAAAACTCAGCCATATATTCATGCACAATACCAGCCACACTGTTTTCTCTCGTTGTAGAATATAGCCTGGATTTACCCATGGTTCTCAAGTTTCTGTCTAGGTTTATTCCAAACCTGAATCTCAAATGTAATGAAAAAAGGCTGAAAGAAAAGATCTGGCAACAACCCTTCAGGTGCTGTTCAAAGAGTGCTTTAATTATGAAGAAAGTGAACTTGGACATCTGTCAGCACTTTAATATAATGCCCATGAGTGTGACTACCCTGTTTAACTCCTTCCAATCAAATGGAAATGTCTCGTCTGTAATATCACAGAAATGAGCTAACACAATTGTGTCTGGGAGGCATCCATATCACGGGATGGGCGAACTGGTTGGGGGAAAACTATTATCTGAACTGACTCCAAACATGGCTCCAATTCATCAATCAGAACAAGCCCAACCTGCTCTTTAAATTTTGGCTCAGTCTGAATGGAGAAATTAAGCCTTCTTTCAGTAGCTTTCCCTACAGACTGATCTCTTAGGTCCCATCATTGGGAACTTTTTTTTAAAAAGAGTTTGAAACAGGCATCTCTGCTAATGAAGGAAAACTTCATAAGCAACATGGCCTAACTCTACATACACTATATCTCCCTCGCACAAGGCTGGTGCTGTTGACCTGCATGGAGACGCACAGGGCTAGGGGCTGGTTCTGTCTAGCCCTGTCAGCTTTATTGTATGTGCCAGTCTGTTAGAGCCCTAGCGTGAGAACTGGGGCACATGTGGAGAGGAACTCTAACCAATCTTCTCACCATGCCTTCTCTCTCCTTTCCCCGCTGCATATCCGGGCAGGGCCAGAAACAACCGGGGTTCACCCTTCTAATGTGGAAAATAGCAGTGGAACACCGATCATTAGACTCATTGTTGAGGGGAAAGCCCAGGAGTTCAGCGACGCCATGATATCAGGTTAGAGGTTGCTCTAAAGCAATGAGCCTCTCACTGCCTGCACGTTAGATTTTGGTTTAGGCCCAGATCTGTGTTATAAACGTGATGCAGAAAAGAAACATTAATTAAATACATTAAATCTAGGGACATATATTTCAAATGAATCTTTTTTGCAGATATTCCTCAATGTCCTCCTCTTATTCTTCACCTCTCTTTTCTTGGTTCAGCTGGCAAGCCGAGTCTTCTTGTTTCATTTTTAACTATTGCTCCTCTGTAAAATGAACGCCTTGTTCCGCTATAATTCATTTCCCCCTCCTTAGGGATCTTACATCGTAATCTTGATTTTTGCAGGTGGAATAAATTTTGAAGACAAATCACCAATGCTACCTAATTTTCATCAGCCTCGGCTCTTCAGTAATCAATTGGAGCGCTCTCTCCTTTTCTTTATTGGGAGGACAGAGATTTTTTGTTGCTGGATGAGTTTAGAGATCGCCCAGTTTCCGCATTACACACACGATCAGCAGAGCTGCGCGGCTGCACAGTGGTATCTCTACGTCTTCCTGTAGTAATGCCAAGAAAATAAAACATTCTGAGTGAAATTCTCTTTCTCCCCTCTCAGCACTGAGCAAATGGGCCTAGTGTGGGGATTGAGGGGAGTGGACAGAATCCACCCTAACCCCAGACAAAGCACTGGCCAGCCCACAGTCTCTCTTTCTCTGACACCTGGTCCATCTCCACAGCTGGAATAATGGCCATGACTCATTGAGAACTCCCTGCACAGGGGTTTGTGGCCACTGATCCCTGTGAATGCAGAATGACTGGCAAAGTCCCTGTCGCTTCTCCTTGCTCCATTGAGATCAGCTCCTTCACATGCAGAAGGGTGTTTCTGCTCTCTCCCGTCCCAGACATGCTGCTGCTGTCTTGGGAGCTCTTTTAACTCCTAATATGCCAGGTGAATTTCACCACTGGGCACAGACAATCAGTATTGTTTCCAATTATTTCTCACCATACTTTCTGTCTTGAGACATATCAATTTTCCTGTCTTACCCACCTGAGGGAGACCTCCAGTTCTGGTAATATTTCTTCCTTCTTGGTGATCAAGAATGTCAGTCCAAAGCTCCAGCTGGTTTTCTTTTATAAAATAGCTGATGTGTCTGCAATATCACTCAGGTCTGTTTATATATTCACCACCCATTCGCCCTGGGAGTTCAGCTTTCATTTTTAAACTGGCAAGTGAAGATGGATTTACATTAGTTGAATTTCACTTATCGGTTCAGTTGGCTCTGGATCAGGTCCAGAATCTTAAGATAAATTCTCTGGGCCTGATTCTCACTGCCCCTAAAGTCCACCCTAATAAGAATCAGACCCCCGGTGTCTTTATCACGTTAGTGGTTCTGGGTACTTTGGAGAAATAATTTTATGCTACCACCATGCTGAAGTTTAGGAAATCAGCTACTAGAAAGGGAAGAATGGGCTAGTGGTTAGGGTGCTAACTTTGGACTTGGGAGAAGTCCCAGGTTCACCACACACTTCCTGTGTGAACACATAGAAGTCACATATTCTGTGGGTGTCAGTTCCCAATCTGTAAAATGGGGATAATAGCACATTCCTACCTTACAGGGGTGTTGTGAGGATACCCACATTAATAGTAAAAGATTGTGAGGTGCTCAGATACTGTGGTAATGAGTCCAGATAAGTACCATAGAGAGATACAATGACAGTGACCACATAAGCCCCTGGATAAACTGATGCTCAAGAACAAGACAGTCATCTTGTATTTTCCTACCAGTCACCATTTCACCCCTGTTTATTCAGGAAAGAGTGAGGCAAAGAGGGAGCAAATATTTCAGGGAACAACATACCTTTAAACAAGGGATATAATTTAATCATGTATAAAAACTGAATTATAGCCTGAAAAGTGACACTAAAAATGCATTGCTGGTTCTGTGCTTCTTGTCACTCAGCAACTTCCCTGTAAAGTTTACTCAGTTAATAAATAAAGAGATTTGTTTTCCCTCACTGGAAGCTTTGGGTGCTCAACGTGGGATCTGAAATTCAAGCTAGGTTTTTCTGGCTCATTGCCAGGGATGACAATTCTGCGTCCAACCCTCTATGGGTTTTAGAAGGCAACAATCACCACATTACCTAGGCGAGATCTCAGGTAACTACTATTGGTGATTGCAGCAAAGTGGCCACCCCATCATGCCCCTTAGTGGCTAATTGTGGCATTGCAGCAGCTGTGCCTCAGTTTCCCTCCTGGGTTCTTCAGCCTATTCTAGCTGTAGGAATGGCATGATCCTCCAGCCAAGATCTCATCAAGACCCTGCTCTCCCCCCACCACCACACACACACCCCCACACACACACTGAGCCGCAAAGTCCTTTAACAAGTCCAACAGAAATATAGAGACAACTACATCTTCAACCCCAATCAAGCCCAGCTGGCTACCCCTCTCCCTTGCAGACAAGCCTCAGCTATAATGCAATGTCTTTACATCTGTTCACAGGCTCCTCTGCCTTCCTCCACCCTGCAGTCTTGGCCTGGCCCAGTTCTCTACCTTCCCAGGAGTTCAGGCAGGCTGTCATCCCTCAACAGTTCCTGATCTTTCCTCAGGCTTCAGGCTCACTGTCTGCTTCTCGGCCCCTTTAGCATTCTTGGCCTTCTACCAGGCCCCTGCTAAAAGAGAGGGAACCCACTACATCCCCTCCTCTGGGTCTCCTCTCCCCCCTGGCCTTTGGTAGCCTCTTTTAAGTCTATCCCCTCCACCTGACACCACCATCCTCAGGTGCAAAGAGGGAGATTACTAGCACTCCCAGGCTCCTTTAACCTTCTAGGTGCCTAACAGTGTTTACACCCTGTCACTGTGCTGCATGTTCTCACTCACTCTCTCTCTCACATTTGGATTGCGTCTGCATTGGTAATGGGAGCAAAAACACAGCTCTGTCAGAGAGAGAGAGAGCCAGAGAGAATCTTGAAAACATATTGGAGAGGAGCAGATCAGATGAGTCAAAAATTGCCATTTTTATGCTGTCACATTTCTAACCACAGCCATACTGTCAGCCATATGTTTTATTTTAAGCAGACTTGTGTTTACAACCAAAAGGCAGGCTAGCATTTTGCCAGATTGAGTACAAACAGAATTAAATAGGTTGTACTGGGGGCACAACCAAAGTCATATGATTGACGACACTTCAATACAGTGAATATGCGGCACAGTCACAAATGATGCATATGTTTCAAATATCCAGTGTAATATATTTCAATCCATAGTGCTTGTCTTTTGCAGGGCCTTTGTTCTTCAAAGCACTCTACAAAGTGTAACTGATTTATCCTTACATCACCACGGTTAGGTAAAAAAGTGTCATTTTACAAGTGAGAAAATTCAGCAGGAAGATTATGTGAGTTGTCCAAGGTACAGAGGGTGTCAGTGCCAGAGTTGGGATTAAAACTCCAGAGCCCATGACTTCTATTCATGTGTTCAGGATGACCAGACCACATCTCTCTTCAATATCTGATGGAGAGTTGCTGTTTCTGGATATGATTTATATGGTACATTTCAGTATGTGTGATAGGAACATCCTACACTATGATGTTTACGATGTATGCATTTCATTACGCAGCGTATGTGTTTCACTATATGATAAATGCATTTCAGTTTCACTATAAATAGATGGTATGAATTATGTCCCCAGTAACCTCTCATACAAAGCCTTTATGGTTTAGTCTCTAAATCATAAATCCGAGATGAACCGGACATCAATGCAGTTGATCCAAAATAATAAATAAAATAAATAAATAAAAGGTGGATGTTTCAACCTCTCACTTGAAAAGCTTGACACTCCATGTGGACCGAAATATCTACGGGTTAATCTTCTCCATGCGAGACCTCAAACTACAATGCAACTTCAGCACTATATTTTGCCACTCAGTATTTAATTTCACTCTACGTACGCATTGCAAACATTAAAATACATAGCATTGAACACTTTTCAAAGCAGTGCAAGAGATTTAGCCACATCTTCCTTTAAAAGTGATCATTGTGCAGTATTTTCCACAGAATGAGGAAGTGGTAGGTTGTTGTTTTTTTTAATTCTTAATTCATTTAAGTCTCTGAAATCCTCACACTACGTGTCTTGCGTCATAAAAAAAAATGCATTTGCAGTTAATCTCCAAAATCGCAAAGACAATACTAATCCATACACTTTAAAAAGAAAAATCTGACTAGACCTACTCTAAATAATGTCCAATTTAGTGAATTAGCAGAGTAAATATTTTAATATATGGATCATACAGCTGCTGTTTTATCAGTTGCTTTTGAATATTTCCTAAATCTTATAGTACCTGTGGATAGCTACTACTCATCAACTTCACGTTCACATTCCACTCAGGGAAGATGTCTGGCTCAGCCACCTGCATTGCTTTGAAAATGTCAACTGTTGACTTTCAAAAACAATTTTCCGAACTTAATAACTTTTATTATATGAATGTCATAACTTCTCCTCATTTCATATATACACCTCAACCCCGATATAACGCTGTCCTCGGGAGCCAAAAAAATCTTACCGCGTTATAGGTGAAACCACGTTCTATCGAACTTGCTTTGATCCACCGGAGTGCGCAGCCCCGCCCCCCCGGAGCACTGCTTTACCGCGTTATATCCGAATTCGTGTTATATCGGGTCGCGTTATATCGGGGTAGAGGTGTATTTATATATAGCCAAACTCTACTCTCATTTATATCCATTCAACCAGAATGTCTACAATAGGGGTGTATGGCTGGCACTAAACTCAGGAGTGGGATGGATGGATTTATATAAGCTTATTACTGCCCTAGACTCAATTACTTAAAATATATAGTACTTAATAATTACTTANATTCTTTGCTGCTTTTACAGATCCAGACTAACACGGCTACCCCTCTGATACTTAAAATATATAGTAGATCTAAGCATTAGGAGTTGGATTTTTTTAAAGCAGATGGATTAGCATTTTCTTTGTGAGCATGCACCAACTTTGTGATTTTGGAGATAAATTAACCTAGCAATTCTAAAATGCCTGTTTGTTTGCTTTTTAGTAATGATGCAAGACACGTTCTGGAGGGTTTCAGCTGCTTCTACAAAAGACTAAATAAAATAATCCTCCTCCCACTTCCTCAACCAGTGTAAAACACTGCACATGATTTATACCAGTGGTCCCCAACCTTTTTTGTCCGGCGGGCGCCAAAAAAGAAAAGAAAAAAAAAAAAGCCAGAGGGCTACGCGGGCGCACTTACACCCCCCAGCAGGCGCAATGGCGCCCGCGGGCACCGCGTTGGGGACCCCTGATTTATACTATCAGCTTACCATTTATGAATTACTCACCACATCTCCAACAACTCCTCCACCACAAAAGCTACCGGTGCCAACTACAAAAAACCACGTACCATCCTCACTCACCAGTAGAGGCTCAGACTCACTGTCATTCAGTTGCTGGAGGGATCTGAAGTGTTGACAATTGTGCATCACACTCTCTTGTGATGAATTTTTCACGGGGAAGGTGAATCCCCGGGTCTTGTCCTCGTCACTGAATCCCATTCACTGGTGTGTCTTCCTTCGTAAAACCAGTTCTCTGGTAGCGTCTAGCAAACAAACCTTAGCTGTAAAGATACTGTTAGGGCGCAGAACCATTCTCTCACGCAAAGTAGTTGTGTTCCTGTTTATAAGTGTGATCCAGCTTGAGGGACCTGGATAAAGAGAGCTGTAGGGGGACCGGGAGCCTTTTTTCAGTCTTGTGCCTTGAGTTGGCTAGAGTGATGGCATGTGCTCCCTTCCCTGATAGCTGACTGGGCTGCCTTCAGTGCTCTGACATGCTGCGAATGAAGAAAGCAGATCAGATCCTAACCTCACATCCCAATGGGCCAGTATTACCCATATGACCACTGCAGAATGACTTATTACCTGTGGCGTTCCGAGGAAGTGGAGAGGTTAAACCATCTTCGGAGTTTCTCTTGTAGAATTATGCTAGTTGCTCTTGCTGAAGTTGTGCAGGCTTGAGGTGCACTGGTACCCCATGAAAATCACCACCTAAGGCTGTTTCCCATGCCATCTGTGCCGAAGGCCAGCTCCAAAAGTACTTTGCGCAGGACCCAACATAGAGGACTCAGTGTGTGTTGTTTCGGTTGCACTATAAAGGGGAGATTTTCAAAGGCACAAATGGGAGTTAAGCATCTAATTCACACTGACTTTCAAGGGAAGTCGGCACCCTCTTCCATTTAACTGCCCTTCACGCCTTTAAAAATGTATCCCTATATCTACACCAATATCTCAGATCATCCTCTCTCAGTGTGAAAGCCTACTGATAATTATTTATGATCCGTTTGAGTAGAAATGCATAACGCTGTCACAAAGGAAAGGGAACTTATGGTAATCAGCCTAATTTCTGTGACTCCACTTTTTTGAACTAAAAAGAACTTTGACAGTAGTTCGTTAAATCAGTTGGCAGGGTATCGTGCTGCCCTGTCTTGGAGGAGAATGGCACTTATTGCACATAACGATACAGAAGATAGAAAACTGGAGGGAAGGAGCTGGCTTGCGGGGATTGGGAACAGGACACATAGCATTTTACCTTTCAGCCACTAGCTCGTATCCAGTGGAGACTGATAGTAAGCATACTTTTTTTAACATCTGTCATTGTACCATGGCTTACGTGGAATGAGTAAACTTCAGTCTCATTTCAAACCTCACTATTACAGATGGCACTAGGACTACAATATCTTCCACCTCAATGCTATTGTGTCAGTATAGCCAGGGAAGAGAGGCCGTCTCTGAGGCCGGTAGGTTCGAGGCCGTGTAGGGCTTTTTACAGAGCAAAACCAGCACCTTGAATTCTACCCAGAAAACAATAGACACCCCACGCAGATCATAGAGTAATGGTGAAGAGCTATTGCTTAACAAGCCAGCTATCGAATTCTGCACCAGCTTCACTTTCTGGATAGATTTAAGGAGTAGCCACTTATAGAGTGCAAATCAGTGAACTAATCTCAAGGTGACAAAGGCATCGGTTGAAGTAGCCAGGTCTGCATGTCCCCAAAGGAAATTGCAACCTCTTGGCCACAGATCAATGAAGAAAAGCTGTTCTGGTCATTTGTTGTTACCTAATGGTATAGTAGCAGCTGAGAATCTAACTAGATCCCTAGATTGTGAATTCAAACAATATGTGGGGACAAATGCTTAATCAGAGGGGCAGATATTTTCCTCACTATATCTTCTTGTCACTTCCTCCAAGCAGGATCACATGGGTCTCATCTGGATGGGCCCACAGCCAGCTAGTCAACAGCACAATCACATTACCCCTTTGATTCATGCTTCAACAAAATTCCCAGCCAGCACTAACTGTGCCAGAATTCATCCTGCAGTGTCATGCAGCCAGGAGCATCAGACTTCATCAAATCATGAACGCTGGGAACTTGAATGACCATGAAGCTTGCATTCGTTAGCATGATCCAAGACATAGTTATAGGCCAAGCCAATGAAATTTGGACTATACATCTTGACTCGAGTTCATGCCTTACATCGTATTTCTTCTCACCCTATAACCACTTATCCAGTACAATGGGGATGGCAGGACACAAGACCTTCCAAGTGGTCCCCTGCCCTATGCCTCCACCTTTCCAAGATATGGCAGCTTTTTTTTTTACCCTCTCAGCCACTCTAATCAGCACTTTTATTAGAAGTCTCAGTAGAGGAACCAAGCAGTGAATGGGCTTGGAGAGTGAATTAATGAAAAGATTTACAGCAGGGGACATTTCTGAAAAACCGCTCCAAGACAAAAAATTATTACAAAATCTAACCAACTTTGGGTCAATGTGTCCCAGTTGCGAGTTGTTCATGTTCTAGTTTGTCGTATGATATTGTATTGTTTGCATTATTATCACCAGATGTAGTCTGAACATTATTCTTTGAAGTCATGAGTGAAACATCTGATGTTCCAATAATCTTGGCGAATAGCAGGAGTAAAATATAAATTACGTTAAAATGCCAAAACTCACTCTTCAATTATTTTAACAAATGTCATAAATACGTAAAATAAGAAAATAAATATTATCCATTATTTTTCTCTTTATTTGTGCATTTACTGTAATAAGATGTCAAAATATAAATACAAATATATTCACTCTCTTGGAGCCTGGTTTAAATCCTGGTTTAAATCCTAAAAAATTCATTGTTTCCTGGAATAAGGAATGTCCTGGGACATTTTCTCGAGTGGGCAAATAAATACTGTATTGCAATTCAAAAAGCAATTAGATTATGTAATTTACAGTACAAGTTGGAAACATGTAGAAAAATGAAAAGGGATTTTCAGCAGTTGCAGTTTAATTAACATCAACAGTACAGTAAAAATGTCAAATATAGCAGAATCTTAAGAAAATAACCTTTACCATTTGATCAATGAGAACAATAACAAAGTGATGACTGTGGGGGAAAGATGTTAATTAAAAAAAGTGTGCAAAGCTCAGTTGAGAAGCAAAGTATCCCCTGTGAATGACACAATAGAGAGAAGTTATCTAACATCAAAGCCAAATAACAGTCACCATCATTTAATTGACAGTTTACTGCTCTACTTAATCTCTCAGCCCTTTTTCATTAAGAACCTGACTCAACAGAAGACAGTCATTTCTGGTATTGCCTATGAACTAATAAAATTTGTTATCAGCGATTTTACAACTTCCTGTGTTTAGGAACAAAGTGCCCTGAAAAATAAGTGCTTCATTAGTTGTTCATATTTCTCTTAACTGTGCTGCCGCGTATTGCACTTAGTCAGCAAAACTAAAATAATTCAATCCAGTAATGTTTACTGCAGAAGAACAACAAAAATAATGTTAGCAGTGCAGTAGGTAGTTTTTCCATTCTTCTTCAAGGAAGAACAATCAAGGCTGTTAGACCTTAAATTGAACCTGTCCTAACAGTAAGACTAGGGAAAATAAATCTACCAGGTCCTCCAAAATGAGGGTATATGAAATCCCATCTTACTTGCTGGGTGCCTTGCCAACAATAAATACAATGGTGAAAAAAAAACCAAGGGTGATGTCATGGTAGGTGTCTACTACTTACCGAGAAGAAGAGGTGGATGAGGCTTTTTTTAAACAACTAACAAAATCATCCAAAACACAGGACTTGGTGATGAGGTGGGAATTCAACGATTGAGACATCTGTCAGGGAAATAACACAGCAGGGCACAGATTATCCAACAAGTTCGTGGAATGCATTGGAGACAACTTTTTATTACATAAGATGGAGAAAGTGACTAGGGGAATGGCTAGTCTAGATTTGACTCTGAAAAACAGGGAGGAACCAGTTGAGAGTTTGGTGGTGGAAGACTGCTTGGGTGAAAGAGCTGATGAAATGATAGAGTTCATGATTCTAAGGAAACGTAGGAGGGAAAACAGCAGAATAAAGACAATGGATTTCAAAAAGGCAGACTTTAGCAAACTCAGAGAACTGGTAGGCAGCAAGTCTGAGGGAAGAAAGAGTTCAAGAAAGTTGGCAGTTTTTTAAAGAGACATTATTACATGCACAAAAGCAAACTACACCACTGCATAGAAAAGATAAGAAGTATGGTAAGAGACCACCCTGGCTTAACCAGGAGATCTTAACATCCTGAAACTCAAAAAAGAGAGTCATAAAAAAAGTGGAAACTAGGTCAAGTTACAAAGGTTGAATATAAAAAACACAAGTATGTAGGGACAAAATTAGAAAGGCCAAGGAAAAAAAAAAAAGATTAAACTAGCTAGGGACGTAAAAGGTAACAAGAAAGTATTTTACAAATACACCTCTACCCTGATATAACGCGACCCGATATAACATGAATTCGGATATAAAGCGGTAAAGCAGCGCTCCGGGGGGGAGGGGGAGAGGGCTGCGCACTCCGGCAGATCAAAGCAAGTTCGATATAACGCGGTTTCACCTATAACGCAGTAAGATTTTTTTGGCTCCCGAGGACAGTGTTATATTGGGGTAGAGGTGTACCTGAAAAGCAAGAGAAAGATCAAGGACAGGGTAAGCCCATTACTCAATGAAAAGGAAAGACAACAATAGAAAACATAGTAATGGCCAAAGTGTTATTGCCTGTTTTGTTTTAGTTTTCACCAAAAAAAGTTAGCAGTGATTGGACAACTAATAAAGTGAACATCAGCGTAAATGGGTAGGATCTGGCACTAATATAGGAAAAGAAAAAGTTAAGAAATACTTAGACAAGTCAGCAGGGCCTGATGAAATACATCCTAAAATAGTTAAGGAACTGAGTCATTAGCTGTTATCTTTGAGAACTCAAGGAGGATGGGAACGATCTCAGAGGACTGGAAAAGGGCAAATATAGTAGCTATTTATAAAAAGGTGAATACGGACAACTCAGGGAATTATAGGCAAGTCAGCTTAACTTCAGTACATGGAAAGATAATGGAGCAAATAATCAAACAATCAATTTGGAAGCATCTAGAAGAAAATAAGGTAAGTAACAATCAACATGGATTTGTCAAGAACAAATCATGTTAAACCAACCAAATAGCCTTCTTTGACAGGGTAACAAGCCTTAAGGAAAGGGGGGAAGCTGTAGATGTGATAGATCTCAACATTAGGAAGGCTTTTGATACTGTCTCATGTGACCCTCTCATAAAAAAACCTAGAGAAATATAGCCTACTATAAGGTGGATGCAGAACTGGTTGGAAAAGCGTAATCAGAGTATTGTTATCAATGGTTCACAATCAAGTTGGAAGGCCATATCGAGTGAGGTCCTGCAGAGATCTGTCCTAGGTTCAGTTCTGTTCAATATCTTCATCGATGATTTAGATAAAGAGCATAGAGAGTACACTTATAATGTCTGTGGATGATACCAAGCTGGGAGGGGTTGCAAACACTTTGGGAAACAGGATTAGAATTCAAAATGATCTTGGCAAACTGGAGAAATGGTCTGAAATATATAGAATGAAATTCAATAGGAACAAATGCAAAGTACTACACTTAGGAAGGAACAATCAATTCACAAATACAAAATGGGAAATAACTGCCTGTGAAGGAGTACTGCAGAAAAGAATCTGGGAGTCATAGTGGCTCTCAAACAATGTATGAGTCAACAATGTAATACTGTTGCAAAAAAAGCGCACATCATTCTGGGATGTATTAGCAGGAGTGTAGTAAGCATGCTCTACTCAGCATGGAAAAGGCCTCAACTAGAGTATTGTGTCCAGTTCTGGGCACTACACTTCGAGAAAAAATGTGGACAAATTGGAGAAAGTCCAGAGGAGAGCAACAAAAATGATTAAAGGTCTGGAAAACATGACCAAAGAGGAAAGATTGAAAAAAATGGGTTTGTTTAGTCTGGAGAAGAAAAAACTGAGAGGGGACACGATAACAGTCTTCAAGTATGTAAACGTTGTTACAAAGAGGAGGGTGATAAATTGTTCTCCTTAACTACTGAGGACAGGACAAGTAGTAATGGGCTTAAATTGTAACAAAGGAAATTTAGCTTAGCCATTAGGAAAAGCATCCTAACTGTAAGATAGTTAAGCACTGGAAAAAATTACCTAGGGAGGTTGTGGAATCTCCATTACTGAATCATAGAAAATTAGGGTTGGAAGAGACCTCAGGAGGTCATCTAATCTAACCCCCTGCTCAAAGCAGGACCAACACCAACTAAATCATCCTAGCCAGGGCTTTGTCAAGCCGGGCCTTAAAAACCTCTAAGGATGGAGATTCCACCACTGCCCTAGGTAACCCATTCCAGTGCTTCACCATCCTACTAGTGAAATAGTTTTTCCTAATATCCAACCTAGACCGCCCCCCCACTGCAACTTGAGACCATTGCTTCTTGTTCTGTCAGCTGCCACCACTGAGAACAGCCTAGCTCCATCCTCTTTGGAACCCCCCTTCAGGTAGTTGAAGGCTGCTATCAAATCCCCTCTCGCTCTTCTCTTCTGCATACTAAATACGCCCAGTTCCCTCAACCTCTTCTCGGAAGTCATGTGCCCCATCCCCCTAATCATTTTCGTTGCCCTCGTCCACATCTTTTCTGTAGTGGGGGGCCCAAAACTGGAAGCAATACTCCAGATGTGGCCTCGCCAGTGCCGAATAGAGGGGAATAATCACTTCCCTCGATCTGCTGGCAATGCTCCTACTAATGCAGCCCAATATGCCATTAGCCTTCTTGGCAACAAGGGCACACTGCTGACTCGTATCCAGCTTCTCGTCCACTATAATCCCCAGGTCCTTTTCTGCAGAACCACTGCTTAACCAGTCGGTTCCCGGCCTATAGCGGTGCATGGGATTCTTCCTTTCTAATTTCAGGACTCTGCACTTGTCCCTTGTTGAACCTCATCAGATTTCTTTTGGCCCAATCCTCCAATTTATCAAGGTCACTCTGAACCCTATCCCTACCCTCCAGCGTATCTACTTCTCCCCCCAGTTTAGTGTCATCCACGAACTTGCTGAGAGTGCAATCCATCCCGTCATCGAGATCACTAATGAAGATGTTGAACAAAACCGGCCCCAGGACCAACCTCTGGGGTACTCCACTTGATACCGGCTGCCAACTAGACATCGCGCCATTGATCACTACCCATTGAGCCTGACCATCTAGCCAGCTTTCTATCCACCTTATAGTCCATTCATCCAATCCAGACTTCTTTAACTTGCTGGGAAGAATATTGTGGGAGACCATATCAAAAGCTTTGCTAAAGTCAAGATATATCACATCCACCGCTTTCTCCATATCCACAGAACCAGTTATCTAATCATAGAAGACAATCAGGTTGGTCAGGCATGACTTGCCCTTGGTGAATCCATGTTGATTGTTCCTGATAGCCCTTCCTCTCCTCCAAGTGCTTCAAAATGGATTCCTTGAGGACCTGCTCCATGATTTTTCCAGGAACTGAGGTGAGGCTGACCAGTCTGTAGTTCCCCAGGTTCTCCTTCTTCCCTTTTTTAAAGATGGGCACTATATTTGCCTTTTTCCAATCATCCAGACCTCCCCCCATCGCCATGAGTTTTCAAAGATAATGGCCAATGTCTCTGCAATCACATCATCCAACTCCCTCAGCACCCTCGGATGCATTAGATCTGGACCCATGGACTTGTGCATGTCCAGCTTTTCTAAATAGTGATTAACCTGTTCTTTCACCACTGAGGGCTGCTCACCTCCTCCCCATACTGTGCTGCCCAGTGCAACAGTTTGGGAGCTTACCTTGTCTGTGAAGACCGAGGCAAAAAAAACATGGACTACTTCAGCTTTTTCCACATCATCTGTCACTAGGTTGCCTCCCCCATTCAGTAAGGGTCCCACACTTTCACTGCAGGTTTTTAAGAACCGGTGGGACAAACACCTGTCAGGGATGGTATATATAATACTTAGTCCTGCCCCAGTGCAGGGGACTTGTCTAGACGACCTATCAAGGTACCTTCCAGTTGCACATTTCTACAATTTCTATTATTTTCCAGTTTTATGCTTAAACTGGAATGATGGAGCAGAGAATCAGGTCCAGCATTTCTTTATAGTTATGGGCACTGTCACGACCTTGGGTTTCCTATGCCCTGGACTCAGATAACTGCTGCCACCACCAAGCATTGCACTTGGAAATTTTACCTCCTGTCACCCTTTGCTCTGCTCCCTTATTCCAAGGGCTCTGTCCCAGGAGCGATGATAAATATTAGTGCTCTTCAAAGGCCACTGCAGGAAAGCCCAGTCACCACAGCTTCTCTCCCGATTTGGTTAATGAACTCTTAAGTGAATACTTAAAATGAATGAACTCATTTAGAGTCCTCTCCCAGCACCTTCAGCCAGGTCCCCGAATAACCACCCCCCTCCACCAGACAGCCTCAACTGTCCTTCACGATGGTCCTCACCCAACTGCTGAAATTTGAATGAATATTCCAGGGCGGCTCCTGGCAACCAAAAGGACCTTTACAGTGTCCGCAGATGTTACATCACTACATCATGTCCAAACATAGGCTTTATGCCCCCGACAGCCCTATCCATAAAATAGCATTTACTGACCCCATTACCTAACATTCTCCACAGACACAAGCATAGCTGTCATGCCATTCCTCAGCGTACTAACCCTGTTTTCTTGGGAGCTAGCGTGATAAGACAACATATAATGCAGTATCCCCTCTGGATTCCCAGCTAAGACTTCATAACAACCAAAGAAGAGACACTCTCCCCACCCACTTTTCAATGCAGCGAAGAATGGTTCCTGGGACTCTACTCAGTGCTGTGTGAATACTTGCGTAGGATGAAATACCCCACTAGTTGAATTATAGCCCTACTGAAGTCAATGGCAAAACTCCCATGAACTTCAGTGGGGCCAGGGTTTCACCCCCTCTACAAAGAGACAAATTGCACGTCTTAAAACACTTTATTCCAGCCTTCGCATAGATCACAGATAGGCTTGAAGCGGTCACAGAGCCTTTGGCTTTGCACTGGAGTGAATTTCAAGCATGGCTATAATCAACAATGCTGTTTATGTACTTCACTGTTATGTCTCAGTGCCTTGAGTCAAGAGGCTCCCCAGTAACTTGGGACATGACACAGAAGACTCCTGATGTCTAGGAGAGAGAGCAGGACACATCAGTGAAGGGAGAGGGGGGGTAGGCAGAATGGAGAAATGGTGTGATGCATTATGAACTGAAATGTTTAGGGGCTAGGCATTTAGCTTGTATAAATTCCAAAATGACACAGGACTCAAAGATTTTGATCTGGGCTATTTAGCAGGTCCTCAGGACTTTGTTTTAATGAAGCCACCATTGTGGCCCCTTGCAAGCCTTCCTCGTTGTTCAACTTCCACCAACTTCAGTTGGGGTTCAGTACGTGAAGGGCTTGCGGAAGCAGGTTCTAAAAATGGATGCAAGGAATCACATTCACAGGCCAGGAAGCAGATGCCTCTGGGAATGGTTCTGCTCAGCTACCAATGTGCCTGAAGGGGGATTATGCAAGAAATAAACTGTCACTTTAAAAATATGTAAACTGATAAAACAGGCCTGGCTTTGATGCTCTCGCTGCAAGATCCATTTCAGCTGAATCAGGAACATTCAGGCAGCTCTGTTCTTTCATTGCAGTGACATTGCAGGGTCTGCAGAAATACTTTTGCCTATTATTCTAGGGAGCACAAAATTAGTGAAGCTCACATTTTGCATCTACAGAGCACAATGTAACATCTCTGAAACCACTCAGAGATTCCCCAGTGGGATAGATGGTTCCCTTAATAGTATGTAGGATATATGTGCAAGTTATGTTTGCCACTAGGATTGTTTGAGTTGCTACAAAAACCATGTGGAGATCCAGGCTGGGAAGTGCTCAGGATATGATATCCACCTAGGAACGGCAGCCTAATTTAAGGTATGAAAGAAAGGGAAGTCAAGCTTAGTGATGCAAAATGTTATCATCAAACCTTCTACCATAACCACTCTAGTATGTCAGTATTTAGGATCGAATAAAGTTTGTAATGCTAACATTTTTACTTTGCATAAAATAACTGCACACTTTCTAGTGGCCTGTAAGATATATTTACTGAAGGGTATTTCAGCTAAGCAGGGGGGAATTGGGTTTTGTTTTGTTTTTTGGCAAATTTAGCACCAATTGAAAAATTGTGCTTTCTAGATTTTGAACAGAACTTGTCACTTTTGAGATTCCACTTGGCACTGGTTTTGCATGCAAGTTCCTGGCTACTCCTTATATTTAAAATGTTATTTCAGTAATAATCCCAGATGCAGGGCAAACACAAATCTTTATAGTTTGCATGCATAGCTTTCCACTTGGGTTAAAAATTCACAGCTGTGTTTGCATTTATAAAATTTCCAAACCACCACAAAAGTTGGTGAAACTCAATATTTGGGGGCAGGGAATACACATGTGTGAAAGACGGAGAGCATAAGGATTAGCTGTGTGAAACCTAATTTCACTAATTTGAAAACCAGTGAATGAGCCAGGCTGGTATGTGTCAATGTTTCATTCAGGTTTATAGTCAGAAAAAAACCCCTCCCCTATCACTTGAAGAGAGTAACAAAGATATTACAGAATTACTATGGTTCCCACCATTATACAGCTACAATCACCATTCCACAGTAGAACGGGAACCGTCCTTTCATCATTTTCATCTCCTGGAGCTACATGGAAAAAGGATGAACAAGCACACTGGGGCCTTTTCTACACTGGGGAATCTGGGTCGTGCTAAAACACAATCTTATGAAGTCGTGTTGACCGACGCAATGTTAAAATGTGACCTGTCACTCAGGGCATCTCTTCCAAGCAAAGAAAAAGCCACAGCAGCAAGTCTCCGAGCCTGGGTCAACTGACTCAGGCTCACAGAGATTACGCTGTGGGGCTAAAAATAGTGGTGTATATGTTTGGGCTGGACCCAGCTGTTTGGGTTGGGTTGACCCAGGCTCTGAGGAACACTGCCATGGCTTTTTTGTTTTGTTTTTGTAGACAAATGGGGTTTAACATTCTGCTGTTTAACACAATGTATTTTCCTACTGTGGAGAAGGCAAAGGACGGGAGAGTGTTGTAGGTGAATGAAAACCATGGTGCAGATCCTGGCAAGAAACTTCACTTGCATTATATTGGGCTTCCTTCTCGTTCAATTTTGTCTCTTTCTTTCACTCCTCCTCCTTGATTTCATGCTATCCCTTCTCTCCGGTGTGCTCCTTCCCCTGTACCAAGGCTACTTCTTGGGTCTGATCCTCCCTCCCTCTTATACTGGCACAGAGTAACTGCATTGAAGTTGATGGAGCTATGCTGATTGAAGGCCAATGTAATTGGAGGAGTTCCGGATCCTTCTTCTTATTTCCTTGTCATGCCCCAGCAGTAGCCAAGGTTCATTGAAACTGTCTCAAATGGAGAGCTGGGCACTAAGCAGATTTTCTGTTTGCCAGGAAATTGCATGATTTAAAAAAAAAAAAATTCTGTTCCAAAACAAACACAACACATTTTGAAATTTCCCAAAAAATTGAATTCTGAAAAAAAAAAAAAAAATCATTCAAGGGTCAATCAAGATATTTTGTTTTGATTAAATCAAACCGTATTGTTCCAATTTTGACCCATGTGTATTTGTTTATATAAAAAACCAATTCATTTCCTTTTGAAAAATTGCTTGAAAGCACGAAACATTCCATTCCAAAAATATTGAAATGGGACATTTGGAATTATTGAAACCCCTTTTTTCATTTTTTCCCCCCTAACTCAAATTTCATCAAAATCAATATTTTCCAAAATATTTCAATTTTGACGCAAATGGCATTTGCCATTGAAAAGCTCTGTCAGTAAAACATTTCCCGCTAGCTACGCAAATCCCGATCTCTGAAGCCTTTCGGGCTGCTATGTATTGACTGGGCTGCCTTTCAGCTCATTTCTCTACCACTCCCTATTGCCATGACCCATATGTGCAGAGCAGCTCAGATTAGTCCTGGCAACAACACAGGAATCAGAGATGTAGAGGGAACAAAGGCAGGAAACTTTCCACCTTTCTTCTGCTCCAGCAGGACACTCAGGTTTCAGAGCTTTCCTTCCCTTGTTGACGGCATCCTTGCTTCCCTCTCCTTTGGGTTACCCTTTCTCCTCTCTGCATCTTTCTTTTCTTTCTTCTTTGACAGTTTTGCGTTGCCCTTCTGTGAGGTCCCTTTGCTTGCTATTCTGTGTTTTCTCTTTTCATTGCTCTTTCTTTGATCGACTTCTTTATCATTTTCTTTTCCCCTTTTTTCTTTATGCTTTGATTTCTCCCTCCTGTTTGCAACTGATTTGCAAATTTTCTATTTTCTTCTTTTCAATGTTAGTTTTGGTCTCTGTGTGTGCTTTTGATCTTTAATTTTCTAGGCCAATAGTTACAGTTACAACCCTTGCTTTCAGCTACAGCCCCATTAATGTCAAAATATGTCGACAGGGTTGGATGGGTATAAATCAGAGAAGAATATGGGCCTCTTCCTTTATTTCTCTATTCTGTTCCCCTTGGACTTTCCTGCGTTGTTGGTTTTTTTCCCTGAGTCCACTAGTCTTCGTTCATTTGTTAGTTGTATAATGTGAGCTTTTTAAGGGCTCATCATCACTTTTTCAGTTAAATGTGGCATTTTCTCCCACCATTTGAGTCATTGCTTTAAAAAAACAAAACAAAACTGTGACTCAGCCATATGCTACATACTGCTTAATGCCAAGTCATGGATTCTTTCCAACGTGATTTGCCAGCTTTGATGGAGTAGGAACAGGGTATGTCAACATGAGAGTTCAACGAATGCATGAACCAAGCATCGTAAGCCATGCTGCCAAAGGGGAACAGCATTGCTGAAGCCTGAGAAAAAGATGAACCAAGGGTCAGGTCCCTTAAGGCTCAATGTAATTCCAGTACGGCCACACTGTTCATGGGAATTACAACCATGAAGTACTCACCCTACTGATGCACTAGATGATGACAAAAGCACTGGGGAATGTACCGTAGAGACCAATCCTGCACTCGCATGGTGGATTAGATGAGCTAATAAGTCTCTCTGATATCTAAATGGCTTTTTAGTACAGCTCACACAGTTCTCCTCCCCTCTCCCCCCCTCCCAGCCTTAGTCTGTAGTATATTCGGTGTTTCGCCAGTGCTTTAAGACGTGCTGGATGATGCTACTTTGGTGATTAGCTAGATATTCTGCTTTTTATTATTTGTACTGCGGTAGTGCCTCAAGGGCCCAGTCAGAGATCACAGCCCCGGCGTACTAGGCTCTGTACACGAAATAACAAATAGATTCTCCCTACCCCAAAGAGCCTGCAGTCTAAGCATATGACAAGAGACAACAGGTGTTACAATGGGCACGTGTGGGGAGCACAGAACATTATGGAGATGATTACTTCCCAGGCACATAATGCCTCATGCAGATGTAAATGAGAAACCTAAGAAACATTAAAGCATCCCAATGCCATATTCAGGATAGAAGCAGCCCACCAGTCATCGCAAAACAACTTGTCTGATATTAACATTTTTATATTTTATTTTCATTCAGTTGGCTCCTTTTTACTTTTACTTTTAAAAGTGATAAAGGGACTTGGTTTAAAGTCACAATGCACTTTGAATTTTAAAAGATCTACAAAATGCCTTCACACGCGACTCTTTCCCAGTGGATTTCTCTAGATTACGCCAGCTGGCACCGATCAGTTGTCTGCTTACGCTGGAGCCTAAAATGCAACAGAATATACAATACTAAACAATCAAAATGATTACGTCTTTGCTCCTAAACCCTGGCAGCACATGTGCTTTCCCAGAGGGTTAGATTAGAGTGGGGAATGCCCTTTCCTTCTCAGCAAAGAAAAAAAGAGCTATTTGTGAAATGACCAACGATTAATGTGTCAAATTCAGTGTTTCAGCTAATGGGAAATTTCAGATCGCATCATGGGGAAGAGAGAACAGATTAACTCAGTCACTGGGATTATAACCAGGCAGAAGATCAGGAAAGATATGGATGAATAAGTGTTTGCCCCTGTCACACATCCCAAGGTAACTGCAACTCTGACCTCAGTGAGGGCACCCCACTTAGGTCTCAGAGTCTGTGATAGATTTTATAGGCACAACGGATATTCAGAGACTATGTTATCAACTTTTAAATGCTATGAGCTGGGGATTGTATTCTAGCTCCCTGGGGCAATTAGAGGGGTTTCCTGAAGGAATAAAATCACTGAAGCAGGGGGCAGCAATTAATGCAAATCTCTAGGCAGGTAATCAAGTCTGAGGAAGCCTGTCCCTCTGGGGGAAATGGCATAGACTGGTTTATGAAGACTAACAGAGAACAGAAAATTATATAAAGTGACCAGCCTGACAGAGGGAAGGAATCCAGGAACTGACATGACACTGGGACCGAGAGGGACAGAACCTATGGAAAGAGATTGAAGTATTTTGTTCCTGTCAGGATCTCTGGGTGAGAGATGGGTGACTGCTCGGTAAGCTACCTATAAACTGGTTACTGGTCTTAAGATCTGGTGTGTTTTTTCTGTAATGCTTTTGTTCTGAATATCTAATACTTTGCTTTCTGAAGGCTGGCTGGTCACTGCTTAACCCTGTCACTGCCCCTGAAAGACAGGAGCTCTGCGGGCGTTAGGGTGACCAGACAGCAAGCGTGAAAAATCGGGACAGGGGGTGGGGGGGTAATAGGAGCCTATATAAGAAAAAGACCCAAAAATCGGGACTGTCCCTATAAAATCGGGACATCTGGTCACCCTAGCGGGCGTGGAACTAAACTCGGACCAGGTAAGATAATCACAGTGAATTGCAGCTTCAGTCCCCGGTCTAGTGGGAGGGAGTCGTGGGACTCTGCCCCAAGAAAGGACACCAGACTTCTTCTGCCACCATCATTGCGCATTGGTTGAGTGGGAGCAGATGTCTGGGGCCTTGCAGGTTGGGTTTGCAATGGAGGAAAATCAGCTATGTGGAGTCTGGGTATTCTTGCTGTATCATTTATTTTTATATACACACACACACATACACACACACACCAGTCCTGAAACGAGATGGTCAGACAGCATTGCAGGGCAATCCCTTCTTCCCGGAATCTCAGCCCAACACCAATGCCCAGCTCTCAGGGAGAAATTCTTCTTCAAGAATCAGGTCTGTTCAGGCCCATAGCAGACAGCAAACTCTCCTGCTGCTCACTGAGCTCCTCTCTCCTGGGGCTGCCTACACAAAGAGCTGCCCAGAGGCCAGGACTCCCAACAAGACAGCATGTCTTCCCCAAGAGTCAAGACTTGCTGGCAAGCTCAGAATTTGAAAGACTGTGCATCACCTCGTGACACCTGCCATCACAGTGACATCACAAAGAGACACACACACACACACACACACACACCTTGATGGATCCCAGCCGTTTCAGAGGAGGGTTGGCTGGTATGAACTTGGACAACATACCCGGAAAAACCTACTTGTGAACTCTGGATTTCTGTGTCCAGTTTTGGGCCCCACACTACAAGAAGGATGTCGATAAATTGGAGAGAGTCCAGCGGAGGGCAACAAAAATGATTAGGGGGCTGGAGCACATGACTTACGAGGAGAGGCTGAGGGAACTGGGATTGTTTAGTCTGCAGAAGAGAAGAATGAGGGGGGATTTGATAGCTGCTTTCAACTACCTGAAAGGGGGTTCCAAAGAGGATGGATCTAGACTGTTCTCAGTGATAGAAGATGACAGAACAAGGAGTAATGGTCTCAAGTTGCAGAGGGGGAGGTTTAGGTTGGACATTAGGAAAAACTTTTTCACTAGTAGGGTGGTGAAGAACTGGAATGGGTTACCTAGGGAGGTAGTGGAATCTCCTTCCTTAGAGGTTTTTAAGGTCAGGCTTGACAAAGCCCTGGCTGGGCTGATTTAGTTGGGTTTGGTCCTGCTTTGAGCAGGGGGTTGGACTAGATGACCTCCTGAGGTCCCTTCCAACCCTGAGATTCTATGATTCTATGATTCCATCCAGGTGTGAAGTGGATGTGTCAAGTTTACAGGCTTCTGAGGCAGAGGCAGAGTGGTTTGGATGTCCTGGTCAAGGTGTTGGCTGAGCTGTGGGAAAGAATGAGGCTGGCAGAGGTTCGTTCTCACGGTGTAGCGTGGAGGGTGATGGGAAGGCTGAAGGGTAACGGAAGGATGATTCTTGTCCTCCAAGGCGTTGGGGCCTGTGCAGGTTGAAGCACTGCTGGGCTGTCCTGAGCAGTCGTAGCTGCTCTCCTATTGCTTAACCTGTGAGAGGAGAAAGAAATGGTGGAAGCAGCGGGGAGTGAATCCAGCCTTCAATGGACTCCAGAACCTGCTGGCTGAAGCAACACAGGGAACTGCTCCACTACCGCCATGCCGGTGAGGCAGAGGGAACAACATTTTGTCATGAGTTCTGGAGAACATGGACTGAATTTAGGGAGGCCGTGGTCTCCAGCAGATAGAGCACCGGCCTGGGAGTCAGAAAACCCGGCTTCTGTTCCCAGCTCAGCCACCAAACTGCTGTGTGACCTCGGCAACTCACTTCCCCTCTTTCTGCTCGGTATCCCCTCCTGCCCTCGGTCTGTCTTGCCTCTTTAGATTGTATGCGCTGCAGGGCAGGGGCCTTCTTTCATGTGTCTGTACAGCCCCATCTCAAGTGGGGCCTTAGGTGTTGCTAAACAAACAATTATGATAATAGTAAGAGGATACAGAAAGAAACCTCCCTGATTATATTTGCCCGCACCAGAGTTTCAGGTTCTCCCTGCAAACATTTCTCTGCAAGTCCCCATGTGTTCGGAAGTGCCTGAACTTCCTCTCATCAATGCAGCTCAGTCTCTGCTCAAAGAAAGTGACTTTTGTAACATGCGGCGCCGTTTTATATTTCCACAAGACCCTCACTCTGCTGCAAGTTGAAATGAGGGAGGGGGGTGCGTAAGGATAGCAAGGAGAGAAACAGCCCTGGGGCAGAGAAACCCAACCTGGCAATTATGTCAGGGCTTGATTAGAGTTGAGGGGCAGATTCTTCACTGTGCCCCAGCTTATCTCTGCTTCTAATGCCCTATAGGGGGCAATAGCGAGTAGGACATAACTGAGAGCAGTCTTTAGGTTGCGATAACTTGCACTAGACACACTCGGAATCCTGGGAGCACAAAGGGGACTTAAAGCCAACTTTCTCTGCCCCCTTCCTATATTCCTGCTGCCCTGAACTTAGCAACAGAGCAGCTCCGAACCGATGGATTGGCCTATTCTGGAAAACTGAGAAAGTGTTCTGTACCTCAGCTCAGAAATGACGACGATATAGCCGGATTTGAAGAATTATGACTGTTCAGTTTTTGACAGGTGTTTTTAGTGATGATATCCTCAGAACTTACCGCTGTGGCTATCACTCGGGCTCTCACACCAACTGTGCAAGCCTTTTATGCTTTATTTTGCATTTTGTGTTTCCCTTTTTGTTTTTAAATAATACATAAGCATGCAAGTCACTACAAGCCCTCTTCACCCCCAAATCCCCCCCTTCCTTTACCCATAATGCCGTAGAGCAGAGCTCATATACTGCTCTCTGGAGGATCAGGCATGGATGCTGGAACTAGGGGTGCTGCCGCCGCACTCCCTGGCTTGAAGCGGTTTCCATCGTATCCAGGGTTTACAGTTTGGTTCAATGGCTCCCAGCCCCCCCCCCCCACTGTACAAATTGTTCCAGCCCCCCTGGGATCAGGTTTTGAATTGTTTCTAACGCTGAGAAAGATAGTAGCCTTTAAAAGCCTGGGCAATTCATGTTAGAACACCCTTTAAAAACAAAAGAGCTCCCTCTGCAGCTCTAGCGAGAGTCTCAGGCCTTACATCATGCGAATTCACAAATTAAAAGCAGCGACCCTGCAGATGCAGAGGAAGAGCGGATGCTCTTTGCATTTCCTCCTTGTCAATCTGAATGATCCTTGTGCCACCGGCAAACAGAGGCTTAGCAAGTGCCTGCCTCTCTGCATCGTACGGCATCCTCCTCACATTTGCAGAAGAGGTTCCTCTAGTTTCCTTACTCAGACGCAATTAACAGAAGAACTATATTACCATCAGCTGGTGTTTCTCAGGGATTTGCTCAGGTTTTGATTGGCACAGCCCTTCGGATATGTTCCAGCAGTTAAATTCCCTTGTGCCTCCTCCTCCTTTTGCATCTCTGGCAAGACTAATGTGCACGGCCGTCCAAGTCCCGTAATTCTTCCTTGACACAATTTGTTTTCCCTGAACATTCGGCCCCTACTTGGACCTCAGCGAACATTTACGACTTAGTCACGTCACTGCTCAAGGACGCTGCCCTGACACTTGCCTAATGTACGACTCCTCAGCGAGTGGCTTGTTTATAAGAGCTTCAAATGATGCACAAAGCGATTATACACACGCGGATGAGCACACTGAGTGCAGAGCATTGCTATTCAAAATAGCCTGGACTGCATCACTGTGTTCGTTCTGAACTAGAGAATTCAGGTGCTCACTCTGGTGCCCGTGGGAACGTTCATTCATGATGTTAAAGATCAGCTGCTGAGGTTGGGGTTGGTTTTTTTGTTTTTTTTTAACTCTTTGATATTCTAGGGCTGGGTTCGTCATTCTAGCAGCGCATCACTGTGAGCCGGCATCGGGGCGGCACCAGAGGGAGAGAAAGGTGGTTCTAAGCTACCTTGGCGCCACCAGTATTCTGAACCTAGCCCAGGGCCTGCCCCACTCCTGACACAAGTTAAAGGAGCCTCGGGGCTCTTCCACAACAGAGAATAGCTGGAGATCAGTGTGCTCTCTCCTTACCCCCTTTGTTAGGGGCCGGAGCCTTGGTGCCCTAGACAAAGAAAGAGGTGTCAGGGCCAACCACCAACTCTCCCCACTTCTCGCCCCTTGAGGCTTCTTCCTTTGCTCTGTTATGGGCCATGAATTCCTCTCCCAGGTTTGGTTCCCTCCCAGGTCCAGGCTGTCTCACCAAACCATCATCTCCTCCCCCCACACACACTTGGTGTCCCTTACCCAGACATCTAGTGGCCTCTTTAGGCCTCTTCATAGGCCCTTTCATTGGTTTCTTCTAAACTTTCTCCAAGACCTTCCCAGACCAAAGCTACTGCCCCTTTCTTAATGTCTCTCTCAGGAGAGAAGACTTACTGCAGATCTTGAGCCTTCCTTCTTTTGAGGGAAGGGCTGTTTTATATCCTCCGGCACTTCTTCCCAACATTCTTTGCTGTGAGGCCTAACACTCTCATCAACCGTGGGAACTACTCCTCCCAGAATTTCCTTCTTTTGAACTGAAGCTGAGAACAGGGCGGTGCTGGGTCTGCACTGCCATCAGAACCATTCTGTGGTCCTCATTCCCACGTAGCTTGAACGGTTCTACTCAATTAAGGGCCACCGGATTTCGCTGTTAATTACACTGCTGTCAATTTGATTCAATCCCACTGGCGTAAAGAGAGTTACTCCAAATTCACATCAGGGCTCATGAGCAAAATTTGGTCCGAAACATCTCCATCAAACCTAAGAGTTAGAAAAGCATGCTTTGCATGTTGCAATCACTCTCTGAGAGCAAGACAACTACTCTTTCATTCAGATCTGGCTAATAAGAAATTCCCTAGAAGATCTCCTAGAAAGGCCCAATACCCAGATGGACCCTGTATCTCACTACACCCTCTGAGTCTCTGCAAACCCACACATAGGAATGACAACAGGTATTTCTAGATTTATAAATTCCAAGTGCAGTTGTCTAGCTTCCCGCTCCTGCATTATCCTTTTATGAGCGGAGAGACTGAAGTTAAGGTAACCTCATGGTTATCCCCATTCTCACAGAACATAGATGATTGCAGTGCAGTGTCATAGAACTCTGAGGTTATGAGTATTAGACTAAGCACCTAGAAGCAGGGATGGTGTCCATTTTCTACTGCAAAATGTTATGCATACGCTGCTATCGAACAATAAGCCCATGTAGCTACCATCTCATGGATGCCTATGAACGCACTAGAAAGCCAACACTTCTGGCGGACAGTGCCCTTGGATATCAGATAGCTGATAAAAAGCTGATGACAGCAGACTTATTTTACTATTGCAATAATACTAGCGCAGGGGGGAAAAACACGTTTCCCTTGACTGCTCTTTAAGAAACACTATGCCAGATTGGAGTAATATTTTTGTTGGGTTTTCCAATTTTCCTGAACATATGGAATTCCTCTTTGTTATTTATATATTTTGGACATACAATGAATAGGCTAGTGATAGTTATTCACTAGGTAGTTATAAGACATCGGCCAACAATTTCATTTCCAGAGTTGTAGGAAACCAGCACAGATGTAGAAAATAGCACAATTTAGTATTTATGAAGTGCCAGTTTTCTATAAAACATGAGAATCTGGTTATCATCACAGCTATTCATTAAAATTCAAACAGTTACAGACTGTATAACAATCCTTAAAACTAACATTTTGGAAACCTAACACTTAAGGGGCAAGTCCTACATCTCTCGCTCACCCAAGACTGCTGTTGAAGTCACTGGGAGTTTTAGGATGTGCAATGTGATTTTTCCCTCAAGAACGTGGACTAAGAACAGCCAAATGTCTCCTCAGGATTCACTGGAAATACATGTGTCCATGTCCATTAACAGTGTACAATAGAACACAGCAATGGCTATTGTTGTGCAACTGATTGCAATGTATTACAAGGGAAATCTGTACGCGTTAGGAAGGATGTTAGAAGAGGCTTCAACAATGATTAAAAAGTAAACTCTTCTACCACTACTGACAATTCGTCCATGAGAAACACAAAACTTATTTTCCTCCTGATTTTAGCAGTGAAAATATTTTAGTGTCTAGGCTGAAATACAATAGAACGGAACTTTTAATGCAGTGGGGAGATTTTTGTTGTGTGTTAAATTACTGCTTTAACAGTGGAACTCATTGCCACAAATATTGATTCCAAGCTCTCATTGGGATTCTAAAGTCATTGGGACTATGTGCATGCCTAATTGCGTTGCTGGAACAGGGCCTTGTATCTAACATCCACTGTTACATTAAATAGGATTAACAAAAAAAGGGGGAGGTATAAACATTTGTGTTACAGGGTATAAGACAGCCATTCAGTGATGGGGGTTGAGAAGGAATTTCCCCAGTGAATTGATAATTCCATAATTATCCATGTTCCTTGCACCTTCCTTTGAAGCATCTGGAATTGGCCACAGTTGAAGACAGGATACCAAGCCAACTGGACCACTAGTCTGATCTGGTATGGCAAGGTCTCTCTCTCTATATATATCTATATCTATATATACTAGCAATGAACATAAATAATAAAAGCAGATTCCAATAATACATGTCCCCACCGTAATTTTCTCTTATATGGAATTCTCCTTCCTGGGTTGTCTGTCTGATAACTATGCTCTATTCACAAGAATCATTCCCACATCGTCTTTTAATACGAAATTCAGCAGCATTAGTGAAACTTAGCTCTCTACCCCTCGCATCCCAGCCAAGCTGCGTTGAGCGCAAGAGCTAAGGTAAAAGGTAAGGTAGCAGAGATAGGTAAAAGGTAAAGGTAGCTTTAAACTATCTTTATGGACCCCAGGTTAAGTTAGCACACGCCTCAGGGCCGCTCTAGCATATGTCCAAACTGCAATGGCTGACGATGTTGGAGGGGGGTAAGGAATCACTGGGTCTCCCGCCAGAAGGCAACACGAGGTAGCAGGGATGAAAGGCATTCTTTAGGCAAGGGCTGGGGAGATCTCATAGCAAACTAGACCTAGGAACTGCAAAAAAAACCCCAACAACTCATGTAGGGGTGAGCATAAGCCATCTTTCAGCTGTACCAACATACATAGAGGAGCACATGGTAAACCAGACTCTACCATTGCCCTGGCACTGTTTTGGAAGAGGGCGAATGGGACCCTCTGCAGGCTGAGCGAGCTTGAGGAGAACAGGTGAACCACTGGATCCTTCTCCAGAACCAGCTCCAAGCCTTTGGAGGCTTCCTGTTGATTACAATTAGGAGGTCTTTTGGCAATGTTGAGCCTCATTTCCTGCCCATGCACCAGTGCGTTTCTGCATTGAACCAGAAGCAAACGAGCACAAATGAATATTTGCCAAGGCAGGAGACTTGTTTTCTACCTGCTCCTGCACGTATCTCGGCTGAGCTATCACGTGTGTCTCTGCATGCTCGGGGCAATGGCAGGCATCTGGATAGTTGCCATGTGCTCCTATATGTATGCTTGCATGTACTCCTGCATGTATACTAATCTGCTCGGTCCTCCTATGTATATTCCGACAATGCTTGGAGCTTTTTCATCTCAATGTCACACCAGGATTTAATGCTCAAAGCTGATTTCCTAGGTGCTTGATCTGTATTTTGGCTATTCTGGAGGCTTCCTAGCATTCCCCTATGTATATTTTGACAATGTCATTGGCTGGTTTACTGCCTGTCCCTATATTATGTCAATTAGTAATGTGGAGTATGGGATTTGCATGCTTTTGATTTCATCCCTCGTGCACAACTGCATGCAGGACAAAAAGTATTTAAAGGGGAGGGAAGGCGATCCTTATTTTGGCTTCCTAATGTCAACTGGGGAATCCAAAGTCCCGGGTCGGAGGAAGGGGAGGGTTGGTTTGTCATTGGACTGGGAAATATAATGATTGATGTTTTGAGACAACACTTTACGTGGCTGCCTAGATCCACATCTACTTTAAACACTCATCAATAGTCACAACAATTTGTAGCAGTGAAAAATTTAGCAATTATTCCCCCACGATTGCAAAATTTCACACCGCTTGCTTTCATTTCATGAAGTTCGGACCTATTTTGCAATTTTTCAGTGAGATTTTGCAGATTGCCTCATGCCCAGGGTCTCCAGAAGCAATTTTATGCAGGCTTTTTACACTAGGCAAAAACAGAAGCAGGACAGAAGTAGCTTTCTCTTGAGAGATGTGGCAACCGACAGTAGGCTTACTACAAACGTACCCATTCCAGTTCAGCTATTAGAGATGAGGAGAGAATTTGGAAGAGAGACTTTCTGCTAATGAGATCCTGCTTTTGTTGTCATGGCAAGTGCAAACATATGGCAAAAACCAGCAAATGTTTAATCTGGTAAAAATGAAAGTTTTTAAAGTGACTTTTGGTTCAGTTTTATCAGCACTGCAATTACAGGGAGATTTTCAAAGGTGCCCAACTCCTATGAGAACTAGTCATCTAGCTGCAATTTGTGCCTTTGAAAAGCTTCCCTTAGAGTCTGCGGCGCACCATTCCCCTAAATAGGAGTAATTACCTGTGACTTGGCACAAATACAGTTATTACAGAAAACTAGGGTTGCTTTGCCTTATCTCTCCGGCTTTGCTCCACGGAGACACTTCTGTGCTGTTGCAGGTTCTGGGTAATTCCCCCAAGACGCCCACAAACCATAAGCAACTTTTGCTTCAACCCACCTGATTCTCATTTTCCCTTTTCATAAATCTCCAAAATTACTGTATGATATCTGAGACTTATAACAGATGGGCCACGTGCCAGATGGAATACAATGGAAGGAAATGAAAGATAAAATGATTGGGCAGGAGTTGAACAGGAGATTACATTACTCCCAAGTGGTTTGGATATGAAAGAGGATCTTCATTGGGAGGGGGGGGGGGTAAGATTCTCAAGATTGATTTTGGGTGGGGAAGAACTACAGATAAGATATTTACTATCTATTTCTGCTACACGCCAATGTATTTTAAGCACTTTCTCTGTTCTATTCTTATACCCCACTTACAATGTTTTTGCTGTTCTCTCTCTGGTTGACCAATGTTGGTAACACTAATAAAACTAGTTAGTAGCAGGATGGGCAAAGCAGGTCTCAATAAAAGCAAAATGCAGCATGGTCTTTTGAAAAAAAGAGTCTGAGGCTGGCAGTCAGGTACTTCTGAGTTTCAAACCCAGTTTGGGCATTTACCCATGGCCTGGCTTTGGCCAAACCCAGTTAAGCTGGATTCTTCACCCACTGGAGAGTCCTGCCACCAGCATGCCCTTATGCTGAATGAGGGTGGAGAGGGAAGGTATTGGCTAATACAAGAGCGATCTCTGCCAGTTGCAAGCTTCCCTTCATGGGGGAATGATCTGCTAGACATTTCAGGCCAACCTAAGTCCACTTTGAGCCACAAGAGGTTTGCAAAGTGGATTTAGCAGACGGAAGAATTTGGCTCATTACCTCTCTGAACCTGAGCTTCTCCATCTGTGACACTGCAAGGACTAAATAGCTTGCTCAGCACATCGAACACGTAAATGCTAAGTAGTACAATTGTGATGAAATAGAATCAACTCAAGGTGACCCCAAATTTTGTATCGTGTTTTTTTTCACTGCATCTGAACTTCCTGGTTTAGGATGGAAATGAAGCTGGGAAATACCACTAGAAAAGGTATTGTTTTTCTAGCGTAAAGGTAAATGGGAAAGGTGCTACACATATCCGGGGAAAGCTCCATCTTCTGATATTTCCAGGGAAGATCAGAAAAGCCCAGACACATTTTTATGCACATAGTTAAATCTTCCGTGGCCTGTCCCATCGCCACCATAAGCTAAGTGCTGCATTCAAAATGTTGCTTTTGTAGCTGAGGACTTTAAATGTGGGGCCAAATTCTGACTAAGCCTGCAAACATGCACATTCCAAAACCACCACGCAAAACTCTGCCCTTTCCAGCTTCGCACATGCTGGAAAAAAAGCTGTTCAAAAAAGTCACAGGGAAAACATGTCACAGGCCTTCAATGAGAGGAGCCAAGGTGGAGCATAACAGGATGGCTAGCAGAGACATGATCAGCACACATGTTGCTCCTTGTACCAAAGGATGGGCCTCTCCAGCTATATGATTCCTGCTTTTGGAAGTAGAATGAATGATGGAGTTGTGTTTAAGTTAGGATAAGCATGCACATTGATTAGGCAGCCAGTGGTCTACGACCACGGCTCATGCTAATTCATACTGTGTTATTGTTTTCTAATGCTCCTCCTGTCTGTCTGTTGTGTTCATTCACTTCTTGTCTCCATTCACTTGTTGTCTCTTGCCTTTTACTCACACTTGCAGTGTTCAGAGTAGCAGCCGTGTTAGTCTGTATCCGCAAAAAGAACAGGAGTACTTGTGGCACCTTAGAGACTAACAAATTTAGTTGAGCATAAGCTTTCGTGGGCTACAGCCCACTTCATCAGACGCATGTAGTGGAAAATACAGTAGGAAGATATATATATATACACACACAGAGAACATGAAACAATGGGTGTTACCATACACACTATAAGGAGAGTGATCAGTTAGGGTGAGCTTTTACCAGCAGGAGAGAAAAAAAACGGTCTTTTTTCTAATGTTTGAACAGTGCCTAGCACAATGGGGTCCTGATCTCTATATGCTATGGTAAGACAAAGAATAGACAACACCACAAAGCCTGCTTTTGTAACATGCGTGTGCACCCAATGGGATGGTAAGCCACTTTTCCCGTATTAACCAGAATTTCCTCCCTATTTGCCAGAAAGCTAAATTAACTTGTTCAGCTCTTCTTTCTTTTAAATCACACAGATAAAAGCACTACAGAAAACTGGCTACCTGATTTTGACATTAATCTAATGGATGCCTTCTATGTTTAAAAAATAGGTTGTCTATGGGCAATTAAGTACCTAAGAGGAAATTTTCTGGAAAATGGTTCAGTGACCTATTTGTGCTGGTTTAGGTATCACACTTCTGACAGTGCACATATATCCTTTGCACAGATGTTTTTAATTAACAAACTATGAATCCAGAACTTTAAGCTTGAACTTCAATGAGTGTAGAATACATCATGTCTCATAATAGTCTAATAAACTCCTCTGGTTGACAAATATACAGTCTGATCTCAAGAATTCCATTCTCTCTGGCTCAGGAAAAGAATCAGCTCTTGATTCCCTGAAGCCAAAATCAGGATGCAATACTTCCAGAGTTCCTAAATTCATGTTTCCTTAGTCCCTTTACTGGTCTCAACTTCAGTCTGTGTCTAGAAACGTCCATTTCTACAGTCCTTCAGCCCCAAATCCTGGATGCGTTAGAACCTTTGAATGCAAATAAAGAACTCAGCTAGTGACTCCTGATGCTGGTGTAACCCTTCTGACAGGTGGAGTGGGCTGCAACAAGGATTGGGTTCAATATCTAGGGGTTCCTCTTAAAAAAACAAAAACAGAACTGGCTCAAGCCCCCACCCAGTAATCTGGGAAAATTAAACACCACCCTGGGCACCTCTAAGAGGCAATACTTGCCTTCTTGCAAGCACAGAGTCTGTGTATAGCAAAGAAAACTTTTAATAACAAGGGAAAAAGAACCCAGCATTTATTTGTGAAAACACCACACCCACGATTGGCAACCATATGACCATGAGTAAACATCCACCCCAGAGTACACTGGGTGCCTCAGTTTCTCACCTTGCAGCACGAAAGTTCGACAAACAAATGTTCCTTTAACCGCCCACAGGCAGTTGCTGTCCTTGGTCAGCGAAGACCCAGAGTTCAGAGGAGCATTCACGTGAGTAGGTGTGTTTATGCAAATACAGTCTGTTCCTGAAATCTTTTCCCCTCAACTCTTTACGAGGTGTCAGGGGAGAGCTCATTCTGACCCAGCATGCACTGCTATAACCTAAACTAGTGGCATGCTCCTTCTTAGGGCTTGTCTAATCTAGAAAGGATTTGCCACTTTATAGTTCAAGCAGTAGTGTGGATGCAGTTATATTGGTATAAAGGTGCTTATACTAGTTGGGGAACCAAAATAAGCCATGCTGGTATCCAACATATTTATACTGGCATAACTGCATCTACACACGCTGGCTTTTATCAGGATAATGATGCCAAACCGCTAACCAACATAGTTATACCAGTAAAACTTACTCGTAGACCAGCCTTGCAACTGGTTAACTCATGCTTGTGAGAGCGCGTACGTATGTCTCAACGGGAACTGCAGCACAGCATCATACCCCAGGGGATGAGAGACTAATTTAACAATCCTAGCAAACGTCTTTGTAGCACAACCCTGATTGCTGGTTGAACAGCCCTCTCCAGTTCTCGGTCATGTCCACAGCAGTTAAGCAGCTGGACCAAGCTGCCAATAGACCAGATAATTTAATAAGAAATGGACCTGCTGGTTACCAGTATATTACATATACTTGACCAGGAAGGCCAGTGACTACTGATATGTGCTAAATGGACGAGACTGCTGCTGTGCATGTGAATGGGAGACCCAAATTCCAGCTGTGGGATTTGTGCTCATTTCTACTGTGTGTGTGTGTGTGTGTGGGAGGGGGAATCTTGAGAAGACATTTCTCTGTGATCCCCCAAACGGTATTAGTCCATGTCACATTTTGCTGTTGTCATCAGAATCTAGTAAGGAATATTAAAGATCCCCAAATTGTCTGAGTTATCGTTAAATAAACACCACATATCTAGGAAGTTCAAGTCCCTACAACTGGAGCCAGATTTTCAAAGGAAATCAACACCCAGGACCTATCGAGTGCTGAGCACTTCTGACATGCCAGCCTATTTTGGGGCCTACCTGGGAGCTGAGTTCTTTTGAAAAATCTAGCCCCAGATATGGGTGTTGAACTCTGGGGAAATCGGACCCTGAGGGCTGTCTGATTGGAAGAGATGATGAGCACCAGTGGTTCCCTTTGACTTCACTTGCAGCCGTGAATGCGTGAATGTTCAGCGTTGCTGAAAATGGGACCCTGGATAGAAACCACAGGAATTCTCCAATTGTTGCTTAAATTTCTTGCTTAGATACATTAGGTGATTGATTCAAAGGTAGGCCACTATATTGCAGGGGGTCGGGAAGAATTCCCGGCAATGGGAAGGTGAGTCTGAAACAATGGGATTACCGCCTACAACAAATCATGACTCATTGCTGTACTGATATCCGGCCTCTCCTCCCCACCCGGGCCAGCTCTAGGTTTTTTGCCGCCCCAAGCAAAAAACAAAAACAAAAACAAAAAACCCAAGAGCGCAACTGCGGCCCCCAGAATGCCGCCCTTGGAATTGTGCTGCCCCAAGCACGTGCTTGGTTTGCTGGTGTCTAGAGCTGGCCCTGCTCCCCACAGTCAGCCTTAATGCCATTTACTTGTTCTCAGCTTGAGCAGTGGGTTGGAAACCNTTGCAGGGGGTCGGGAAGAATTCCCGGCAATGGGAAGGTGAGTCTGAAACAATGGGATTACTGCCTACAACAAATCATGACTCATTGCTGTACTGATATCCGGCCTCTCCTCCCCACCAGGGCCGGCTCTAGGTTTTTTGCCACCCCGGGAAAAAAAAAAAAAAAAACAACCCGAGAGTGCAACTGCGGCCCCCAGAATGCCGCCCTTGGAATTGTGCTGCCCCTAGCACGTGCTTGGTTTGCTGGTGCCTAGAGCCGGCCCTGCTCCCCACAGTCAGCCTTAATGCCATTTACTTGTTCTCAGCTTGAGCAGTTCTCAGCTTGAGCAAAGGAATTGTTGGTTCAGCCAGGAGTACGTATCAGCGAGGGAATCAGCTACAAACAGCAGTGGGAGGTTGGCTGGCAGAAGCACAGAGTTAGGTAAAAAGAACAGAAGCAGCAGGGATGGGGCAGGTTGGGCTTTTTTCAGGAGTTTAGGATGTTTTGGGTGATGGGATCCATTCCAAAAAGATCAGTTTGCACCACCTTAGCTGCAAAAAAAATCTCATCTTCCTTTTACCTAAAATGTAGGCTCAGAGTGAGTAATTTCCAAATAATCCAGTAAATCAGTTATTTTGCTTCCCATCCAGCTTTCATGCTCTGCTGGCGGTTTTATTTGGAGATTGCAGAGTTATTCTGCATTGTGAGGTTTTGGGGGGTTTATTTTTCTCTTTTATTAATTCTGGTAACCAAAGTTACAACAAAAAACAGTTCAGTGAAGTTCTCCCTAGTGCCAGTGGGGGTCAGGGCGACCTTCAGCTGACATAGAAACTAACATTCATTTTCCTTACAACCTGCTATAAAAAATAATAAAATAGAGTCATTACTATTAATCTTCTCAGAATGATCACTGAGTGGTAAAGCCTATTAAAAAAGTTAAGGTTATTGTTCCTTAGCTCAGAGGCAGAATTCCAAGAATACGTATATTACTTTCTATTCAAAGTCAAAAACTTTACCAACAAAATATTTGTATCTATGCTGCGAGATAAGAATCCAGGATAAAGATGAGGTTTCTTGGCTGAGCAGTGGGTGTAGAGATGCCGTATAAAAGGGGACGATGCCATGCTGAAAAATTGAGTGCCAGCCCTGCCACTTCTATGCGCTTCGAATCATAATTACTTTTCACATAACCACCTTTATCAATCATCTGGGGAGAATTAGAGTTTATATTGCCTCAGCGATGTCTGTTTTATGTGCCACAATGACAGACATATTGACTGCTTGCTGCCTTCATCTACATTTTCAAACTTTCTGCAAAGTAGTTGGTAATAAGCCAGGGGGTTTGGGTTTTTTTTTGTGCCTTGGTAAAGTTATCCTACAAGTCTAGCTTCCATTCACAGCAAAAGGATAACTCCGTTTTACAAAACTGTCATGTAATAAATTCTCAAGGGGCTTTTGACCTAATGTTATGCAAATTGCTGAAGAAATGGGGAAAGTATGTTCAAACTATTCCAGACAGGGAGGAATGTTACATGTAAAAGATAAATTAAAATATGGTTTAAGAGAATATTAGTAATGAATTTGCACCAGAGTATTAATTCATATTAAGTAAACAGAGCATGTATGGTACATATTTAATTTATCTGTTGATACTGGCAAGCATGTATTCTTATCTGTTCAAGTGTTCTCCTGACGGTATTGCAGACAGTGCTTCGGTTCAAGCAATTGTCTACTATAAATGAGATTTGATTCATTAATGGCTGAAACTACAGGGAAAAATGGCTAAAGAATGAAAGATCATGTTATGTTTCTATGCAACAGCTCTCAAATGAACTCACACAGAAACATGATAAAAGACAAAAATACGACATCACTCATGGGCAAACATAGTTCACAAAATGGTCACTCCATATCCGAACTCTCAGTCCTCCTCCTCAAAGGAAACCTGCACAACACCTTCAAAAGGTGAGCCTGGGAGCTTAAATTCATAAATTTGTATGACACTAAAAATCATGAATTCAATAAAGACACTTGATTTATGGCTCATGACAAGAATCTGTAACCTACTAACCCTCTTTTGTCCTAGGACTGCAGAAGTTAACTGCCCACTTCACCTTGAATGGTCCCCTGCAATATATTAACTCCTGTTGCTTAACAACCTGTTCCACCTTGTATTTAGCTGTGACACTCTGAGTACATCCCAAACCTGAAGAAGAGTTCTGTGTAAGTTCAAACACTTGTCTCTTTCACCAATAGAAGTTGGTCCAATAAAAGATACTGCTTCGCCCACCTTCTCTCTAGAACATCCTGGGACCAACACGGCTACAAAACCACTGCAAACAACAAAGGAAGAAAGTCAGTCAATACAGAGTAGAATTATATCCCCTGGATGGTTTTTTCCCCATTGTCCCTCACTGTTTTACTGAAGTAACAAATGCTGATTGATCTGACCCCTTCCATCTCTCTAGGTTTCCTCAGCTACACACGATTCTTTTCCCATTTACCGGCACAAACCAGGCAGAACTCCACTGAAAGTGGTTGTAAAACTGATGTGAGTGAGATCAGGGTCAGCCCCTTGTTGTTTGTAGCAAGCTGCAGGACACCTGTATTCTGGAACCAGATGATGTCCCAAGGAGCAGCAAGCTCCAACCATATGAAGCATCTCCACACTAGAAAGCCTGTAAATCCACATCACTCACATTTCCTCACAACCTGAACCATGCCATGGATTTATAAGTTACTTTTAGGTGATTTTTTTTCCCCCTCAAAGGAATACATCCCGACTAACACCTGATTCAGATGCAGCATACTGGTTTTGATTTAATCTTGATTAATTATTTTTTGTCCAGGCATTCAAAGCCCACTCATCAGGGGCACTGATTGATGGTGTATGGTATGAAATGGCTGGGTTCTATTAGGAAGATTTACAATAACAAGGCTGAAGCACTGTGTACTAGGGTTTCACTAGTAATTCTCAGTGTCCGACGTGTGAATGAGAAGGCAGATTCTGTTCTGAAAATAGTTAAATACATACTACAGTGGCGTTGGCCTTAACGCTGACCCTGTTTACTAAGTCATCCCTTCTTAGCAGCCTTGAGAAAATAATTAGGCTTTGTACATTAGAGCCAGTTTAAATAATATTTCTAAATTCGCAGTTTTGAGGAATTTTGCACCAATTTCAAATTTTGACACACACTCCTTTTAAGAGGTTAAAAGTTTCAGGATTGGTCAAAAAATTTAAATTTCTACCCAAAACAACTCCACAGCTGGCAGTGCTTATTAAACCTACAGCAAGAGAAGAAGTGGAGATTAACTGGTCTCAGAGGGTCAATTTGGTCCCTGCTCCACTCTCAGGGGAGTGTTGCCTCTTCCCCAGTGCTCCTTGATCCTTTGATTGCTTGATCCTTGATCCCCTTGATGGCTTTTACTTTCATTTTCTTTTCTCTCTTTCAAAAAACACAACACAACCGCATCTCTGCTTTTTCTCGCCGTTGCTGGAAAAGTTTACACATCCCAATGAAAATGGCTCTTTTTATTTTTCAAGATGTTATTAAACAACTGTAAGGATTGTGTGTACCAGTAAAAGCCAGTGGAATGGCTGGTGAAAGCCCAAGCCCGCAGGTCAAAGACATTTCTGGAGCTCACTCAATCCAAGCCAGCTCCAAACAATGGAGAATATAGTCCTTTATGATGCAACTTATTTTATCTTGCAACTAACCTATTTTCACTTATTCAATAAGAAAGTTAGATCAACTGCCTTAAGTCCATTGCCCACCTAAAATGCAATCAGAAGTAACAGGTGTTTTCATTTATAATGCGCTTAGCATGTGCAAACTTGCTCAAGGAATCTATCCATTCATGGTTTGAGGTAGCAGTATCCAAATGTAGCCCACTAGAGAAGCATACTGCCAGTTTTTCAGGACCCTGAGGTTGGCACCGAATTTGCACAATAGCCCAGCAACTGAAGTTCTCACAACCCCAAACTCATTCCTGGTTCACCTCCACTGAAGTTGATGGAGTTACATTAGATACTGTTGCCCCTTTTTGACGCAAGTGGCTAATCAAAGTTCAGGGCTCTGGTGATATTGGAAGTGGAAACTGATGGCATCTGGTATTTTCTTTGATGCACTCTTATTTATAAGGAAGGTACAACGTCCTTTTTTTTCTGAACACAGGAGGAACCAAGAAGAAAAGAAGGAGTTACTTTGCTTATAGCCCAAATCCTCAGAGTTTTTTGGGATCTGGTGATGGCTCTCTAACTTTTTGCAGGGGAACACCGCTCACTGGCTACTGCTTTGCTTTCTTGATTTTTGCCTCTGCCTTTCTCTCCATTCGGTCTGTTCTCAGTTTCTGTGTGTTCTGCCGACACACACGCACACACCTTGGTCCACTCAGTCCAAACTCCTGGGGGATTTCACAACCCTCTTTTGTCTCAGGTGGAGGTCTGCTGATTAACTCATCCTGACAGTTATGGGAAGGGGTTTGGAAACGTGGATACGCCAAGTCAGGAGCAGTCCCAAGAGCCTTTTCCAATTCTGAAAATGCTAAATCACACCTTGCTGAAATGATTTCCCTTCTTTTACTGTTTGCAGCTTATCAGAAATATTCAGCAAATGAACAGGGATCAGTTCCTGTTTCAGATCCACAAGAGCATTAGCAGCTAAGATTCCCCCAATGTCCTGGTCCCCAAACTGGTTTCAGCCACTCCGCATATTTACCTTGCTGGAAAGGTACCACAGCATACAGCTGTTATAATGCCCTGGGGGCAGGACAACTTGTTCACTGCAAACCACTTGTCTACAAATCATTTGTTTCACCTGGGCCACCTCTTTCAAGGGAATTTCCACAGACTGACAACTCAATTGTTGACCATAATTAAGGCTATCAGTCGCGGAGGTCACACATTCCCTGATTTTACGTGACCTCCATGACTTCAGCCCTGGGTGGTGAGACTCCGGCTTATGTGATTTATTGTTTATTGCCCACGTCCTGTCCATGAATTTACTAAAAATACCTGTGACAAAATCTTAGCCTTAAACATAATGAAATCCAAACTAATTGTTAGCTCATCCATGGTTTCAGCCACCCAAACGTCTTCCTTGAATTTCAGAGGTCCAGTCTTCAAACCCAATTTTTGGACAGGTGTCTTTGCCCCAAGTCTTTGTCTCCATTTGAAACCCATTAAGTGGTTCCATTTGGGGTCCCCAATTCCCTTGCCTTTTTAGCATATCTGGTTTAAAAACTGTTGTTTGAGCTGGGGTCAATCACCACTGTACATTTGACAGGTCCTATTACAGATTCAATAGCCAAATGCCCATTTACTGTTGTTCAACTGCCCAGATCCAAACAAAAGCCCTGGGGCAGATCCTCGCAGATCCTTTCATCAAACGTTGCCCCTTCAGCTGCGTGCTCCCCAGTTTCCTAAAAACCTCCTTAAATTTATAACAATCCTTCTTATGGCCAATCTTTTGTAATAGATGGTGTCTTAACTCCAGTGTTCTGAATGAACTCCAGTTCTGGTAATTACATGCTGCCTAAGTAAATTCTCCATGCGATTTCAATTGAATCCATTATTCTTTGTTTCCTTTTCTAAATTGCTGTGCAGCGTTGCTTTGTGTTGTTGAACAGTTGTGTTGTTTCACCTGAGAAATGATGGCATTTCACTGATGTATGGAATGGATCCTAGTGTATAATTTGTATATCAGTTAGTGGAGCACTTTTACATTATTCTTAATTAAGTACAAGATCATGACCCTTATAAATGAATTGATTCATAACTGCTTTTGTACTAATGTGCAAACACCACGAAGTACTTGTGACCCCGCCAAAGGCAGAAGATACTTGAGCATGGCCTAGTAAACTTGTTCTAGCATGATCCTGTCCCGGCAAGCTTGTTCTAGCACAGGGGAAGGCAACCGGCAGCATGTATGGTGATTTTCAGTGGCACTCACACTGCCCAGGGTCCTGGCCACCGGTCCGGGGGGCTCTGCATTTTAATTTAATTTTAAATGAAGCTTCTTAAACATTTTAAAAACCTTATTTACTTTACATACAACAATAGTTTAGTTATATATTATAGACTTATAGAACGAGACCTTCTAAAAACGTTAAAAATGTAGGACTGGCACGCGAAACCCTAAAGTAGAGTGAATAAATGAAGATTCAGCACCCCACTTCTGAAAGGCTGCCGGCCCCTGTTCTAGCAAGACTTAAGATCAACTGACAGACTCACCTAAAGACATCCCAATATAGTCAATGAACACCCAGAACTTCAATCTTTATCTGGGATGATCCACTGAACACTTTTTAGGTCCAGCCAGTGCTAGCTGTAAACCAATTTCTCTTTAGGATTTGGGTTGGTCTTTTTTTAAATGGCTCATTCATGGCTTTGCCACAAACCCAGCATAGGAGGCAGCATGTTTTTGCACTGTTGTGACAATCTGCCTCCAGTTTCCACCCTCCTCTGGTAGGGGAATGTGCCCTGCACCAGTCCCATACCTGGCATAGCATCTGTCCCACGGTGCAGTGCACAACCATGTCTTTGGGGGCTAAGGTGGAGGGCGGAACCAAGACTCCACCCACTCATCTGCACAGGGTGGGAAATAGATGCCTGGGTAGGTACTACCTTCCTCCTTCCTGCTCCACACTGCTACCTCCAAAGCCAACTCAGGAGACCAAGTAAGCACCTCACACCATCTTTTATCTCCTAGGTGGGTGTGCAAGATAGGCCCTGACCTGGCCCTTGATTTGCAGTGATTTGGTATAGGCTGGGGGAAAAAATCAATAGAAAAGATTATATAAAAAAGTATGCAGGCTGTTGGCATCTTGTGTAATTTGTAATCCGAAACAGAGAAATGCTGGTTTAACAACCACATGTGCATCTCATTCTGAAAAAAGAAAAACAAAACTCTCCACTCTTATTAAAGAAGCCACAAAGGGAGTATTAGCTACAAATTAGCAGTGTGTACTGTAGACTGAGAACAGAGAGCGTTTTTGTAAAACAGTAACATTTCTGAGATTAGGAGACTGACCAAATAAAGAAGCTAAAGATCTGAGAACTAGTCACAGGTCACTCCGAACCAAACAAAGCAACAACAATTTTTTTTTTTTTTTTTTTTTTTTTTTACATAAACCGCAGTGTTTGAAGGAGAGTCCTGGCCGACATTAACTGCGAAGTCCTCTCCGGCAGGTTTGGAGTGGGGGAGGGAGGGGAACTATCACTGAATTACAATGTCCAATGCATTGAACCATGAAATGCTATGCAATTTATTTTTGTCACTGATCATTTTACAATACAAAACAATACAGCAGAATCCAGAAGGAGACTCATGCAACTGCCCAGAATGACTAAAGAGGAGACCTTGCCCTGCAGCTGTAGAAAGACAGCCTTTCATTTTGCAGTTTTATCCATTATGGTTTTTATATAGACATTTTCTATTGTGCATCTTTTTACATGCAGCGCGTTCATGTGCACGCTTGGCTACAAGGGTGGGTGATTCACTGCGCAACACTATAAACCCACCTGTGCGCCCCACCCCCTTCCCGCACTGTGGCTTCTGTGGGCTCTGGTAAAAAATCCAGCCCGATTCTCTTCACATCCTCCCTTCCCATTTTCTCCCTAGCTTTCTTCCCTCCACTCCCAGAAAAGGAGGGTGGCATCCAACCAGAGATTGGATTGTAATAGGAGGCATTTAAAAGGCCAGTAGAGCTGGTGGAAATTCATTGAATGATCCACCACCCCCCATTCCAGAGATTGGTCTTATTTTGAAAGCAGAAATTTTCATTAATTTGGAAATTTTCCAATTTGACAAAATGAAAACATGAAAAATTGTCATTTTGGCCCAGTTGCCTCAGCACCCTCCACCCTTTTCCCGTGACGAAAGGGGGGAAAGGAGGCGAGAAGCAAAACGAATTAAAAACATTGACATTTTTCAGTAAAAATTCTCATGAAAAGGTTTAAACAAGTGGGGAAATGGTCCTTTTCTAATGCTGTGAAATGGAAAGGCCATTGAAAACCAGGAAAACCTTCAACCAGGTTACTTTTGGAAGTTAGTTAACTACAGTACATGTTATTGTAACTTCCTCTGTGGGAAGGGTATGCACAGAGCTATTACAGCTTTGCAACCAAAAAAATAAAAACGCACAGGCAGCTGCTCTGTGCAGCAATTTAATTTTCAGGCATAACAGCCTCTAAGCTTGATCATAAAATGTGTGCATGTTCGCGTAGTCAAATTCCCCTTGGTCAGAGGCAGTTTGAACTGGGAATCTGGCATTCGTAGGACTTATCTTTTGTTTACAGTGAGATAAAAGCTAAAAGGAATGTCAGCCCAGCAGGGCAAAACTGTTGGCTTGCAGCACCCCCTGCTGGATCCCACGACAGTGCAACAGGAGGACGTGATTGTTCACATGCACTTGTGCATGTTTTGTCATGGATTTTAAGGCCAGAAAGGACCATACATCAACTAGGCTGATCTCACACCATGGAACCCACAGGCCATGGAACTTCATCCAAGTTACTCCTGTAGTGAGACCAAAAATTTGTGCTTGGCTAAAGCATATCTTCCAGAAGACTTTATGAGACAGAGACTCCCCCCTTCCCATGGTAGTTTGTTCCAAAGGTTAATCGCTTTCACTGGTAACAATGTGGGCCTAATTTCTAATATGTATGTGTCTGGCTTTAGCTGCCAGCCATTGGTGGTTGTTATGCCTTTCTCCACCAGATTAAAAAGCTCATTAATACCCAATAATCACTCCCCATAAAAGCACTTACTCAAATTCAAATGACCTTTTGATAAAGCTCATCTCTGAAACTCACCTGTTTAGTTTAAGGCTCTCACTGTAAGGCCTATTTTCCAGCCCTCTCTTCATTCTGGTGGATCTTTTCTGCACTCTCTCCAATTTTTCAATGCCCTTTTAGAAATGCAGACATCAGAACTGCACATAATATTCCTGTATTGGTCTCACTAATGACATATTCAGAGGTGAAATCACGTCCATTCTTCTCCTCCCTATTGCCGGATTTGTACATCAGAGGATTGCACTGGTCCTTTCTTGCCACCGCATTGCAGTGTGAAGACCCCTGTCAACGGCAATGGAAAATAAGTCCACGCAGATGTGGCTCTCAGGTGCTGCACAAGCATATTTCCTCAGCAGAAAACAAAATCCCTAATGCAGTGAGTGTTCCTGCTCGAAACCAAATGTCAAATTAACGTGTCATAGTTTAAAACAGAGGTCGGCAACCTTTCAGACGTGGTGTGCCGAGTCTTCATTTATTCACTCTAATTTAAGGTTTCGCGTGCCAGTCATACATTTTAACCTTTTTAGAAGGTCTCTTTCTATAAGTCTATAATATATCACTAAACTATTGTTGTATGTAAAGTAAAGAAGGTTTTTAAAATGTTTAAGAAGCTTCATTTAAAATTAAATTAAAATGCAGAGTCCCCTGGACCGGTGGCCAGGACCTGGGCAGTGTGAGTGCCGCTGAAAATCAGCTCGCGTGCCGCCTTCGGCACGCGTGCCATAGGTTGCCTACCCCTGGTTTAAAACATTATATATAGGAAGAAATATAGTGTCTGATGTTTCCCCTTTTTTCACAAAGAAATTCATAACAAAGCTGAGAGAATAATGCCATAGTATTTTTTATTACAGCGTAATCCCGTGCCTTTAAGATGTCAGATGAAGGGCAAGTGTCCCTGGTGGCAAATTCTCCCCCCACATATAAAGAAGCTTACCTTCTGGTCACAGCAATTGTTCACATGGTGCCCAGCAATGTGTTGTCTCAGAGGAGACTGTTTCTGCCTTCAAACGAAGCCTCTTTCAGCTCTCCCTCTGGCTCTACCTGACTTTCTGGACAAGGGGAAAGCAATATCTACATTAGGGGACTTCTTTCCACCAACCCCAGTCCAGTTTCTGCCTGCTAGTGCATCAACCTCTCTTCTGTGAAAGGCCTCAGAGAGACAACTGAGATGAAGACTAACTCTGCTCCTCAGAACTAGATCCATCCAACCACCCTTTCCTTTGTTCAAGACCAAGGCAGAAGACCAACATCAGATGAGCAGAAAGTCCCACATTTTTGCAGGCTTCCTGGAGCACTTCCCCATGCATGAGAAGAAATTTTGAACTTTTAGTTCAAGGAAATCTTAGGCTAAATCTTAAAGGCAAAGCTGATTGCCCAGTCATACAAATATAAGAAGTTACTATGCCCTTCAACTAAACAGCATCGCATGTCCTCACAAGCAACGAGAATCCATTTTCAACTTCCAAGTCAACACAACAGGGTTTCACTGAATGCACTTCAAAAAAAATTAAACTTCAGTGTATCATCATATCATTTTCTTTGCAGTTAGATAATTAATATGGTACACACTAGCTGAACTGGCTTAATGTTATAGTTACATACGTACATAAATATATTGCATAGTGCATAACATATGGCAGCGTTCAGTCAGTCAACACATACACAGCTGGATCAACAGCTGAAGCTGGCAACTGCAGTGAAGTGGGCTCATCACTAATAATTGGTATTGCCATAGAAACCGTGTCCCTGCAACAACTCTTATTATAGGCATATGTTATAGGGCTGTGGAAATAAAGTAAAACCGGGAATAAAGAATACGGTATATTGCTTTAAATAGTTTCAGATGCTATAAAAACTGTCTCCATGACATGTTGTGTGCTGCTGCAGCCTATTGGTTTCAGAGGCCCTGCCTAATTATGAGCAAATCGGGAGACCTTACACAGGTGAGCAAGGTGGCGCTATATGGAGCTACAACTCGTTCAGGCGCTCCCAAGGGACCCAGGAAACTCTAACAATGTCTCCATCTGTGGTAAGCACAGTGGGAGGCAGGCCTCCAAAGATATGGAGCTTTGCATCCAGGTACTAGAGGGCTCGGGCTGTAGACCAACCAGGGTACATTCTGTTTAATTCCATGCTTATGGAGGAAACCAGTTGGATTATTAGTTGCTATTAATGATTAATTATTATTAAAACTTACACACCGAGTCAGGAATAAAGCCTTGAAGAAAAACTTAGCTTGGTAAAAGATGTCTGTTGCTGATCCATTCCTCCAGCTGATGATTCATAAGAAATACCTGTGCAAGTTCCTAAAAAGCCTAAATAGCTTCTACGACTTTGTATTGGGAGTTATATCCAAAGAGCAGAGTACTAAAAGTAGAGTTTCAATCCACCAAGTTGTGATAAGTTCCATTGCTATTGTTATGGCAGTGAATCCTTGATCTACTGCAGCTGGTTTGAAGAACCTTAGCAGTTTATTAAGTGTTTTAGATTCTGCACCATGTGTCCTGAATTAATCCATGGCTATCCATGCGGTTTGTACGTAGAATAATCCAGTATCACTCTGTAGTACTCAGAATTCCATTCCCTTTTTATTCATGAGATCAGAACTCCTTTTGAATTTCCTGGGGTTTGCAGCAAATACCAGTCTTGGATTTGGCACCCAACTACTTGATATGGATTGAGTGAAGTCTTGACTTCTGTAGCCCGTCTGGCTACCTCTCTCAGCACCGCGCCCCAACACACACACATCACTCTATCCATTTTAGGATTTTATAACACCGTAGCATCTGAACACCTTTCACCACTGTGTTGTCTCCCTTGCTCTACTCAGTAACCCCATTCCACCAACCCTCAGTCATCAACCTCACTAACTGCCTTCTTTCCTCTTTCCTCATTAGAAGTTTGTCTCAAAGATCTATGAGTTTCTCTCCATTACTTAGACCTACTGCTACAAAAGTTTAAAGTTGCCATACGTTTGATGGACCAATGTAGCCTGTACCATACATTATGAGGCTATCTAAGTATTCTGAAAACAGAACAAGGAAGTGATGGATGGAAGTGTAAGGTATTGTGTTGTTCTGAAGAGTCATGTCAAGTTATTGTAACATGCCCGAACAGGTTTAACTTGTACGTTACTACAATTCACCCAGTTTGATATTCACAAAGTTGTATTGTGCTGTTTTGCGGGGGACAAGGGTATGCAGAAGATTTCTAACCTCAGATTAAGTTGCAAGCCTTCGAAACTTTGCTGGTCTGTAATTTCACTGCAGAAGACATTTTCCCATAAAATCTGCAGCATAACTGTTGTATAAGAGGATCATTTCTTAAATGGAAACTGCCCCTTGCCAATGTCAGAGCTGGAGACATACTACAAACACTCATCTGTGGGTGTGAACTTTGAGCAAATTTACTTTAGCTATACAAAGTGAGCGAAATTCTCCAAACATTTTGTTCTGAGTTTGGACAGCACCTAGCACAATCTCCAAGGTCCATGACTGGGATTTCTAGGCATTACTGCCATTGTCAGCTCATTTGAGTGGCAAATAAATTCAAGAAAAGGGTAACTTGTTCCTGGAGATTCCATGAACAGAAAGAGGTAAGACTCAGTGAATAAATAATTCATTAGGAATTATTCCTTCTGCTCTAGTGAATTACCATGAAAATATCTCACATTAAACCTGCACAAACTGAATTAAATATAGAAACCAGAATCTCAGCTGTATAAGTGTTTTATGTTCTAAAGATAAGCCTAAAATGCTTGGTAGATTTATGAGTACTTCCCTGATTAAAAAGTCCTGTATGTATACTAAAGTTGTATTTTCATTATGGCATGAGATTTTAATGTTGCTCTTAGCAATACTTCAGGAAACATTTAGAAACAAGAAACACATAAGCATTAGAAATCATGGGTGCATCTTGCATAAAAAGTGCAGATAGGTCACCTTAAGGTTCTTCAGTTAATATCCTTGGTAAAATTCAGTGTACACATGGACATTCTGCTCGTTCTTCCTCCTGGAAAGACATCCATGCGGGGCGCTGGAACAATGTTTATAGTGGGGGTGCTGAGAGCCATGGAACCAAACTGTAAACCCTATATACAGGAGCGCCGCCAGCTTTTCCGGCGCCCTAGGAGGCAGAAGGTCCCACCCCCAACAGTGGCGGCGGAAGGTCCCGCCCCCAAAATTCCATGGACGGCCGGGGCACCGGCGCCCCCCAAATAGCAGCGCCCTAGGCGACCACCTAGGTCGCCTAATGGGTTGCGCCGGCCCTGCCTATATAATGGAAACCGCTTCAAGCCAGAGGGTGCGGCACTCCCTCCCTCCCCCCCCCCCACACCTTTAGGTCCAGCACCTATGCATCCATGACCTTCAGGTGCTCATCTTCACCTCCTCAGCAAGAATGATAAGATAAAGTTCAAAATGCAGGTCACCACCACACTCATTAGTCTCCCAGGTACCCCTGAGAAAGTCTCAAAGAGATGCTGTAGCTTTAAATGATAAGTCCTCTGTAGTGCCAATACTAAGTGTTAACAAACAATGTCAGGCCTCAAAAAATTCAAGAGACTGGCTATAAAAGCCATGAGCCTTAAAAACAATTTAAAAAATCATGAGATGTAAAAAGTAATACATGTTGGCTTCTTTTTTTATTTCCCTTCTGGATTTGGAGCACATAAGGAATGATATTTTCAAATTTTTCTCTGCAAACATGAGGACTGGATGCCTTCTTTTTAAAAAAAAAAAGAAAGTTGAGGCTTGAAAAACCAAATATCATGAGCAGCAACAAGTCCTTCAGATATCATGTTAGTTACCATGCTACCAAGAAAGAGTTGCTGGCAATCTTCAAACAGAACATACCAGAATAGAAGCTGGAATAGTACAAACTCTTTAGAAAGTCCTTATCCTGGTGATGTCTGCAGATAAGGGAGCCTACAGTTGCTTTCAAAACAATCACACCTGGATGCAGTTTGATCTACCCGGCAGTGTATGAAACATGGATGACTGTAGCATCTTTTTCAGGATTATCATCGTGCAAAGAGAGAAAACAAAGTTGGGGGTGTTGAATGGACTGGAGGTAATTATTCCAAGACCTGTAAAAAGAGAATTAGTGCTAGTAAAAAAAAAGTGCAGAGCAATGAATGGTATTTTCTAGAGGAGAGGCTTTATCTAGGGTTGAGAGACAGAAGTCAATAATGGTCACACAACCAGCAACGATTGCAATTCTGCTTGGACTTCTGCTTTGTAAATCAGTTTGCTTTTAAAAATACTTTACTTAGCATCACACCAAGAGAAAATATATGCCAGGCAATGCAGCGTGACTCGATAGGAATTAAATCTATTGTTGTAGAGAGAGTAGAGACCCCAAAATGGGGGGAAAGCCAAAAAACAAAAAAAACACAGCTCTCAATTGAGAAACTGAGCAAGATGTTAAAATCAAATTAGAGTACTAAGCACTGCCCTCAGTCTGGAAACCTCCTGAAAACACCTAAAATAATCACATTGTTGTATGCGGTGTTGTGGTCGTGTTGATCCCAGGATATTAGAGAGACAAGGTAGGTGAGGTGATATCTTTTAGTGGACCAACTTCTGTTGGTGAGAGAGACAAGTTTTCAAGCTTACACAGAGCTCTTCTTCGGGTCTTATTCTGTGTAAACTCGAAAGCTTCTCTCTCTCACCAACAGAAGCCGGTCCAATAAAAGATATTCCCTCACCCACCTTGTCTGTCTAAAATAATCACAGCAATAAATAATAAATAATAATAATAATAATAATAATAATAATATAATACCTAGCTTTTTATATCAGCCATTCAGTTATATCCTGGCCATTATCAGATACGAGGTAGAACCTGTTAAATAGTCTGATGCATTGTTGCAATGTAAGAAGCAAAGAGGTACCAAATGAGCTGTGGGAGGAGGCGATATGATAAAGAATGTAACTGGAATGAGCAAAGGGAGAGATTTATGAGTCTCAGATGAAACACTGCTGCATACGTGGACAAATTCTAAGGCTGCCCATTGACCACTTGTGGTGCTAAGATATCTTCCTGGTACTTTTTGCAAGTCAGTGGTATGAACCTTGGTTTCTTAGCATTATCTAAACTCCCCCTTTTAGTTTCAGTTGGACCCAGTATCCTCCTGTGCTTCCTCGCCTAAGCTGTGTAATGTCAGTGTGTGCACTGCATGGCAGAAGTGGCTATATTTTAGTTGTGAGTGAATTGATTCTGTACAATGTTTGTCAAGTGCTCTTGGATCCTTTAGGATGGAAGATGCTATCTACAAGTAACATATTATTAATATTTTTATAGCACTGCCTGCAAATGATGGTTACTAAGAGACAAATACCACGTTGAGAAATATGAATGTAAGCAACAATTTAGGGTCTAATTCAACTCCCATTGGCTCCCAACGGGAGGCTTTCCACTGACTTTAATGGGAGGTGAATCGGGCATTTAGAGAATGTAATGGGATTTTCACTGCAGTAAAGGCACACAGCACACAGGAGATTTCAAGCAATGAGAGCGGATACCAACAAGTCTCTGAAAAGGAAAATCCTCCGAGTGGCAAAGACAAATGGAAAGGGAAAAAAGAGACGCTTTACCCATAGAAAGAAAAGAAAAGAAAAGTGCAAGTCAGGGCTGAATTCGGTCCATGGGGTTGAAAGTGAGGAACTTGGATAACCCATATAGGAAGATGGAAAGGAAAAAGTGAAACACACAGGGTTTGTGCCAGGGAACTCTTTGCCGAGCTCTTACTCTAACATATAAAAGCATTAGAGAGGCAGCATGTTCCAGTGGCTAGCGCACTGGACTGGGATTCAGAAGACCTGAGTTCTAGACTCTGTGATCTGAATTCCGTTCTTGGTGCTTTCCTTTACCCTTCCTCCTTTGTCTTGTCTTCTTAGATTGTAAGCTCACTGGGACAGGGGCTGTCTCTTACTATGTGTACGTACAGCACTCACCACAACGGTGCCCCAAATCTCTGTTGTGGCCTCCAGCCATTGCAATCATACTAATATTGCTAAGTACCTTCCATTTACATCCTTGGTCATTTTTTATTTTAAAAAAGATACAGGGAACTAAGATCAGCATAAACCAAGATGTGCTGCTAATTGCATCCATAAAAGCATTTTATGTTTGGACGGGTGTGGGGGGATGTATAGCAAAACTGCTTAAAACAGCATTTGCCGTTTAGAAGATTTCTTTGAGGAACAGTCTTTGGACTCAAGCTGCTTGGGGAAAATTATTGTTCACCATAGCACAGGAGACAATACCACAACCTCCTCCCCTCTAAAAAAGTTAGAACTATTTCCCCGTGTTTTTGTTGTACTTTGTCAGCAGCAAGAAAAGGGCCAGCTTTCTTTTTCCAATGGAAAAAAAATCTGTGAAATCAAAGAACTGAAGTAGCCAGATCCTCAACTAGGGTAAATAGATTCCATAGGAGTCACACCAAATTTACACCAGCTGATGATCTGGCCCTTAATCTCTGGAAAATACAAATTGCTCTGCTACTACAACAGCACACAAATAAACGCAGAACAAAGTTAAAGGGACAAAGAAAAATAATGCAATGTCTTTTCCTGATGAAGTGCTGTTGGAAGTGACTTTACCAAAAATGGTCTATTCCTAACTCACTTACAACCAAACATTTACTCAGAGGAGGTCAATAGAATTGTAGCTCAATTATTACTTTGGATGTATGAATTGTCCACAGACTAGTAAATGCTTACTATTTAGCTTTCCTTAAGACATCCTTTAAAAAATATCCTTAACATATCAGAGGGGTAGCCGTGTTAGTCTGGATCTGTAAAAGCAGCAAAGAATCCTGTGGCACCTTATAGACTAACAGACGTTTTGCAGCATGAGCTTTCGTGGGTGAATACCCACTTCTTCGGATGCATAGCTCATCAATTTCTTAAAAGAGTTTGCACTACGAGACAGCAGTGTTAATAAAGCTGAAAGGAGAGAGAGATTCTGTGACAAACTAGGGAGAATCTTCTCTTCACACCATACAGAAAGAATATTATTGGAGTACCAGATCCAATTTTGGATCCACTTACAGAGCATGCCAAATCATGTGGATAAGTTTGTGGCGCAGGACCTTATGATAGGAAAGTGATTCGGTCATGTCAACACTAAATTTTCTACTATACACAGAAGCTAAAGGCTGAATTTACATTTAGGTTCTTTTCATCCACAGGATATACAGCTCCTAAGAAAAGAGCATTTAAATCAGAACACAAGACATCAGTTTCTCAGCAAGTCAAAGCATTCAGCCGTCCCCTATCAATAGGGGAGGTATAACACAACAACCTGGCCAGTGGACAAAGTGTATGTCAGTGATTTGAAGAAAACCTTTGTTTGCCATACTTGACAGAAACAATGTGCTAGCACTGAGGTTACCAAGGAGGAGAAAGGAAACAATGTTAATTCAAAGAGAATTCGATATCCACTCAGAGAGCAAATGACTTTTGTAAGTTTCTACTTTTGTTCAGGAAATGGGGTTTTGTTCTCCCACTAGAGAGTGAAACAACTGTGTTACCCAGAATGGCAGATTTCATGGAAGGTATGTTCTGGTCCATCCAACTCAATATATAAATTCTGCAAATTCTAAATTCCTAGAACTCCAAAGGCCCTTAACGAATGTCATATGATTGACAAATGTGAAGAAAACATTTTACAATATTTGATTAATAAGCAAGAAGGTGGATTGCAGAGTCTTGAAATTTCAAGGTACCAAAAATAATTTTCAGAGCAGCCCTGGGAGGTGGGCAATTACTATTACCTCCATTTTACAGATTGGGAAACTGATGCACAGAATGATTAACTGACTTCCCAGAGGCCCAGAAGAAAATAATCTCAGAGAACAGATCCTTGAGTTCCGGACTCCCAAGCTGTCTAACGACAACACACTTTCTCTTAAGCTAAAGAAAATATAGCAATATGCATAATATCATATGTTTGCTGGCCACTACAAAGTTTGTTAGCTGACATGATTTTCAGCTTAACATCCACACTTCTATCACCTGGGATTTGGGTGATCAGATGTGGCAATAAGAGGAGATGGCTTTTGTCTTAACAAACAAATTAAAAAATGAATATTTAAACAACCTAGGGAAAAAGGGCTAAGGCTGGCAAAAATATGTTTTAGACATTAAGCAGTTTATTTTCAGTTTCTTTGGATGAAGAAATGAAAACTAGCTCATTCTTAAAGCTTCTCAGATATGATGATTTTATCTAGCACCAGCTGAGCCTTATTAATTCATTAGGATCTAGAACTGGTTCACCTACCCCTGTGCCATAGGACCCACCATCACACCGTAACAATTCGATATTGAGTTTCTCAAGAACATTCAGCTGAAGTTAAAGCTGCAGGAGGAGCAGACTGCCGGGTACTTGCAACTCAGTACATGTTGAGCTTCGACTCCCAGGCAAATATTGTGCTCCATCAAACCCAGTTGTTGTTAGCCTCAGAAACATTTATAATGGCTGGCAATTAGCGGTTCCTAAATAAGAATTTAATGTAGATTAAGATACAATTGCATGTCAATTTATTTAAATGCAGATTGATTATTTCAAATGTGTTTGGCGAAGATTAACAACTCGTGTCTGTAATATAAACACATGGCTAATTATAAAGTCAAGCAGCCTCTATTAATGTTTCTAATGATTAATTTGTATTCCAACAACATAAAAATAATCAACTTACTAAGGCTTCCATTGTAGTGATGACTGACGGGGTGCTCTGTTCGTAAGGCAATCATCCGGCTTGCAAATAGATAAAGAAGGAATTACAGAAGCTGGCCTTGCTCCCTGAGTGAAAGTACAGAGGCCTGAAACGGACAACACAGCTCAATACTAGATCAGTGGTTCTCAACCAGGGCTCCAGGGCCCCCTGGGGGGGGAGGGGGCATGATCAGGAGCGCCGCCAGCTTTTTCGGCGCCCTAGGCGGCGGAAGGTCCCGCCCCCAAAATGCCGCCCCCAACAGCGGCGGCGGAAGGTCCCGCCCCCAAATTTCCACGGACGGACGGGGCGCCGGTGCCCCCCAAATAGTAGTACCCTAGGCGACCGCCTAGGTCGCCTAATGGGTTGCGCCAGCCCTGGGCATGATCAGGTTTCAGGGGGTCCACCAAGCAGAGCTGGCATTAGACTTAATGGGGCCCCCAGCAGAAAGCTGAAGCCTCACTGCCCTGAGCCCTGCCACCCCCTGAGCCCTGCCACCCAGGATTGAAGCCGAAGCCTGAGCAACTTGACTTCACAGGGCCCCCTGCGGGTTGGGCCCCAGGCAATTGCCCTGCTTGCTACCCCCTAACGCGGGCCCTGGCTTTTATATGCAGAAAAACAGTTGTGGCCCAGGAGTTTTTACAGCATGTTGGAGGGGGCTCAAAAAGAAAAAGGTTGAGAACCCCTGGACTACAGGGTGACAGAAGAGCTGAAGGAGAAAGAGTCAAAACAACACTAAAGGCTCAAAACCCAGAAGGCAAATGAAAAGACCAACAGTGTCTTAACCTTAAAAGTCTCATGATTTTGAAGTCAGTCTTTTGGTTTTTTGTGCCCTGACTCATGAGCTTTGAGCGCCCAAGACTGTCAATATCTCACAGTGATGGGTATAGTATAAGAACCGGAGGAGCAGAATGGAAAGTCAGAACAGGGTTTGTTTGGTTTTTGTTTGGTGGGGATTTATAATTCATTTAAATGTGTTTGGGACTTAACACGGGGGAAGACGACTGTGGAAAGGGACAGCTGAGACATCTATGGGTTGCCGCAGAGGGTTAAATGGTAAGTGTGCAATAAGGGTGAACTTCAGGACCCATTTAAAATCTAGGCTCCTCAGGCATCTTTGCACTGTGTAGACAAGCTCTAAGGTGTATTAGTCTGCACAGATGGGTGTAAATTCCAGTGGGCGTTAGTGTATCGTGTGCTAACTGGCCTGCGTGAACCCTGCCAGCATGCACGAAAAGTTCCCTAGCACATGTTAATGTAGTCCCCTTCCATTCACACGCACGAGGGAATTTTTAGTGCACCCCAGCAGGACCAGCTTAGGCCAGTCAGTGCACAACACACTAGTAGGCACTAGAATTTACACCCCTCTGCCATGGACTAATGCACCATGTAGACAAGCCCTAAGTGTATCATAGAATCATAGACTATCAGGGTTGGAAGGGACCTCAGGAGGTATCTAGTCCAACCCCCTGCTCAAAGCAGGACCAATCCCAAACTAAATCTGGAGAACCAGTGGGATTCAGTGAGAGCTGGGTCTCAGGTTAGCCCTCTCCCCTCCTGAACATGTGGAATAAACACCAGGTCACTGCGCTGGGGAGTTTACAGGCTCACTTTAAATTAATCCTTACAAGTATCTCTGCATTCTGATTGCCCCATTGGCAGCACACAAGAAGAGTTCAATAAATGTCCATTGGTTATTCAGGACTGGTGATGAGGATTAACAATGAGCTGCATTCACCATGGGTACAACCAGGTGCAGCTGCAAATTAAGTCAGTGGGGTGATGTCACTGGCGTACACCCGTCTTCAGGATCTCTCTCTCTTAGGGCACATCCACACTTACGGTGCTACAGAGATACAGCTGTGCCGTTGCAAGGTAAAACGTACCGAGTCTGATGTACCAGAACGCGATCGGTTTTCATGGAAAGTAGACCAATTAATGTTTTCATTCCCTCTGCCAGTTTCAAGAGCTCTATTTACAATTCCACATCATTGTAGCAGCTCATTGTGGGGTCATTGCCAAGAGACAAAGTGAACATGCTGTCCTTGCTGTCCTGAAGAGCAGTTTCAGAGTAAACTTGGACAAGCCTAGATCTCCAGGGCAGTAGCATGGTTCCTAGCACAGGGACAGAAAAGTCAGCCTTTCCCAACAAAATGAATGGACGTGTCATGAAAATATTTTACTGTAAGTAAAGGTTAAATGTTGTAACAAGGGCCTTAGTCCTATGTTTAATGTGTTGTGTGCACGTGACGAAGTACGTTTTGTATTCCGTGCGGGGAACCGCCCCACAACCCTCTTTGTCAGCGGTTGCAGTGGTGGGTATCGAATTTGTACCCAAAATACCATGTCAAAACCACTAATGGTTTGGGCTCCCCTGAGCCCCTGCTGTGCCACAATTGCTCATTACTGTTACAATGCTTAATTAGCTCCAGCTGCCTTCCCCCCACCATGCTCAGTGGCTGGTCCAGGAGGCACATTTTTCAAAGGTGTCAATGCCTCTCAGCGGGGGTAGAGTATCTGAACAGCAGGAAGCCGGGTGTTTAAATACTTAATTGGAGAAAGCAAATCTTTCAGTGGAATGTATATTTCACTTCCTCATCTGAGGTTGGGCTCAGTTCCAGTTCTCTCCCTTAGACACTAAAGAATTGCTTTGGGTAGAAAGATAGCTTTCACTGTCTCAGCACTCAGGGCAAATGATAAAGTGAGATTGAACATGGAACGGGGCAAGCTAAACATTGGAGGGGAAATGAGCCGCAAATCTATTCTTAGGAGGTTTTCCCCATCAGAAAATGCTGATTAGACAGAATCAAAATGTTTTATGGGAACATGGCAATTCCGTCGAAACTTTCAATGGAAACTAGGCAGGTTTCTATCAGGTCTCCTACCAGCGTGCCTGCCTCTCTCCCTCACTGACAGGGTTCCTGGCTTTCCAGGCTCCCTGGCCTGCCTGGCTCCCACAGCTCTTGCTTAGTTAACCAGTCTCCCCGGGCTGCTGTGCTCCTTGGCTAGCAGACTCCCTGGCTAGCAGACTCCCCCAGCTGGCTGGCTCCTTGCGCTGCTGCTCAGCTGGCAAATGGGCTACCCAGTTCACCAGCTGCCTGACTGGCTGGCTGGACAACCAGGGAACTGGCTCAGAAATTTCTCAGAAAATAAACCCCTTAATATTTTTCTGAAACAGGATTTAAAAAAAAAAAAACCAAAAATCTGTTCTGTGGGAAATTTTGCATGTCCAATTTTTCATTCTGAATCAGAATCAAGTATTTTTTTAGAAATGCAAGATTGCCTATGGACTAGAAATTCCAGTTCCCACCCAGCTCTATTTAGGATTGACGTGTTTCCATTAGGGACAGCTGATTAGTAGTATTATTACTGAAATCAGAAGCAGGAAGCTGCCAAACAATCATTGGGGCCACTGGATGATCAAGGTGCTAAGGGAGCACTCAAAGAAGAAAAGGCCATTGTAGAGAAGCTAAGTGAATTCTTTGCATCGCTCTTCACTGCAAAGGATGTGAAGGAAATTCCCATACCTGAGCTATTCTTTTTATGTGACAAATCTGAGGAACTGCCCCAGATGGAGATATCAATAGAGATAGTTTTGGAATAAATTGATAAATTAAACAGTAATAGGTCACCAGGACCAGCTGGTATTCACCCAAGAGTTATGAAGGAACTCAAATATGAAATTGCAGAACTACTAACTGTGGTATGTGACCTATCATTTAAATCAACTTCTGTACCAGATGATTGGAGGATAGTTAACGTGATGCCAATTTTTAAAAAAAGTTCCAGAAGTGATCCTGGCAATTACAAGCCAGTAAGCCTAACTTCAGTACCAGCCAAATTGTTTGAAATGATAGCAAAGAACAGAATTATCAGACACGTAGATGGACATGATTTGTTGGGGAAGAATCAACATGTAAAGGGAAATCATGCCTCACTAATCTATTAGAATTCTTTGAGAGAGTCAACAGACACGTGGACAAGGGTGATCCAGTGGATATAGCACGCTTGGACTTTCAGAAAGCCTTTGACAAGGTCCCTCACCAAAGGCTCTTAAGTAAAATAAGCAGTTATGGGATAAGAGGGAAGGTCCTCTCATGGATCAGTAACTCATTAAAAGACAAGGAAACAAAGGGTAGGAATAAATGGTCAGTTTTCAGAATGGAGAGAGGTAAATAGTAGTATCCCCTAGGAATCTGTACTGGGGCCAGTGCTGTTCAAGATATTCATAAATGATCTGGAAAAAGGGGTAAACAGTGAGGTGGCATAATTGGCAGATGATACAAAATTACTCAAGACAGTTAAGTTCAAAGCAGATTGAGGAGAGTTACAACAGGATCTCACAAAACTGGGTGACTGGGCAACAACATAACAGATGAAATTCAGTGTTGATAAATGCAAAGTAATGCACATTGGAAAACAATCCTAACTATACATACAGAATGGTGGGGTCTAACTTAACTGCTACCACTCAAGAAAGAGATCTTGGAGTCACTGTGGAAAGTTCTCTGAAAATATCCATTCAATGTGCAATGACAGTCAAAAAAGTCAACAGAATGTTAGGAACCATTAGGAAAGGGATAGATAATAAGACAGAAAATATCACAATGCCACTATATAAATCCATGGGACACCCACACCTTGAATAGTGCATGCATCACCCCATCTCAAAAAAGATTTATTAGAATTGGAAAAGGTACAGAGAAGAGCAACAAAAATGATTAGGGGTATGGAACAGCTTCCATATGAAGAGCCATTAAAAAGCCTGGGACTTTTCAGCTTGGAAAAGAGGTGACTAAGGGGGGATATGAAAGAGGTCTATAAAATCTTGAGTGGTGTGGAGAAAAAGTGTTATTTACCCGTTCACATAACATGACAGGGGATGGATCATTCAATGATTTCCCTGTTCTATTCATCCCCTCTAAAGCACCTGGCATTGGCCACTGTCAGAAGACAGGATGCTGGGCTGGATGGACCGTTGGTTTGACCAGTTTTTGTCTGTCTATTCTTATGTTAGCAACTAAAGACCCCAATGGGGGATAGGGTCCCATTGTACTAGGGACTGAACCCCCACCCCAAAAATACCCACAAAGAAACACTTGCCCCAAAGAGTTCACAAAGTAAAATCCAGACCCTTGGTAACACTAGACAAACAAGCTGTCAGGGTGAGAGAGATTGGGGCGAGAGAATGGGATAAAAAGGGCATAGCAGAGACCTGTGTGTATGAATAAATTAGTTGTAGATGTAGTCTTAGTAGACCCCAGTCTAACAAATGGCACACAGGCTTTGCACAGAGTAAGAAGCAAGCAGAAGAAGCAGGTCTTCTATGGTCGTCACAAATTTGGCTACTTTGTTTGCTCCATTCTTTAACGTGCAGTGTTTTTATTGCTGTTGAGAGGTGCTGTGGTAAGACAAATTCTGGGAAACGAAGCCTTTGTTCATTCAAACACGTAATGTGTGGGCAACGGCAGAGTAAATTTCTCCAGGATTCTCTGTCTCAGCACTGAGCAGCCTCCTCTGGAGGTGGAAGGATAAGTCCGTTTGCATGCCCATTCAATCCTTCGCCTTTCTGCTGTGACTACTCAGAAGAGGTGGTGGCTTTTGTGAAGTAAAGACTGGTCCGTTAGGAACTGTACCGAGATCACTAAACTCCTTTCACAGGCTAGCCGCCAGCTCTCACAGGATGGTAACTTTCAGTCATAACCAACCTGGACTGGATTTCAAGGCTTTGTTTCCTATCATCAGTCCCTTGAGTTATCCAGGCCCCTCTCTCTGAAGTTAGATGTCCATCTATCAGTAGTTTATACCTACAGTAAAATGTGTCTCAATTTACCTGGTGCAGTAATCGATAGTGAGACATATTACCATGTGGGACTGTCATTCTACTGGTATAGCGTCTGCAATGTGCAACGTGTCTTCACCAACTCATAATAGCTAGTTAATAGACGTATGCCTCACACAAAGCTGCTGCCCTCCCACACCCCCAGCTGCTGCCAGGAGAAAAGATTATCTAGAATGAAGGAACTTTAGGACCTCCTTAGCAGACTTGTTTTATTGACTAGCTAGCAGAGGGAAGAGTCTAATCCCCACAGTTTGCCACTGATTTACTGTGCACCCCAGGCAAATCACTGAACATTTCTGGCTCAGTTTCCCTTTTTGTAAAAGGGGAAGTATAAACGGTGCTGACCTTTCAGAGATATTGCGCAGGTTAACGTTAACCATACATCCTGGTTTCACATAGGATCTCTCAGGAAAGTCTTTTGACATTTGAAATGTGTTTTCTGGTGGGGAGGAGGGGGGGAAATCATTTCATTCATCGGAACATTTGGGTTTTTATATAACTACCAAATGTCAGCTCCTGATCCATTATTCTTCCAAGTGGAACTTGTGCTGTGTTTACCGGGAGCAAACAGTCCAGCGAAATGAGTGATCAATGTAACAGTGTTTGGAGCGAAGCAAAAAGGTGAATGAGTCTAGATGCTGTCAACACTTGGGGGCGGAGGGTGGTAGGTGGCCTTCCTCAAACATAAATGTTAATGATGCTTGTTCACTGTTTCATTACCAACAATTTAAGCACAAAATCACTGGGAAAAATAATACCGGTACCTTCTCTTCCACAAGATGCACATCTCACATAGAACCAGAAGCTGCAGTAGCAACACAAGCCCGGTTTGTAAACAAAGCGAGCTTTTGTCTTTGGATGATGATATCATGACTTGTAAAAACCACCACCACCAAAGTGTCCTGGACTTCCCGCAGAAGGAGAGTTCCATAAAGGAAGTGAACCCCCATTAGATTTTTTTCCCTGGCATGCCAGTGTGACAAAGTGGGACTGTTCTTAATGTTTCCTCTGAATACTGTGTGGGTGCCTCAGTTTCCCCTATGCATTTCTTAAGTCTCCAGTGTGCATAAATGGCCAACACTCTGTCTCCTGGCAACAAATGGCTGGGGCCCGTCTCCCCTCCAAGGGGATAGCTAAAGGTGAACAAAGAGATCAGGTGACCTCCTGGCCCGGGAAAAAGAGGGGGTTTCAGTTTGGAGCTGGCTGGGGACGGGGAGTGAGTGCAGATGGGGTTGTCTGGCTCGCTGGGCCCCAGAATGGACCTGGCTAAAGGACACTGTTCTCTGTACCTACAAGCTCTGTTTTAGACCGTGTTCCTGTCATCTAATAAACCTCTGTTTTACTGGCTGGCTAAGAGTCACGTCTGATTGCAAAGTGGGGGTGCATGCAGGACCCTCCAGCTTCCCCAGGACCCCGCCTGGGCAGACTCGCTGTGGGAAGCACATGAAGGGGCATATGCTAAATGCTCCAAGGTCAAACCCAGGAAGGTACAGCCGTGTAAGCTTCTTGCCCTGAAGACAGTCTGCTCCAAGGGACAGGAGGCTCCCCAAAGTCCTAACTGGCTTTGTGGGGAGCAGTTCCAGAGCATCGCCCGGGGACTCCGTGACAGCCAGCTGCTGACCTCTGAGCTGAATTCCCGCTAACAGACCATCAGAAAAACATGGCCAGGGAACGTGATTCTCTGGAAGTGGTCGGGGCATAGCAGTCATGTTCAGATTCCCCTACTATTAAAGCTGCAGTGATTACATGCCTCTAAGAAAGTGGAAGCAAATAGCCAATGGATGCTGCACCACAGGGGGCAAAGGGTAGCATCTGATGTCTGAAACACAGTACATATGATAGCTACCACGGGGACCATTTCACAGGGTAATTTGTAAATGCAAAGCTGCTCGTTTAAGTGGCATGTTTTGTAAGCGTGTGCAGTATGAACTACAAAGGGGTAAAATAGCTCTGAAACAGAGACATTATGAAGTTGTATACCTAGGTTATAACAGGACATCCATAGACCCCATTCTCAAGCTGACATGTTAAGAAAAGGGTGTTCCAGTCAAAGTGCCCATCAGGGGATCGCAAAGGCAGGTGTAAAATAAGAGTGAAGAGCATTTTAAATGCCTCCACGTCACTGTGCACAGGTGTCGGTGATTACACAAGAGATGGGCTGGTGGAAAATCAGGCCCAATGGATTTAAACTGGGAGGATGGCTGCTGCAGAAGCACAGGGCTAAGACCCTGTGGTTGAGAGGATCAAAACAAGGCAGGGAATTGGGTCATATATTGAAAGGAAGGATGGTCTTGTGGTTCGGGCACTGGACTGGGATTCGGGAGATGTCTGATCAGTTTTCTGCTCTGCCACAGATTTCTTGGGTGATCTTGGTCATGAACACATTACCTCTGCACTTCAGTTCCTGATGTCTGTAATGTGTTGGGAGGGCGTTGACTGAAAACTGCTATATAAATGCAAAATATAATTAATCTAATGAGCTTCTCAAGTCCCAGGCACTATCTCGAGACAAGTTATCTGGGGCCAAAACTAAAGACTGACTTAAGGGACCAGTTAAATTTGGGGTCTCTCTCTGAATTCTAACCACAATTCTGTGTGGGTTTGTGTGACGAAGTGGGAAAGTTCTTAATGTTTTCTCTGAATACTGTGTGTGTGCCTCAGTTTCCCCTATGCAGTTCTTAAGTATCTAGGTGGTGGGATAAGGGTGTGTGACTGTTGCAGAGCCCTAGAGGGCCAGTGTGATGCTGTCTGCACAGAGAATGGCCGACACCCTGTCTCCTGGCAACTGATGGTGTGGGCCCCTCCTCTGCAAAGGTGCCAACTGAAGGTGTTGGAGAACAAAGAGATCAGGTGACCTCCTGGCCCTCTCTAGACTTTGCATCTTGGTGACCATCATTACATAATGGCTGATTGGGACCCCTCATGAATGCAAGGTGGCGTCCACACAAAACTCAAAGAGCTGATTGTGCTGGTGAGAGATACAGGTGCCAGAAATCCAACCTCAGGTTTTTCACAGGGTAGCCCACTGTGATGACCACCTGGCCACCCATAAGGGAAGAAATTACCCTTCTGGAAAAGGTCTACAGACTGTAATTGGTGTGTCCCTGCTATTGAATTCTATGGGATGGTTAAAAGATCACCTAAAGAGAATAAAATTGAGTTAAATTATATAGGTTTTTAGAAACAATGATCTAGAACCCTATCGAATCCCTCTAGGTTTCATGCAAAATACATTCTACAGGACCTTTCAGTGCAGATGACACTAAACTGGGAGGAGTGGTAGATACGCTGGAGGGTAGGGATAGGATACAGAGACACCTAGACAAATTAGAGGATTGGGCCAAAAGAAATCTGATGAAGTTCAACAAGGACAAGTGCAGAGTCCTGCACTTAGGACGGAAGAATCCCATGCACTGCTACAGACTAGGGACCGAGTGGCTAGGCAGCAGTTCTGCAGAAAAGGACCTAGGGGCTACAGTGGATGAGAAGCTGGATATGAGTCAACAGTGTGCCCTTGTTGCCAAGAAGGCTAATGGCATTTTGGGCTGTATAAGTAGGGGCATTGCCAGCAGATCGAGGGACGTTATCATTCCCCTCTATTCGGCATTGGTGAGGCCTCATTTGGAGTACTGTGTCCAGTTTTGGGCCCCACACTACAAGGAGGATGTGGAAAAATTGGAAAGAGTCCAGCGGAGGGCAACAAAAGTGATTAGGGGGCTGGAGCACATGAGTTATGAGGAGAGGCTGAGGGAACTGGGATTGTTTAGTCTGCAGAAGAGAAGAATGAGGGGGGATTTGATAGTTGCTTTCAACTACCTGAAAGGGGGTTCCAAAGAGGATGGATCTAGACTGTTCTCAGTGGTACCAGATGACAGAACAAGGAGCAATGGTCTCAAGTTGCAGTGGGGGAGGTCTAGGTTGGATATTAGGAAAAACTTTTTCACTAGTAGGGTGGTGAAGCACTGGAATGGGTTACCTAGGGAGGTGGTGGAATTTCCTTTCTTAGAGGTTTTTAAGGTCAGGCTTGACGAAGCCCTGGCTGGGATGATTTAGTTGGGGATTGGTCCCGCTTTGAGCAGGGGGTTGGACTAGATGATGTCCTGAGGTCCCTTCCAACCCTGATATTCTATGATTCTATGAATGTTTACAAATGAGCGCACCTTCTCTGGATGTTATGCCCGGCCACTTGCTACCAGTTTGATTGGGCATCTTTTACAGTCACAGCTGATGTATTTCAAAGCTGCATGAGTTGTCTGATTATTCGAGATTCAATGTTCCTAGAAGTAGTTACTTTTTTTTTTTAATTACATATTCTCTTATAGCATGTCAATGATACAGGGAAATGTCTTCTGTCTGTACTGTACATAACGTTGGTAATTCAGTCGGGATGGGAAATAAATGTCTCCACCCTTTTAAAACATGAAATTGTGTTTTATAAGTGCAATAAGTGAGGCAAATAAGGTCTGTGCTTATAGTGACAATCACCTCCCGGGTGATCTGAGGCACCCAGACATGAGTATGACACACCATAGCCGCATGCTCTTTTGTAGATTATTGCCAATGACCATTCTATTTAGCACTGGGGAACAGATGAGCTGTGGGAAGGTTTTATGTTTTAAGTGGCAGTGCTTTGTGGCTGCAATGCTATTACTGCAGTCACACTGTGGAAGCACCATAAGACTTGCAAAGCAGGGGACAACCTGTATCCTTCTGGGAGGTAATGTGTAAAGAAACTTTAATGGGCTTACCCTGGAGGGCCTTTCCTACCCTGCAAGTATTTAAGCTACTAATTAATTAATTCCTATCAAAACAAAGTATTTACGTGCATCAGAAAATGGTGCCTGAGACCTTGATCCTGCAGTGGGATCTCTACTGTTCTGCCAGTGCTGACTTCAATGGCACGCTGCACAGGTCTCTGTCCGCTGGCCCCATTTCAGGTTAGGAGCACTGCATGTATGGAAGAGATGTCAATTCGAAGATGCAATAGTGTATGGGTGAGAAGAAACCTCGCCCATGCAAAAGGAACCTGCTTCCATGCGCATTATGGTACAAGTACTGTACAGTGATGTGCTGTGCGAAATATGCTAATTACCAGTTTAATTAGTTCTCTCTCTTTATGGACACGGACCTCTTCCCTGGTAGAATACATTTCTCTCTCTAGGCCATTGTATACAACTCTCACCAAACTAGTTCCAAGCATGTATTTTATAGTTATTTTTTATTGCTCAACAAAGGGCTTCTAACGCCAATGAAAGGCTCTTTCAGAGACATTACGGCAAGGTTTGGAGGTCTCTGGCTAGGTCTAGTCATGGACTTTCCAGATGATTTTACAGCCTAGGTCCATAGCTGGGAGGTGCTGCCCTGTGGTGAATGGTCTAATTCCCTGTAGGAGACAATGGCCAGAATGCAATTGTATTATAAATTCTCTAATGCATAGCTAGACATTTACAGAGAACTCAACAGGAAGAGCAGCATAATCTGATATTCAGGAAGTGCATATTTTCTACAAGTATCAGGCTGACCCTCACTGTTGGTGGAGAAACCCACCCACGTGGGGCAGCATGCCGGATGGGGGCCCAAACACACACAGTTGCCCAATGGCTAATATCACAAAAATGCAGAGACAGAATCTCAATGGAAAAGGAAGGTCACGAGAAGGGATATCCTGCCTCTTCCATTACTCACACTGATGAGAGACACTAGCTTTTTCCCCCGGCACTGGCCTAGCTGTCTGACCACAAATATTACGATAAATCTAATCAGCCATAGAGTGCTGTCATGCTAATGAGAACTTTATGAGGCTTAATTCAACATAACACTGCCCTCTTGTGGCTCATCACATAAGGGGTTTTTGCAGTTAGATTTTTTTTTTTTTTAATTAATAGGGAGGGGGGAAGAAGCTACAAAACCAACTGTCGAAATCTTTCAGAGAACAGTTTCCCTGATCTTTTATACCGATAGGGCGAAGAGTCTCCAGTTCTAACACTGAGCTTGTCGCTTGCAGTCAGTGAGAGGCTTGCAGCAGAGGAAGCCAGTTCAGCCTTAATGGGGAAACTTAAAAAGGTAGACAAGAATATGATCAAAAATAGTAACATCAGGAGGGAAAAAAGGTAACAAAAATAGAAATGTAGTCAAGGTAGGGACTCAATGGAAGAGATAATGAAAGGGAAACAGATCTACTAAAGTATGCTTTCCTCCCTGGGCTTTTTTGAAGCCCGGGTTAATGTGAATTATAATCAGGAACTGACGTTAATTAATGCTCTGTTAAAAATGTAGTTCCTTTGGAACCGCATGTCCTAGCCACATAGAAGAAACTATTTCATCGTGATTAAAGTTCATTCTAGATAGAACTGTGGCGAGGGCAGGAATCCCATGAAGTAGGATGTTTGGCGTTTTCCCCCTATGCAGTGAATACGTTTTCAATACAATATAGGGAATAAATATGTGCTTGCTATTGAGGAGATGTATATTTAGGGTTTAATTATACTTCTGAAGAGAGAATAATATAATAATATAATAATAATAAAATATAATAATATAATAATAATAATAATTAATAAAGAAGCCATGGTAGGGAGCGCCTCTGATAGAGAGAATGCCTCCAGGGCTACCTGTTATGCCTTTGAAAAAAAAATCGCCAGTAGCTTCCAGCTGCATTCGTCTCTAATGTGCAGGAGGGGCATAACAATGCTCCCTCCCTCCCCCCCCCGCCCCCTCCGCCCCCCGCCCAAACTCATCAATTCTGAGGATGCTGGCTGAGGCAGCACTAGGCAACACTGCCCCTCTGCAATCACCAGCACACGCAGCCAAGCTATGGCTGCCACCTGGCACACGCATGCTGCCCCTTCTCCCCCACTAGAGATTGACCCAGATGGTGCAGCACTTTCGACCCAGATCCTTACGCGCGCTGAGTGCCACTAAATTCAATGAGCACACCCAAGAGTAAGGGCCGGTGAATGCAGCCCCCATTTGCACAATCCGGCACTTAGACTGCAAACTCTGCCAGGGCGTTTGATTTGTAGACGCCCCCTGCATATACATGGCACAGTACAAATGACAAGGATTGTGTCTTTTCCCCAGAGATGTCATATATCAGTTTTGTTTTCATTCCAGTATTGCTTTGGACAGTGTTTACTATACATCAGGGACGGTGGGTGGGGTTTTAAACCTTATTTTAAGAAATCAATGGATATGAGTGAAGGAACAATGACATGGAAGCCAAAATGCACCCAGCACACACTGGAAGACTATCGAATGCCACCTGCATAGGAGAAAGGGAACTGATATGAATACAATAAAAAGATTATTTTGCTAGCACACACGCTGACTCTGTTATTGCTGTTAGGCAGGGTTACTTAAGTGGGTAGTAATAGGAACGAGAGGAAGAGGGGGAGCAGAGAAATAGAGAAAGAAAGATGGAGATTAGAAAAGAGGATAAGCAGAAAAAGTTCAATTGGTGCTGTAGCTACGTGTCTGAGATTTATATGCAAGGGCTCCATTCAGCAGTGCCTCATTATCCAGCAGAGCACTTAAGCATATGCTCAACTCTAAGCAAGTGCTTAAATCCCTTTGACTCCATGTGCTTAACTGCTTTGATGAACCGGGGCGGATTTAGGGACATGCTCAAATGCGTTGCTGCAATTGGTCCAACGATAGGATTCTATGTAGAAGCATCCAAGACACAAACTTTCATTCAGAATGGGAAAGGACCATGTAAGCATTTTTACAGCTATTGTACAATGTATTAGTGTGCCAGAAGCCAATGGAACGATGCTAAATTACAGCAGCCGAGGAACTGGTCCCAAATACATTTGTTGTAATAAAATAATGCAAAAGGAATAAAAAAAAAATAGTCCAAAGTAGACCAAAATGAGCAGTGAGGAGGACTCAGACATTTTCAGCACCTCTGACTGAGCCAGTTTTCTCACTGCTCTGCTCGCCAGGGCGTAGGACAGCTCCAGGTTTTTTGCAATTGGTGTGAAGAGAGCAGCAGTCTTCCTCTGACTTCATCTAGATCCAACATTAACAATTTCCCCAAGGTCGGGAATAGCTAGAAATAGTAATTCAAGTACAACGAGTGATTTATTGTCAATTATCTAACACTGTTTTATTCTATATAGGTTCTTATGCAACACATTACTGTAATACTGAAGCACCTTTCAGTGGTGTATTAAGCAACGGGACAGCACATCCGTTCACATATTGTTTGTTTTACTGTGTGCAGTGAAATGCCTTATTCGGGTTGGGCTTTAGAGTTTGGTTTTTTTTTTAATAGATGTAATACTTATGTTAGAGAAGGCAAGGTCAAAGAAATGACCCTGCACCCAGAGCAGAAGGTGGCTAGGTTTGTGATGGGCCTTTGTTCCCAGGGGAGTTCATTCGAGAGTCATCGACTAACTCCCCATAACACTCTGTCTTCTGCACAGACAAGCTGCGGAGTGAAGTTGTCAACCATGGAGGTTTAGGTGCTTGTATATATCCTGGGCCCAGGCCATGGCTCAGGGTAGGCTGCCTGGTAACTCTACAGACCTGGGTTCTAGACCCATGGGGCCTTACAGTAGACTTTTAGGGCAGAGGATGTCTCTCAACTATCTCCTTGTATAGGGACTCAGTGGGACCTTGGCCTGCAGATGGGATGGCAAGGCAAATAATTCAATAATAAAAACTCTCTGCTGAACTCCCCGCGTTCGTTTTGATAGTGGAGGAATGGGTGTTAATCTTCAGCCTCACCAAAGATTCCTAAGCCAGCCCCATGGTTGTTGGTCCTCGTATCTGTCCTCACAACTTGGGCTTCTTTTTATGATGTCTATATTAAACATATTGGAAAGTTTGGCGTGTGTGAGAGCTCTACGAGGAGTAAATGCCTGATCATGCAAACTGCTGAGCTGTACCTGGGAGAGGCTGAGCAACCTCAGCTTCAGGGGGAAGGCAGGGGCTGAAGTTACTCAACACGTCCAGGGGGGACACATTTGGCTATTAACCGGACACAAGGATTGGATCCGAGATGTCATTCTGGATCACTGAGCATCCAACATTCCAGGCCATTCGACAGGCTGATTCCCTGATTTGGCATTTAAAAACAAAACAAAAAGCCTCAAGATTATCACAAACTATGCAATGAAAAAAATCTCGCCCCCCCCCCCAATGTTCAGCTAGAACATATGCATCCAGAGGTTGCTCCACCTACAGCAAAAGTCTCCTTATACTGGTTGGTTTATCTGAAATAAGAGAGATTGCTTTGCTGTAGCAAGTGCCTGCCAAATTGGTGAGGAATCATTTCACNACTAAACAATCCCAGTTCCCTCAGCCTCTCCTCATAACTCATGTGCTCCAGCCCCCTAATCATTTTTGTTGCCCTCCGCTGGACTCTTTCCAATTTTTCCACATCTTTCTTGTAGCGTGGGGCCCAAAACTGGACACAGTACTCCAGATGAGGCCTCACCAATGTCGAATAGAGGGGAATGATCACGTCCCTCGAGCTGCTGGCAATGCCCCTACTTATACAGCCCAAAATGCCATTAGCCTTCTTGGCAACAAGGGCACACTGTCGACTCATATCCAGCTTCTCATCCACTGTAGCCCCTAGGTCCTTTTCTGCAGAACTGCTGCCTAGCCATTTGGTCCCTAGTCTGTAGCAGTGCATGGGATTCTTCCGTCCTAAGTGCAGGACTCTGCACTTGTCCTTATTGAACCTCATCAGATTTCTTTTGGCCCAATCCTCTAATTTGTCTAGGTCCCTCTGGATCCTATCCCTACCCTCCAGTGTATCTACCACTCCTCCCAGTTTAGTGTCATCTGCAAACTTGCTGAGGGTGCAATCCACGCCATCCTCCAGATCATTAATGAAGATATTGAAGAAAACCGGCCCCAGGAACGACCCTTGGGGCACTCCGCTTGATTTACTACAGCAAGAGAAATGATCCATCTATAAAGCTTTGATTACTTGAAAGAAATAGATGTACTCACACCACATATGTTCCAAACTCCCTATTACCACAGTTACAGCAGTTTAAAGTCTTACTACGTGACAATAGCAATAAGCATATACACTTGGACTTTTATGTTTTCAAAGGATCATTAATCATTTCCTGATGTACAGCAAGTGTTCCAACAGTCAAATGTTCTTTGGTGTCTACGTTTACTTATAACATTTATATCAGCTTCCCAGCTATCTGAATTAACTTGGAAACAGCTGGTTTGCCTGTTAAGAAAAACAAAGCTATTCAGAAATTGCGGAAAGGGAAAAAAACACAATAAATGGGACATACTCAGGAAATACAGACCCTACATTACATACGTGCAATCAATAAGGTCAGAGATCTACAGTAACTCATAACAATATACGAGGTGTTTTTTGGTTTGGTGTGGGATTTTTTTGCTGCAGAATATAGTGTGAGGCTAAGCATGCAAATGGCTTTTTGGAAATGGGAAATGACAAAGATTGATTAATATCAGTTGACAGCCTTCTCTAGAACTTCATAGCAGGAAAGGCAATGATTGATTTGCCAAATGTAGAGCATGTACCGTAGATAATAAATCTACATCTGAGCTCAATCCAATTTCATAAGTATGAACTAAGGGCCAGATTTTAAAAGATATTTAAGACACTTAAAGATATTTTAGCCACCTAATTCCCATTGGAAAATCCTAATAGGCTTCCGTCTGCATCTTTAGGTACCTAAATACCTTTAAAAAACTGGTCCTAACTGCCTAGGGATGAGTCTACTACTGAGATCGGGAGTAGAAAAATTATGTACAGAACTGTAAAACAAAATGCAGTAACAATGTGTGGCTCATGCTTACTGGTCAAAAGAAAGCCAATGTAATTGTTTTCTAAATTCAGATAGAGCGATGACTATTATCCTAGCAGCACCGTGGGTTCAATGATACTCTTGCCATGGATTGAGTAGCCGAGGGTCATGTTAGATTACAGTAATTTAAATTATGATAGCGGGAGTTCCAGGTGATCACCAAAAATACTCTAACTAACAAGACTATCCAATCGTGTACGTTTGCCTTTTCACTGAAAAGCCTGCCAATGAAAAGCAAGTTATACATCCTGCCACGGGGGTCACCAGAAAACTGGGTTTGCAAACATAAATCCTGAAAGTTTTAGGTCAGCGTATATGATTGTATATAAAAAAACTTGAGTCCCAGAGGTTAAAAAATGCTCAACACCAAAAACACCCATGGAGAATAATGGGTCAGATAGACTCTGAAGACAAGCTAACCCATTATCTTTTCAACAGGAGCTGCTTGAGGCTGAGGACTGTTGAAAATCTGGCCCAGCAGCTGCAGTGTTCTAGGATTATAGGGAAAGAGAAGAAAGAAGAGCTGGACTAAACATATTACATTTGTAAGTACCTTGAACCTTAGAAAAGCTAGAGCCATTTATGCCCCATTTATAATCTTCGTATCTACTGCATTATAGGCTTTCAAGAAGCGATGATGATGGAGATGGCTACCAAGGTCTTGTCTGCACTAGAATGTGATCATGGGTGAAGAATCGAGTTCGCTACCATGATGTTGGCCAATCTGTTTAGAACTAGGGTGACCAAATGTCCCGATTTTACAGGGACAGTCCTGATATGTGGGGCTTTTTCTTATATAGGCTCCTATTACCCCCCACCCCCTGTCCCGATTTTTCACACTTGCTGTCTGGTCACCCTAGTTTAGAACAGGTCAAATCCTGTTCAGTATCACGTCAGCTAATTACCATCAAACCTTGCTGCTAATCAAACCAGAACCTAGAAAGCTTATGTTCTTTCTCACGACTACCCACAGCCTGCTAGAGCCACTGGCTTTGAAGTGTAACATACCAACTCAAATGTAATCCGCAACGTGGATTTGAAATCAGCACAGTGCTGACCCATTTATGGAAGGAAGCCTTGAGGTAGACTAAACGTAAACATCTTTACCTAACATGGGATTTGTGAAGAAGTGGACAAACATTTGACTACAGGAGTCTTGTAGCTTACTGGGCTTCATTCCAAATACAGTGACTGTCCCTGTCACTAGCAGTGTCTTTCAATCACAAACTGCACTATATTATCTCCATTTGGCATAGCTCGAATAGAATCCAGCTGGCGATCAATGCCTGGAGAACAAATGTGTCCTCACTTTTTCAAGGGTCCTTCACGAGGGATCAGAGTTCAGAGGGTTAGAAACCTTTATTTTTTAGAGTTTGCGTTGAATTTGCCAAGCTCTTTCCTAACAGAAACCCCTCTTTCCCTCCTCCAAGGATTATACAGTGAAAATGTATAGCATTCACAACCAACATTTTTTCCTTGCTAAAGGAACTTTGTACTAAAGATAGAAACCCTTTCAGAGCACAAGCCCCCTTAACTAAGGGGATTTATGAAGAAACGTCCCCTAAGGGTAAGTTATCCCATAACCACCTAGTGCAGGGATTCCTGCAACTTCCACAGAAGCACCTATTACTGGCCATTGTTGGGAATCAGTATCTGCATGAGATGGACCCAGTCTGGTAATTCCTACATACCTGTGTAAGAGCTACACCACAGGAAGAGTGACAGCTGCTTTAAGATAATTTTTTTTTATGATGAGGAGTGTAGGGTGCTGGTGGCCAAGTTTAGCATTTAACAAAAGGCAAGGTTGTATTGCACATGACAAAACTAGCCACAGAGCCTAGGAAGGTGACTCTAGAGCCAAAATCAGTTATCGTATACCCACTCACGCATCATCGGTAGAAGTTAACTACGTTGGTCCCCTGTGAAAGAACTGAAAGCCCAAGTCCTCAAATCATTTCAACCAAGAGAGGAGCTAATTTCCGATGCTCAACCATTCCTAAGGCCCACAGCTGAGAAAAAGCATTAGGCTTCAATACAAATTCAGCTAGTCTAGTAACAATCTGTACAGGTGGCTCCTGGTCCATGCATTTATTAAAGAAGTGTCTGAAAGGTACACACATGTAATGGTGACATGCGTCTGACGAAGTGGGTATTCACCCATGAAAGCTTATGCTCCAATTAGTCTATAAGGTGCCACAGGACTCTTTGTTGCTTTTTACAGATCCAGACTAACACGGCTACCCCTCTGATACTTGACACACACGTAATGGGAGGCAAGATATTCATAGAGAAAAACCCACTGCTGGTGGTACTTATCCTGGAGCTCACTACTGAAATAGAATATGCTGAGGGTTTTCTTAACTGTGCCTGCCAATATTTTGCAAGTGCATCCATTTGCAGGTGCATTTACAAGTGCAGGGTATTTGCTCATGCAAACAGGTGATCAAGCCTTGCTATCATATAATTTGCATAGAGAAGTCTACAATTAAATTTGCTGTCCTCCTGGGCTCTTAATCTCTTTTACAGGATGGGATAGTAATTTGATGATCAAATGATGGGCAGATACTTAAACAGCAAAATGATACTATATGGGGTGTTGCAAGGATGAATTAGCCTGACTTGACTCTAAACAATTTTTAGTACTGAAGTCACGTTTTTAGAAGTGAACTTGTGAACCCCTTACCTCCCCTCCCCTTCTGTATGCAGTCACTCAAATAGAGTCATCATATTTAATTCAATAGGGTTGCTTTTGTTTATGGTGAACACTTTGCAGCACTGATGATAATCAACTGGTGAAAGTTTGAACACAGAGTTTCTTGAAACTGTACGCCAAGACCTTAAAAGCTTTTTATCCACAGGATGAAGCTGAAGTGATTACAGATGTTGATATAGCTTCTGACACCAATAATGATCATAAATAGCATTTAATATTAGCTCATGATGAAAGGCTCCATGACAGAGAGCACTAATCCCTGGGCACCACGAAAACTCGTAAAAGCCCCTATTTCCCTTACTCTGAAGTGACATGATTGAAAAGGCCAAGCACAACCTCCATTAAATTATTGTATAAACTAGATAAATTATTTTTGAAAAATTCCTAAAGGATCATTTTTTGTTCCACCCCTCCCCCATCGTGGTTTTGTTAGGGGCTAATTTTGACTAAAACCAGGCAATGGTGGCAAGTTTAGTTATGGAAAGATCATATTTTAGATATTCATACTCTACTGTGAAGTAGCATATTGGAAGGCACTCTCATTTGATGGTGATGAGGTTGTTATAAGAACCTATACATAACAGAAGCGGGGTTGGTGACTCTTCAAAATTTTAATGAAAAACCAAGTTTTCCATGAACAATGTAACTAATCGGATGAACGCAGGCATATCTCTGAGACCGTTACATCAACTATATCAATGTTATCTGTGGGCTTGGAAGGATTATATTATCATCAGTAAAAAAAATCATCTATTTCACTNCACTCTCATTTGATGGTGATGAGGTTGTTATAAGAACCTATACATAACAGAAGCGGGGTTGGTGACTCTCTTCAAAATTTTAATGAAAAACAAAGTTTTCCATGAACAATGTAACTAATCGGATGAACGCAGGCATATCTCTGAGACCATTACATCAATGATGTCAATGTTATCTGTGGGCTTGGAAGGATTATATTATCATCAGTAAAAAAAAATCATCTATTTCACCACATACACACAAACCGATGAAAAAAATATTTCCATCGATAATGATTGAGAGGCAAAATAAGAAAAATGCTGATTGAAAACTTAGAGCTTGATTTAAGGATATTAACTTTGTATATTTTGACACACGACATTGACAGTTTGTGTTTTAACAGCTATAAAGCTTTCACTTTTTGGAATCTCAAAGTCTATTGCCCTTCAGTAATTGTCTATCTATCCCTTCATAATTTCCCGCAACTCTGAAAATGTAAATGGATAAAAAAAAATTAAAAATGCTTAAAAATAAACCAGTATTAATCAAAATTACAAATAAAACCAGAACTGAATTCTGCCAAGCCTAGTTATCTGCATCTGTGAAAGCCAGAGATTCTATTCGAAATCCAGGTGGGAGGTTTACTGAGTTTCCTCAGGAACTATAGCCAGTGAGAGGTGATGAACGCACCTCCTAGGACAGGCAAACAACTCCAAAGTGGTACTGTCTCTGAGGATTTTTGCATATACCGAGTCAGACTGGCTTATAGAAGCCTCGGGGACAAAGAAAGACTTTTGATATAAAGGCTGTGATTCGGCTGGCTAAGGGGGGTTCTTGATCTAAAAACTGACATGAACCTTTAACCAAGAGGGCAAGCTCTTCTGGAAGGATTGTAACACTTACTAATCACCCCTGTGGAAAATGGGTGACCTCCGAAAAGCTTAATTTGTATTTAGACTTTTATTGTTTTATATATTTTCTCTATAGTGCTTCTGTCTTTAACTAAATGTCTTTGCTTTATGAAGGCTGTCTGGTCACTGATGAACCACTGTACTTGTTCCTGGAGGAGAAGAGCAAAACTGAAAGTGATGAGTTAAAGTCAGATCTACTGAAATAATCAATAGTGAATTGCAGGGGGTGGAGAGCTGTGACCCTAAATCCCCCATCTGGGGGGAGACAATCATGGGAGTCTGCCTATAGAAAGGTGATGGCTGGAGGTGGGACACCTACAGGGGGCATTCCTTCAGTAGACCACGGAGGGGTCAGAGGTGCAGTTACCCCAAAACAATAACAGATGTTTATTGGTGTTTTTTCAACCAGCTCTCATTGTAAGTGACCGACATCATGATCCCCTATCGATTGCAGCATAGAATGAAGGAAGATAGAAGGACAAGCAGATCTATAGCTTCAGCTCCATGCTGCTCCCTTTGTATGATGCAAGAGGTTGAGGAAATTCTGGAAGCTACTTTCTTAACAACCACACACACACACACAGCCCTGCAGGGACTTTGGTTATTTCTGGATGCATACAGCTGTTTGTTAAACTACATTGTGGCCAGTGGGTTGATCCTTAAAGGGAATGGACCACACTTTATATTAAGGGTTAATCAGTGATTAACAGAGGTTATAAGCACGTTGCAAACCCGCATAGGATGTGTCAGCGATGGTTATAAGCAATATCGCAATGGGTTGGACTTTTACACCCACAGCTGGCCAGGATGTTTTTGACAAAACATATTTCCATGAGACTTTCTCAGGTCCAGGATGTAGAGGGGTGGGAAGAAGAGAAAGACACAGCCCCCCACAGAACAGCCAATAACCCAATAGTTAGGGCACTCANAATTCACATTAACTCTAGCCTGCAGAACAAGACAATCTGGATTACCCTGAATTACCCAGACAGAGCAGCAACTCTGCCTCTGTTCTTCAGATCAAAGATATTTGATGGACAGCTAATTAAAAGATACACTAGCCAGCCATAAAACACTAGACTAACCTTTCAAGTAGACAACTCAATTTGCAATTAAAAAATGTCTTTAATTGTTAAACTTCCAGACTTCAGCAACAATACAGCCAGTCTTGAAGCAAGAGACTGACTGGTTGAGAGCTCCTTGGCCTTTTAAGACTCCATATCAGAAGAAAGGCAAGATGGTGGTTTAGGCAGCACCTGGATGATTTTCAAGATCCCTGTAACCTCCCGTTCCCACACACAGAAGATTCTCTAATGGAACTGGGGCTACTCTCACCTTTCTTCAGGAAAACACTCCTGGGGGTGGGGGGAGACGGGGAGGAAGGTACCAATAATTCAACTCACAATATACTTTTACGGCAGTGTATTACTGACCTCATAAATTTTAAGGCCAGAAGGGACCATCGTGATCATCTAGTCTGACCTCCTGCACATGGCAGGCCACAGAACCTCACCCCCTTGCACTCCTAAAATAGACCCGTAACTTCTGGCTGAATTACTGAAGTCCTCAAATCATGATTTAAAGACGTCAAGTTACAGATCTGCCAGGCACTTGTAAATATTGTAGCCTGGAATCTCTCTCTCAGGCTTTGTCTTCACTGCCAAACAATTCGGCATTTTTACAATGAGATAATGATCACGTGTTAGTTACCTTGCTGTGAAATCCCAGTGGAGACAAGGCACCTGTAGTTTTTAACCCCAAGGTAGCTAGACTCAGTGAGCTCCATAATCATGCCAGGTTTGAGCTGGTCTAGTTTACCCTGTGGTAAAACTACAGGTGCTATATCTTCACTAGGATTTTCCAGCAGGATAGGGAACGCACATTAGTTAACCCGTGGTAAAAACACACCCTTTTTTTGCAGTGAAGATAAAGGCTTACGCAAGAGTTTGACAAGTATTTATACATACCACCCACCCACCCACCCAGGCTTACTGATACCGCTAACTCACTTACTGATAACGCTCCTATCCATTCATTTACAGGCAAAACAAAACTAAAAAACCCCTAACACGCCTGAGGGCCTGCTCCTGCGTTGGGCTCCACATGGGCAGCTGCAGTCTCCAGACTGATTACAGTGCTGGAGCCGAGCTCAAGAAAGTAAAAAACCCTAACAACAAAGACACAAATTTAAATATCTGCGCAAACACTGGGATGGAAGGCCGGCAGTCCCCTACGAACTGCTAGAGCCAATGCTCTATTTCTAACATTTCACTGGTCAGACTGATTGTTCTTTCGTATATTCTGTGCTTGTAAGTACTGGTCTCCAGTGACCCTCCTCACTTCATGCTCTTGTATTTTTATTAGCTACTGTGAGCTTGGTTTACATTAAAACTCCAGTATGAACATATAGTAGCCAACGACATCTAGGAGGACCAAGCAATAAAGCATTCGCAACATAGCAAAACGGCTTCCTACCTCTTTGGAGTCCTTGGTTAGTTTCAAGATATATGAGAGACTAATCTTTTTTGTTATACCCCTAAGGGTTTGTCTACACAGTGTGGCAAAGCACTCTACCGGGGGCGAGATATGCAGAGAGTTCTAACATGTTGGGCTCTAACTGCCCCATGTAGACCGTGGTGGAGCGCTCTAAAAAGGACTGTTAAAGGGAACTAGGTACCTTTCAGAGCCCACCAACAGGGTCTACACAGGGCAGTTAGAGTGCAACACATTGGCGCATTCTCAAATCACACCTCTACAGAGCGCTTTGCTTCGCTGGATAGACAAGCCCGGAGAGTCTGATTTTGCCTCCTTTACTCAGTCTTAAAAGTCCCATTGAAATCAATAGCTCTACTTGTGGCATAAGATACTGCCCAGCCCAAGGAGGGCAGAATCTGTCCCTAAGCCAATACAATTGAAGTTCCGCTAGCTGCCGAGCTAGGGTGCTCCTTGTACACTCATTTCAATACTGAAATGTCAACAACAACAAAACCAACCATAAGTGGTCCAAATATCTGGGAAGTGAGGGAGCTCTTTGGTAAGTTAACTTTGCATTCACAACCAACAAGGCCGTGGTCAAAGTGCCACTGGGTTTGGATTTACAGTGGATAATTCCTTCCTTGTGAGACATGCAAATGAAATCAGTTAACCTCTGGCTGTGCTTACTCATTCCGATGGATGCCACCATGTTTCATTGAAGTGGTGCCACAAAAGGTATTTTGAATCCCAGCTACCAAGGGACTGTGCCAGCAGCAATGCGTTCATATTGAGGATCAGCCCATGCAAGAGATTCCATGGTTAGGGACAATGACTGCTGAGGACAAGAGACTAAAAGCATAACAAAATTATTTTTAAAAAGTGGACCAGAAACATGGCTGATCAGGCAACCAAGACTGGTATTCAAACGTCCCCAAAGCAAATACCACATTGGTAGCCTGTAGAAAGCCCAAGAGTTATGGATACGGTGCACTGTTCCTGAGCAGTACTGAGCACCCACAACTCCCATTGATCATTGGTGCTCAGCAGCTCTCAGGAACAGGGCCTTTAGGTCAAGTTTTTCAAAGGAGATTAAGGGTACGTCTTCACTTCAGCATTACCTTGGGCGATTGGCACCCGGGTTGGCCTACCCTGGCTCTGAGCAGCCACACTGGAAAAACCACACTCAAGTTACTATGTCCTGATTGGTGCTGCACTCACCTGTCTCTCACACTAGGACTTCTGGGGTCACATCACATAGTTCTTAGTGGTAAACTGAGCCATTCTCTGATATTTTCCCAGGGAATTGTGGGAGAGTTTGGCTGTCCTTCCGGACAGTCGGTGGGACCTGTGGGAAGGCATTGGAGGACTAGCAGCACTCGAGTGTTTTAGCCTGCATCCGCAGGGCACAGCAGGTTTCACTGGTCCTACAAACCCCAGGAACTGCGCTTAGCTATTCACATATACAGGAGATTTCGCTTGTTATCAATCCCTCGCTTGCCAGCAAAAAGTTGCCACTGTCTGACAGCTGTTAATAAGGAGAAGGCAGGTTTGTGAGGCTGCAGTTGGGAGGAAACATTGGGAAGTGACTTTCCTGCCTGCGGCACTGAAAACCTGCCTGTGGGGATGGCAGCAGCAGGGAGGGGTCTGCAACCCAAATGCCAGGTCTTTTTACAAGGAGTGGAGGCGCTGGGGCCCGGTGAGTCTGCACCATACCTCTCCCTGTGTTGCCCAGGGTCGGGGGCTCAACCTGGCCCAGCACTTCCGTCCCTGGGTGCAGCCCCATGACCGGGCACAGCCTAGAGAGCGCAGGGAGAGGTACCGTGAAGCTCCAACTTCTGGGCTGTAGCCCCACACCCTGCTACTGCCCTTCCCACAGCCCCTTACCTCCTGTGCTGTCCGGGGGCACAGACAGGGTTGTGGGGCTACAGCCCCAGAAGGAAGCGCTCAGATGGGCCGAGCACCAACCACAGGCAGGTTGGTCCCAGTGTTTTCTTGGCTGCAGCCTCACAAACCCCTCCATACCTGGGACCTTTCTCCCACACAATGTTGTTAATGAGCAGCATGCCATGGCCAATATCCAAATGCCACGAACATGAAAGTGAATGGGGCAGGATTGGCTCCCGGCAAAATGTTGCTATTAACTGGAAGTTGTCAATCTGCGGGTTGCTATTAAGCAGACTCTACGCAAAGCTAGCCCCAGTGACTTCACCCAAGCACCCAGAAACAATCTAAATTAGGCACCATCTTCAAAGCCCTGCCTGGCCTGGGTCCAGGATATCTAGAAGATTGTCCAAAGCTCCGGGACAAAGACCGTGATCAACAACTTTGCTCCTCTGGCACAATGGAGCACTCAACAATAAAACTAAAGCTCGTCTGTGCAGGAAACAGAACTTTCTCCCGGGGCTGCAGAATGAACTCCCCAGACAACTAAGGACTTTCACAGACCTCCCCACCTTTCGCGTAGCATGCAAGGAACATTTCTGTGATCGTACCTTCATACATAGCAACAGGTATATTTACAGGTTTTTTAAAAAATACCCTACCAAAACAAGACACTGGATGCACATGTTTCTCCCTCTGCGGGGAGGAGGAGATAACAAACCACATGTTTGTTTTCTGTGTAGTCACATGGCTTAATGCACGTCTGGAAGGCACTCAAGTACTATGGTGATGAATGCAATATAAAGAACTATGGAGAAGAGAACCAGGTTTGCAGTCCAGCCATGCACCAACCGTCACTGACCTATCCCATCTACAGCTACACCCACCATCAGTGCCACATTGAAATACTAGGAGCGATATCCTGGCCCCATTGAAGCCAATGGAAAAAATTCCTATTGACTTCAGTAACGTCAGGATTTTACCCTAAGGTTTAGATCCTATCTCAGACCAGTTGTCTCTTGATATCACTCCTTTGACGTCATTGAAGGTCATCCTGATTTACACCAGTCCTAGACCAGAATCTTATCACCACCACCCAGCTGCCCTAATCATCTGTAGCCCACAGTCTGTCGGGACATTAAAAGGTTTATCTGCGCCTATTGCGGCCCATCCAAGCATAATTGCTTTTCAAGTGGAGATACATGTTTTTACCACTGGAAAACCTCTCACCTCTGTACAGGATGCTGTTCAGTTTGATGAGCCTTCCGCCTGCCACTAGAGAAAACTCAGGAAGACTGCTTTTGTCTGCCAATGTTGCTGCTCTTTCTGGAGTAATAATAAAGGTTTGAGCAGTGAATTCAGTGTATGTTGACAACTGGCCTTTTTGGAAATTACATTAGAATTTAAGGCGATCTCTGATTAGCCTTCTGAAAAATTCCAGTGTTACTCCACAGTGAGAGAACAGAAGAATAAGTTTGCAACAATGATACTGCAATGTCTCAGTGTAATAGGTTATTTGGTTTGGGAAGCCAGGCTTTCCTTTTATGTTTCGTTGCGCATAAGACACAGATTTATGAAAGTGTACCGAAGATGGAAACCTGAACATTGTGGTTGGGTGAATAACCCGGAGACTGAGATGCAAATAGTCACAAACAATGGAATTGTCTTCAGCTGCATTAACACCCTTTGTGCATTTGCTCTCTGTGAATATTCTTGAGATTAGAAATTTTAGGCTAACATTACAAATCTGAATCTAATTTTAAGCAAAAATAGAAAAAAAAATCCACAGAAAGCTAAATCAGAACTCAAGAATGGGAGTATTCACCCTGGAAACATGGATTCTAAGAGTTATCCTCACTCAATCAAGGAAGAGAAATATACCACAGGAACTAACAAATGTAGCAACCTGCATGGAACTTGGAGGGAGGCTCACAGGTTGCAGGAGGGAAGGGTTTGAAGGAGGCATCAAGAAGTCAGTCTGTGTGCACATGTTTAGAATGCTAGATGTAAAATGCAGCATCTATATAAATAGTTCTCTTAATAAAGAGCCAGTTTAGTTTTACAAGGATGGAGTCCTCTCATGTTATTACCCAGCACACAGTGCATGAACAAACCAACACATCTGAAATACTCAAACAGGCTGCAGATCATTCACAGAATGTGAATAATTGCAAATAATGAATAAAACTGAGAAAAATCTGAATCTGAACATCACAGACATTCGTGAACTGGAAGAAAGATTACATCCATTTAGGGCTAGGTTGTGATTTGAACTGTATGCTCTGTGCACAGGAATCATAGAATATCAGGGTTGGAAGGGACCTCAGGAGGTCATCTAGTCCAACCCCCTGCTCAAAGCAGGATCAATCCTCAACTAAATCATCCCAGCCAGGGCTTTGTCAAGCCTGACCTTAAAAACCTCCAAGGAAGGAGATTCCACCACCTCCCTAGGTAACCCATTCGAGTGCTTCACCACCCTCCTAGGAAAAAGTGTTTCCTAATATCCAACCTAAAGCTCCCCCACTGCAACTTGAGACCATTACTCCTTGTCCTGTCATCTGCTACCACTGAGAACAGTCTAGATCCATCCTCTTTGGAACCCCCTTTCAGGTAGTTGAAAGCAGCTATCAAATCCCCCCTCATTCTTCTCTTCTGCAGACTAAATAATCCCAGTTCCCTCAGCCTCTCCTCATAACTCATGTGCTCCAGCCCCCTAATCATTTTTGTTGCCCTCCGCTGGACTCTTTCCAATTTTTCCCCATCCTTCTTGTAGTGTATAATATATAGAATGTGTATAGTGTATAGAACAACAAACAACTATCTTTCTACTTCTTCCTGGGTCACCCAGACCATATAGGAACAGGAGGGTGGTGTAGCACCTCTTCGCTCCCTTATGGAGTACCTGAGTGGGTAGGAGTAGGCGGAAATGACTCAGTCCCTCTACTTATTGACCAATGCAGCTGAGTCACCATGGGTTGGTAACATAATTTGTTGCTTGTTTAGGCCAGAAGCAAATTACCTCCCTGGCATGAGGAGGAAGCAGAAGAGGAATTTTGCCTCAGAGCTGTGTTTTCCTTGTCACACTGACTCCTGGTGCTATTCCTGGGGACTGCAAAGTACACATTACTCCTTGCTCAGAGCTGTGCCTAAACATGCTCTCTAGCTCTTAATACATTTTGCTGTGAATTATCACGGAGCTCTGCCCAGTTTTTGTAAACCCTCAGAGTTTCCTTTCAACAACATTACAGGAGGGGGTGGGGGCAGAGGGAACACAAAACACATCAGCATTTCATCTAAGTGCTTTAGATTTGTTTGCTGACTCATTTTGCATTTTTGCTTGCACCAGCCTTGAAATTAAGTTATTGGAGAACAATGATCATTAAGTGATGGAGCTTGCTTGCTTTCTCTGTGCCTTAGCAACAGTGATTTCAGGCTCCTGTTGCCATAACAACTATGGCATGCACATCAAGGTCACTAAGCCCACTTTGCTTTTTGCCGGTAGCTATGTCTCTGATAGCTTATTTGCCTCATTTTTTATTGTAGCTTTCATAAAGGATGACCTGTTAGAAAATACTCTTCTTCATCTTATGTGTAAACAAACATATGAAGATGAGTATTTACTGAGCCAAGGGAAACGGACAAGAAATTTACAGGAAAGACTCATTCAGGTTTTTAACATAAAAATCTCCTATGTAGGTATCTGATTCAAAACATTTGGCATGCAAAGAGGAGCCGACTTAGTGAGGAAATTGCACAGCTCTATCCTATAAAGATAGGAAAAAGCAGAAGATTAGTTGAGGAACACAGATTTAGGATTAGTTTCTGTCCCTACTTTTATCTCCAAGAAAGCCAATAAAACCAGGAGAGCTTTGAATTGGGAAACCAAGTTAGCCCAGGATAGGAACCTAAACGTCAAATGGGTCAGATCCTCAGCGGGCACACAGCACCAATGGAGTCAATAGAGCTATGTTGATTTACATCTGCTGAAGATCTCTAAAGAGATTTAATACCTGCTAACTGTCCATTGTGAAACGTCTTCCTGCAGTAAACAGGAAATGGAATGGAACTCAAGCCATCACTCACTGGTTGCCAGATAAGACACCAAACTCTGAAGCAGTCCCACAGAAGATGATGGCAACACTCATTGATTTCAACAATGCTGTGACACTGTATAAAAGAGGAGTGACCATTTATAATATTACTGATGCCATTATTATATCGTTGCACCAAATCTTGTACAAAAGATACCATGTGAGGAGTCAATGGAAAAGTTACAATCTATCAAGTATGATTATCCTAGTTAAATCCATGTATCATCGCTGAATCTGAAGTTATGAATATTGGCTAGGCATCTGTATCTCAAATGTGTTTGTTCTTGGGGTGACACCCACAAGGTAGTTTACATCCAGTCTCGCCAGCCCATTGAGAATGGACTATTCAAGCTTGATTTGCTATTAACAAGAATCAACTCTCCAGTTAGCTCTTCCTCAGGATGCCTCAGACAACAAGGAATCAATGGCCATCCCTGTGATTCAGCAAAACACATAAGGGCATGTGAGGCGGACATGTGTCCTTGGACACCATCTTTATCAGTAGCTTTCCATACACAGAGGCTGTGGGCTTTGTTTGGGACAGTAACTTTCCATGCACATTGCAGAGAATATAAAAGTCACCTGAGACATCTCAATTTCACCTTATTCCTGCTCCAAGTCTTTGAATGGTGGATTTACAACTAAAAGGAGCATCCTGAACTATGGACTGAGGACCTTCCAATCTTTTGGAAGTTACCGGAGAGACTTTTGCAAGCCAGCCATCTATTCCATCACGGCTACAAACCCGGCCTAAGGATTTTGCAATCATTTGCATGCATACGATCTTTTAACCATTTATAACTCAATTGTTTCCTTTTAGTAATAAATCTTTAATTAATTTACTAAGGATTGGCTGACAGCATGATATTTGGGTAAGATCTGAGATAGACCTTGACCTGGGGGTAAGTGTCTGATCCCTTGGGATTGGTAGAACTTCATATACGATGAATTGGGTTTTCAGAAACCTCTCACTACATTTGAGTAATTTTTCTGGATGGGAACTAAGGGCTGGAATGCCGAAAGGGGACTGTGTTTGACTTCTTGTCAACCCAGTTTGGTATTACAGAAGCTCTTTTGCTACTGGTTTGGTGAATCTAATTATACAATTAACCAGTTTGGGGGGATTGTCTGCCCTGTTTCTTGCAGTCTGCCCTGAGTGTGGCATTCTCAGTGTGGTCCATCCCAGGCACCCAGTCACAAGTGCTTAAAAATTCATGTAAAGGATTTTAGTGGATAAGTGCTTGGCTCCAGAGTATTTGTCCCAAGTACTGTAGCTCCTGTCATAATAAAGAATTTGTTCCTACTAAACAGTTGCTTTTAGAAACTGAGTTGTGCGCATCTGTTTAATAGATCAACTAAAGTCACTCCCTGGGGAGAGCTTAAGCTTCTATGTTACCACAGCAACTTTGTCAGACAAATGAATGGGTAGAGGAGGAAATAACTGATCTTTCTCTGAACTACCTAAAAAACTGCATGAAACTCCCTTCCAGCTCCCTAATTACTGCAACCAGTGACTGACAGATTTTGCTTTTCACCTCTCAATGGTACGCCAAAAGATACTTTCCCCCCCCCCAAAAAAGACAAAAAGCAATTTTATAGGTTCTCTCAGTGGATTTGAAAGTGGTGATTTATTAGTAGAGCTGGACAAAGATTTCTGAATGGCAACAAAAATATCAATTCTAGAGGAAAAAAACACTTGAAAAAATGTTGAAAAAAATGTTTGGAGGGGGAAATTTCAATGAAAATTTCACAACAAAAGACAGCAAAATTGTTTGAAACTTTTTCCTCTCTGTTTTTCAACTAGCTATGACTGGGTTTTTTTTAAACCATTTGTACTAAGAGAGGATACAGGCCTCAACTAAGATTAAGGCCCCATTGTGCTAGTGCTAAACCGGGCAAGAGACAACCCTGTCCCAAAGAGCTTCCAATCTAGACAGACAAGACAGAGGGTGGAAGAAAGGAAGTATTATTCCAATTTTACCTCTGGGGAACAATGATAAGGAGAGATTACGTGTCATGCCCAAGGTCACTCAGAAGTCTGTGGCAGAGGTGGGAATTCACTGGACTACAACTCAAGAGATTTAACCATAACACCATCTTTCATTTGAATTTTCCTATGAAATTCCATGCTCTACACAGGGCTGAATAAAAGGATGGGTTTTGATTGAGAAATGTTGCAACAATACACAATACTGCAGAAGAAAAATATATTCCTTGGAAAGTTAGAATGCAAAGAGGTTTTGGCAGCAATATTGCCAGGGTCATTTATAGGCAGGCGCAGAAATATGATTTCCACAATACCTAACTATGGAATTTAGGATGCTCTGACCCATTGTCTGGACTTGGACATGTTGCACTGTGAAAGGAATATTGTAATGGCTGTCAGCCCACAAAACAATGCATTTAAATATCCTGCTGTTTAGAAAACTGGAGTCAGCAGGAAGAAAGTATGGATCGAACCACATGCACATTACCAACCAGAAGGTATCCAGCATCCTATGTTTTGTGGGTAGGATAATATAGAAGGGTTGCAGCCACCTGCAGTTCCCATTTAGGGGGACTGAATACTGCATAGAAGAGGGAACACTTAATACAAATAGGACCAGGTCTTTAAATGGTGTAAATTTGCATAGCTCTATTCAAGTCCCTGGTGTTGTACCAGTTCACATTTGATGAAGATCTAGTCCATACAGGTTAGGTGACCATGAAATCAGGAGTTTGATGGCTAATGTCTTTGTGACTGGAATGCAACATAGATATTTTTCCAGTAGGTAACAATTTGTTAACCTGACATTCACTCCTGGGGAAATTCTGTATTGAATGTTGTGAATGCTTGGAGTGGGTTCTGATGATCCTTTCTACCTGGTACCTAATAAAGTCATTTTAAACAAAACAAAAACACACAAAACGTATGGAGATTTTGATGCTAATAAATCGCAAAGATTGCAATGAGCTGACAGCTGAGTGATGCTTTCCATGAGCATGTTGATATGGGAGACAGAACCCACAATACATTTTTCTAAATGCATGGGTGTTGGGGATTTTCAAAAAGCGACCAAGTTATATGCCTAACTGCCACTGCCATGAATATGAACCACCCTTCCTCTCCTATCAGATTAAACCTTACAATGCTCCTATCCGTCAGCCAAGACAAGTCTACAGTGTTGGCTTCCATTGCTACAGCTACCAGAGGGTTAAAACTCAGAAGACCAAGCCAAACAACATCAAAACCCAGCAAAGACCCACACAGAAGAAGTAGCTGAATTAAATCCCCCTTTATTTTGCACATGCAAGAAAGAGTGGTGTGAAATCTACCAATTTAGCTATACACTTTGCTTCTGCTGCTAAAAAAAAATCCCAACAGCCACCAGTACTGCCTGCAGCATCAATAAACCTTTGTTTAGACACTATTTCAAACACATTGTTTGCATAACAATGAAAATGTAGGGAAGGCAAAAATGAATGTGTTGCTGTGACTGGTTTGTGGAAGAAACTTTCTGAAGTGGCAGCTATTTTAAAACATTTATAACCAATTGGATGCCTATTACTGGATGTGAAGTAAAAAGAATCTGTGTATACTTACTGAAAGGAGAGACGGGAATATTTTAAATCCCGAGGGACTCTAAATTACAACCAGTGAATTTATAATTTTCACAGCATTACTTGCCTTTGACACACAGGATTTCTTGACCACCAGTCAATAGTGCTATGCTGAATTACAGTCACTGAGGATCTGGCTCAGAACCCTGGCTGTTATTCAGTGTTTATATTGTGGTAGGGCCCACATGTCGTAGTGGCCCCACTGAGCTAGACACTGTATACACCAGTGGTTCTCAACCCACGGCTGGCGGGCCACTTGTGGCCCAATCAGCACACAGCTGCGGCCCATGTGACATCCTCAGGGTCATACAAGTAGCTCCAACCTGTGGAACTCTTTGCCAGAGGATGTTGTGAAGGCTAAGACTATAACAGGATTCAAAAAAGAACTAGATAAATTCATGGAGGATAGGTTATTAGCCAGGATGGGCAGGGATGGTGTCCCTAGCCTCTGTTTGCCAGAAGCTGGGAATGAGCGACAGGGGATGGATCACTTGATGATTACCTGTTCTGTTCATTCCCTCTGGGGCACCTGACATTGGACACTGTCGGAAGACAGGACACTGGGCTAGATGGACTTTTGGTCTGACCCAGTATGGACGTTCTTATGTTCTTCTCCGTTGTGTGGATGTGGCCCATATAACACACAGAGTGCCGCATATGCAGCCCACAATGGTAAATAGGTTGAGAATCACTGGTATACACAGAAGGACACAGTCCCAGAAGAACTTACAGTCTAAAGGAGAAAGGTGGATGAGACAACCCAGTGGTTTGGGGCAGGGGGAGACAAAGTGAGAAAAATAAGAGCAGGTGCTCAATTCTTAGCCAGTCAGAAGCAATGGTCTTAACTCAAGACCCGCCTAAGCAGTTCTCTGTATGCATGTAAACAAAGAAAAAAGAGCTAACATAGCAGTAACCACTTCAGTCATTGGATACAGACTCCTTAAAACAAATGATTCTGCACTCTGCACCAAGAAACACTTCTTTATTGACGACAACTCTTTATTTGGGCAAAAAACAAAACTGTCTGAAGTTCACACAAAGAAATAAAGAGCCCAACTTTTCACGGCAAAACGAAACTCTTCGGGAGGGGATGTCGCCAACAGAAGGGAAAAACCCCTCTCATTAGCGGGTCGAATCTTGGTCACCTTTTGCAAAACTCCCATCCACTTTGAAGGAGAGTTTGGCATGAGCAAAAAAGCAAGGAAGGTAATGAAACCTCCACTGGAGGGAGTACGGCAGTCAGACAATTGCTGGCACCAGCAATTCTAATCTACGACCAAATGGAGATGAGTGTGTGGCTGCCACAGACCCCAACTAGCGCTGCAAACACGCATCCAAGGACAATTGGCCATTCCAGAGAATTATGGGCAATAAACGTTCATTTCTTCACATACAGTGGCCAGTCAGTCATCTTAAAGGGCAACTGTCTAAAACGTGCCATGGAGCGTAGGTTGTGGTGTGAAGATTCTAATACGTAACCGTGTAGTTGTGTAGAGGATCGGACTCACCCCTGCAGCGCCTCCTGCTGGTGACTTCTGGGAATTAGCTCGTTCCAGCTCCTCTAGCACCCTCTGCAGGCCGGTGATCCGCCTGTCCTCTGGCCCCCGTGTCCCTCCCTGGACCCCGGTGCCCTTTTACCTGGGGTGCTGCCCCCTGGCAGTAACCCCTCAGTCTTAGGGTCTCCCCTCCCCGGGGAACCCCCACCCACTATTTCCACCTCACCTCAGTATAAGGCTACTGCCAGTGATCGTCTAGCCCCACGCTCTGGGGCAGACTGCTGTGTCAGCCTACTCATCACTGGCCAGGTTGGGTTTGGACCTGCTGCCTTGGCCTACCCCTGGGCTGTCCTCTGCAAACCCCAGTACCCCTTGGCCTTCTGCTAGGCCACAGCCTGGGGCTTTCCAGGCTGGAGCTCCCCAGCTCCTCGGCCTGTCCCCAGCCCTGCTCCACTCAGGTACCCTGTTTAAACTCCCTGCAGCCAGGCCCATCTCCTTGCTCCTGGCTCCCAGCCTTTATAGGGCCAGCTGGGCCCTGATTGGGGCGTGGCCCAGCTGCGGCTGCTTCCCCAATCAGCCCAGCATTCAGAGCTGCAGCCCCCTCCAGGGCTGCTTTTACCCCTGCGGCCCTCTTTAAGGGCTGATTTCAAGCCCTTCAGGGCAGGAGCAGGTGACCACCCCGCCAGGAGCGCCGCCAGCTTTTTCGCCTCCCTAGGCGGCGGAAGGTCCCACCCGCAAAATGCCACCCCCGACAGAGGCGGCGGAAGGTCCCGCCCCCAAAATGCCGCTGACCACCGGGGCGCCAGCGCCTCCCAAATGTTAACACCCTAGCCGACCGCCTAGGTCGCCTAATGGGTTGCGCTGGCCCTGCACCCTGCTACAAGTTGGTTTAAATCAATGGTTTGAAAGACCTGTGTAAAGTCTGTCGGGTCTGCTCACAGGCATTTCAGAGCAGTGCTCTATCTACTCACCCCAGGCAAATCAATAATAGGACGGATGATTCCGGATACATCGCATAGTCTGCCAGGGAGTCAGGTACAAGGGTAGGATCTGAAAATTTGGGCGGCACAGTGTTCCCGGGGTTGATCTGAAGCCCTTAGGCAAAGGGTTTCATTTTAATTTTTTCAAGCCTGTAAAAGTTGCATAGGCCCTGGCTTTATATAATATTCCCCAATGAAAACCAGCGCCCGCACCCCCAGCCAGAGCCCTCACCCCTCTGCACCCCAATCCCCTGCCGCAGCCCGGAGTCCCCTTCCCCACCCTGAAACCCTCATTTTTGGCCCCACCCAAGAACCAACACGCCCAGCCCAGAGCCCGTACTCCCTCCTACACTCCAGCCCTGTGCCCCAGCCCAGAGCCCCCTTCTGCACCCTGAACCCCTCATTTCTGGCCCCATCCCGGAACCTGAACCCCCAGCCCAGAGCCCATACCCCCTCCCACACCCGAACCCCCTGCATCAGCCCGGAGCCTCCTTCCGCACCCTGAACCCCTCATTTCTGGCCTTATCCCAAAGCCCAGACCCCCTCGCACACCCCAACCCCCTGCATCAGCCCGGAGCCCCTTTCCGCACCCTGAACCCCTCATTTCTGGCCCCACCCCAGAACCCCCACACCCCCAACTGGAGCCCTCCCCCACCTGCACCCCAGCCCCTTGCCCCAGCCCTGATCCCTCTGCATCCTCCAAATGCCTCGGTCCCAGCCTGGAGCCTCCTCCTGCACCTCAGAGCCCACACCTCCAGCCGGAGCCCTCACCCCCTCTCGCNGTTTGATCAAAACATCTCTATCCATCATCCTGACCGTCTCTTTAGGAGGGTTTCAGAGTAGCAGCCGTGTTAGTCTGTATCCGCAAAAAGAACAGGAGTACTTGTGGCACCTTAGAGACTAACAAATTTATTGTAGCATAAGCTTTCGTGGGCTACAGCCCACTTCATCGGATACATGCATCCAATGAAGTGAGCTGTAGCCCACGAAAGCTTATGCTACAATAAATTTGTTAGTCTCTAAGGTGCCACAAGTACTCCTGTTCTTTTTGCGGATACAGACTAACACGGCTGCTACTCTGAAACCCTCCTAAAGAGACGGTCAGGATGATGGATAGAGATGTTTTGATCAAACCGACAAGTGCCAGGTAAAGGGTGGTAACTACCCATGTCAGAGGGGAAATAGGTAACTTGTTTGTATCAGTGTATAAAAGAGGGGTCATATACAGGTGTCTTTGTCCAATCTAGGGAGTGGAAAGTCCCGCCATTCCCTGAGCTGGTCCATTGCCATGGGCATTCACATGCTAGTGTAACCGTAGACATCGAGCTAGGACCATGCTTTGTTGGCAATAAACCTGGCCGGGCGCCTTTGACACTGAACTGAATCTGTGGTCAGTTCAATCAAAGTCTGCTGCATCAGCCATCTGCGCCGAGCTGGTGCAGCACACAGAGAGAACATCCACCCACCCAGCCAACAACTGCCAACAGCAACTGTATTCACAACTCTGTCCCTAAGCAAAACATCACAGTGTGCCCAGTCTGGGTTAGCCGTGCATGACATTAGGAAGGGTCCCTAGCTATAGAAATATAGTCAATAAGTCCTCAACTATCTCTATTTTGTTGTTTCATTGTGGTCTAAAGAAGCCCGCAACAGCTCAATGAAATAAAATGGCCTCCAATATTTAAGACAGCTGGAGAGGATGTATTTATGAGAATAATGGCAGTTCAGCATCATGAGGTGTGGGCTGCCTCAGTTTCCCCTTCTGTAAAATGGAGTTAGTGATACCACCTTTGTAAAGTGCTTTAAGATCTATGGATTTAAAGCGCTGTAGAAGAGCTAGATATTATTTCTATTTTTTGGTTCTACATCCTTTCCTATGTTGAAACAATTCCGTTTTATTAGTGTTGGCCTTGTTTTGGACAAGGACTGACCCTCACGCCATGTTGTGCCAATGTGTTGTGCATATCTTCCCTAAAACACCATCTTGATACAATCCGTTTTTAAAAAGTGATGAATCCTATGGCTAGAGTCTCATTGCTGGATAGCTGAGAAAAATAAATGGATGGGAACCACAACAGCTGAAAAACCAAGGCTTTCTCAGTGGGGCTTTTATCCTCTGTGGATCCGACACAGAGGGAATCCTGTGATGCACACTGACCAGTAGGTTACATATGCACTACTTGAGGGGTAGCGTGGTAGACTTCTGTACAGGGCTGAATTTCACCCTGAGAAGATTTTTAAAGAAAGCCAGACATATTTGTTCCTATATGTAGACTGCAGCCTGCTAGCAACCCACCTTATTGTTATGAAACTCCCCAATGGTTCAATTTTTGTGTCATTTTTCCCCTTGAAAAGAAACGTAAATAGGCACAGTGAAATAATTCTAGAGATTCTAGCAAAGCCGGTGAAAGATTTCACAGAAGATGACCAAGTTTGTGATTAATTGAAAATCTGACAAGTCTCACCCAGAAAGGCAATGAAATTAATCTGATCGCTTATTTCAAATCAGGTGGTGCTGTAGTGACCTCCACAGCTAATGAGGTGAAGATAAATTAAGCCATGTCCTGGCAAGCCTTTTATAAAAGGTAGAACATCTGGTGTTCGACAGCTAGACTCAAGTCTCAAATTATGCTTAAATCTCAAGCTTGCTGCCCAATTGTTATGCGTGGGACCACCTTTTCCATCCTGACCACTGGAATGGAAAATAGCCTGTTGAATGGCCCACTGCAGAAATCTTCTGGTCATGAAGAACTTATTAGGTTAGCAATGAAGTGATTTATCAAAGGTTTGGATAGCAGCCACTGGCTTCACCCGTACAACAGATTCAACTGTGATGCTTCAAGTGAAAGCTTACAAATTACCATTATAATCTTCTTATAAGTATGCTTCATCTATACCAGCCAGCTCCTGGCCACTGAAGTGAAGACCAAGCTATACAATTCTTCTTGACCTCTATTATATGCTGTCAGCCATCCAGATGTGATCCCATGAATTAAGCAGGTATTAATACTTTTAAACAGTGATGAAAGAGGCGTCATATGCTGGAAGAGTCGCTGGAAGCAATGCAGCCTGGCTTTATGTAATCTTAACGCCACCCATGGAACAAAATATTAAAACTTTCTTGCCTGATCCTGCCAGGGTGCACAGAGCACCTTACAGGATAGGACTGTTTATTTGCAATCAGCTGAATCTCGCACAGCTTCTGACCCAGTGTAATTCGGTGTGTGTCTGGTTGTATTTTCCAAGACCCTGGAGGTTGAACGCTACCCATTTACCAAGCACTGCTAAGCGGTATCTCTGTCCTGTTGCCATTTTTGCTGGGTGCACAGCAGGTTAGCAGGGCAGAGAGAACCTTGTGGAGTTGAGATCTTGCAAAAATCAAAATGACTTGAGTGAGGTCTTGAAGTCTGAAGGATAGTCCAAGTTCATTAATTCCCCTCCGCAATGTAGAGCCATATTCTTTCCTGCAATTTTTAAGAACAAAAACATGTTTTTCAAGCCAGAAGGGAAGTCTTAGCTATGTACCACATTAGAACAGATCAGATGCCCAAAAGCCAAGCTGACAAATTTTCATTTCTCTCCCCTTCTCCCAACCCCCACTTGAGTCTCCCTCTCTCTTTTTAGTCCTACTCACTGTCACTTTCAGCTTGCACTCTGATTTTTTCCACCGGATTCCCCGCCCCCCTTCTCCCAGTATGCTCCATTTCTTCAGCTCCTGACCCCAGTTACATTGGAGTTTGAACTTTCAAACCCATAATGTTCAAGCGGAAACAAAATTAGTCAAAACAAGCTTACCCATCACCAGCTTTTAATGTCAAGGGCTTTCAGGGAGGGGGTCTCGGCGTGTATTCTGATGACAGTGAACATGTAACAGAAGAGCAACTGAGTATGCTCCTGTGACTGGTTTGCCGGTGAGCTTTTCTGCAGTGAGAGACATAAAACATTTACAGCTCAACCAATGTCAGCAATGTCAAGCAGCATTTATATACCGTACACATTTCCCAGCGGCAGGGAAAGCCCCGACCCCTCCTTACGAGTCTTAATGTCAACCAGTAATTGCATTTTTATATCATTAATCACCTTTTATCATTACTTTTCAATTTGTTGGAGTCAAATGTCATATTCTCCACTGCTAGTCGGCTTGCTCTGCTTCTAGCTGAGCATTAATTAAATGGACAGCTTGGACTTTATTATGTATTTAAGGTATAGATAAAAATAAAGGACCTTTCTTTCTCAAGGTTCTAATAATAGCCCAAACCAGTATTCCTATTAGTACTTGTCAAGACTCTAGGAAATATGATGAAAGATGCTGCTATTGGAGTGTTTAATCAGAGTATAAACACCAGGAAGGCAAAATACACACACTTCCCATTTACTGCACATAGTGTAATGTATGTAAGTGGAAATAGGCTATTTTAAAATTTAATCAGGCAGCATGCTGAAGCAGAGCCCCTCGTTGCTCTTAAGACCCAGGAGCTGCATGCTAAGAAGTGATTAACTTAAAAAAAAAAATTAGCCACAAAAGAGGCTGTTTTAGCGAACTGCATACATTTCCACAAAGACCTCAGCATACTGAATAACTTTTCCAGAGGTGCAGGAAACGGCACTAAGCCAGGATAAAATGAAAGAGAAATATAAGGAATTAAGTAGTTGAAGACTAACAAGCCATCCAGTGATATCTGCACGGTAGAGGGGCTGGGAGTGTTATCCACAGGGGATATTGACTTTTTGGACAATATGAGAAATCAAAGAGGTGCCAGGGAGTTGGAAGACTGCTAAGATAAAGCTGCGTTTTTCTCTTGTTTCAAAAGAGACCCACTCAGGTGTAATGCGACCCCTCTCTCCCTTAAGCAGGCTACTTACATCACGGAAGCAACTGCTCCCAGACCACCACTCTGCCTTCTTCTCCTCCTGGGCAGGAAGATGGTAGGCAGAGGGGGAATCCTGCATGCTGAGAGGAGTAAACTGTACCAAGCAAAGGTCCAATACAGCTTATTTCCCCCCTGGGGCAAGGGGGAAGCAGGGAATAAACTGTTACTCATAATTGTTAGTCATAATTTGGTTCCTGGTCTGCTCCTATGGAGCACAACATCTTTTTCAGTCCCAAGCGAGACATCCGCTCCACTGTGGTAGACCTCAACATATACATAGTAAGAGACCATCTGGGCCCTGGAAAAGCTTACCATATCAATGGACAAGACACACAAAGGAAGCATTAGTGTTCTCATATAACTGCTGCGGAATTGAGACGGGGATATTAAGTGATTTGCCCATGGCCACACAAGAAATCTGTAGCAGAGCTAGGAATTGAACCCTGGCCCGCTGAGTCCCAATTCAGGGCCTTCACCATAAAACCATTCTTTACCCACCAAACACTTGCCTTGAGCATTCAAACAACACACCAGCTAGACAGATGCTATCTCATTGTACTTTTCTATCTAATCTCCTCTTCAATTCTTCTTTAACACTGGGTGAGTCTGTGCTATTAAACAGTCTCCTACATATTTGCATACCAGCAGGCTGATAAAGGTAGGAAATTAAAAACACATTATCTCGATCTGCAGTTATCCAACTTTAGCAGCAGGCAAGAGCTGCAGAGTTAGTCATCACATTTTTAAAGCCTAATTACTATAGATCCAAATATCTGGGTAACACTTTTTTTTTCTCATTTGTGGAGAGAGAGAAAGAAGGTCCTTGGAGAAAGTTGCCCATTACAGGCCAAAATTAATCAGAACAGTTACACCTAGGAGGAACTTGGTCCTTTGTGTTTTCTAGAAGATCCAAGTTACTCAGCCAGGAGAAGTTGAAACGTGCCACAACGTGCAGCCCGACATCATTTTACGGGGTCTGGGGCTTCGTTAATCCCTCAGTTTAGTGCAGGGGATTCAATGGGGGTGCACTGGTGATTTGGAGTTTAGCCTTCCAACCAAGCCAATACGAGTCCTCCCTTTCCGCGGCGCATAAACGTCCACATCAAATGAAAAACCACAGTCTTCCCTGTCTAGCCTCTTGCTGGTCTCAGCCCTTCACCGAGGGCCTGTCCGTCTTCTCTCCTCTCTAGGGTGAAACAATACTTTCCTCTCACTGGGCCACACCTTGTTGCTCCTGTCCTCTTTCTTGGCTGCAGTTTTCCCCCTCATCATCTCTCGGTGGCAGCATAGGTGAGTCCAATCCCTGCCTTTACTCCAGGCTTTGTCCTTGGGACCCTATACCTGCAGCCCCAGGCAACTCTGTTTCTCGGGGCAACTTTCAACAATGCCAGCCGCCTAGACTTTCTATCCCCAACTCTCCCAACGGCTCTTCTTAGACACCTTCCCTGAGTCACTGTGCAGCAGTTCCCAGGCTCTTCCTGAGTCTTTCCCGGACCGAGCACAGAGCTTGACTTATATAGTCCTGCACCGTTTGGTCAAGTGATCCTTCTGGGGAACTACGAGTCCCAGAATGCCTACCCTTAAAGGGCCAGCATTTGGAGCAGCGATGTACTGGCCCTGGCCTGCCCTTAAAGGGACAGCACACCAAGGGTTGAAGGTCACTATTACTATTCTGATTCGGACTTCGACGTGCAAAATCTTTTGCTCCCCGTTCAGCTCCCTGTGCTTTGAAGCGGAGATCCTCAGCAACAACAAAGGAAACAGCAAAGAGACAAGGAATTGAGGGGGAATGCTCCTTGGATACATTTCCTATGCCAAGTGCACAGGATAGATTGGGGGGACTCCGACCAGGAGGACCAGAAGCAGCCAAAGCAGAGACTATTTCAAAATGGGGTTCACCCCTCTCCTCCGCTCCAGAACTGTGCGGGGAAGAGCCCCCCCGAACACACACACACTCTGGGGGCACTAAGACCCAGGCAGTGCACCTTCCTTCTCCCCAACCACGTGGGCTTCAGGTACAATTGAAGAGAACATCCAGCCAGAGCCTCCACGTGGTAGGAACAACGGCAGGCAAACCAGGGACCTGTGGCCATTCCAGTCCAAATTATGGGACGTCCTTTGATTCCCTCCCCCCTGCCATGATTGGCGGTTTGCTCCAGCCCTTCCTCTGCCCCTCCTGCACAGCCTCTTCATCTTAGCTTCACTCCAGACCCGCCAGTCCTACCCTGCTCCTCCTCTGCCCTGTCCCCTTCAACCCCTTCCCTACAGCGGAGCCCCACCTCACTAAACCCAGCCCCAACAACAAAAAATAAAACCGTGGAACGAACATGCTGTTTGCTGCCATGACACTGTTCACTCTGCCTGTTAAACCTTCCCCCCCACTCCCTCCCTCCCTCCCTCCCTCTCTCTGTCTTTTGATTTATTTTGATTGTAAGCCTTGGTGTCCGCATGTCCAGCACCCTTTTGTAATGTGGGAATGATGGCAGTGGGCTGTTACATCTGAAGCTGGAATCAAATGAACATCAAGAGATGGCCGGCAGCAGCCCAGCGGTTCCATGGCAGATCGAGCACACACCCAGACGCGATGAAATCAAATTGGGCGCTGAGCGGATCATCGGGACGGTCTTCAAAGGGCTGCACCTAGTCACTTGACAGCTACAGCTGCCGGCTGCTAAATTATTCCCAGTGAATTAACAGACAAAACTACCAGCACTTGTGCAGGCCCGTCGGAGTTAATACTTTATGACATCTAGAGGTAATTATTATGGAACAATTCCTTCTCTCTCTCTCCAGGAGAAGATTCCGGTGACATCCGCCAAAGCCCTTCCTGACTCAGTGCAAAACCCCAGGATGCTCCCCAAGGATTTACCGGCTGCATTTTTGGCATTAACATCCCACTAAGAATCAGTTTTTATATTATATATATGGAGATATACCTATCTCATAGAACTGGAAGGGACCCTGAAAGGTCCTTGAGTCCAGCCCCCTGCCTTCACTAGCAGGACCAAGTACTGATTTTTGCCCCAGATTCCTCAGTGGCCCCATTAAGGATTGAACTCACAACTCTGGGTTTAGCAGGCCAATGCTCAAACCACTGAGCTATCCCTCCCCCCTAAGTTCTAGTTCCATAGAGGTGTTTTCTTAGTTGCTCCATGCCGTACTCGCCAAGTCAAAAATATGTTCCCACCCACAATGACCGTTCTTACAATTCACTCTAGCCAATGCCTTAAAAGATGCATAGCAGGGGTTCTCTAGCTGGGCAATGGGAGCAGGTGTCCTGATGTCGTGACTACCCTGCCCTAGATTGTAAATGGGACGGGGGTCCCAGCTAGATGGGATGGCGTTCCAGCATAGAAAGAGGGGTTGCAGTTTGAAGATATTGAGAGACCACTAATGTAAAGGATTATGCTCTAACCTTTGTGGTAGACCACCTACATTGTATTGGTCCTACTCCAGCCGTGACATTGGGCCAGACCTCTACTTCCTAGTCACAGAACTTTATTGCAAGAAGCTAGGCCAGACTTTGTCACCATACAACCTTCCTAATGCTGCCACATGCTAGATCCTACCTTCCTCCCAGAGGCCTCTCTCCTTGGGGCCACTTAATAGAATTGGAAATGGCTTCTTTTCATCCTCTTCCCTTTCGGTAAGAGAGGAGTTTTCTACAAATCAGCAGGGCAGTTAATAAACACGGCAAAGGCTGCTTAAATAAACAGCACGCTTCTTTGCTCTGTACCCCTCAAACAGAAATACTCCTCCTGTTCCGTTTGTGTCTGTTTCTCTCTCCCACTGCAACAGCACCAGAACAAACAACAGAGCCAAGTAATATCTCTGAGAGCAAACATGCCAGTTTCACTCTGAACACACACACACAAATACCCTCCGGCTTGGGTTAGAAGAATACACAAATCCTTTACAAACTAATTCCCAAGCACAGCAAGACAAAGAGAGTTAAAAGACTCAAAACACCTGAGCAAGCAAAACACGCTCTTATCCCTCGCGAAGGTGAACACCATGAGAAATCTCACTTGCTTTTCCAACTGGCAAGACAGCCATCATATATTACCTGCCGTAACTGTGATGATTGTACTTGTGGTCTGCACCTCATCCTACTTGGCAGAGTCAGGCCTCTTTCTAGCTCCCCAGGATAAACAGTCTGATGCTTGATTAAGGATTTTGGTTATAACATTCGGGGTAGTGTCAGATTCAGTGACACCATAGAGTCAAACCCCACCACGGAGATCATGGCCCCCCATCACGCTCTAGTGTTAAAAATATAAGTGCTTTTTTTTTTTTAAAAAAAGAAACTACTAGGGGACGACCCCACTGTCATTGCCCACTGTGCCTCTCTCATTAGAACAGGGTCGTACATACAAAGGTTCAAGGGGAACTTAGAATGGCGGCTACTACGTTTGCTACACAGTGATTGCACAGTTCACATTTAATTCTTTCCTTTGTAAATTGCCCACGTTAAAGGCATGGGGGGCCCCTATTAGCACACTCACCCTGTTGCCTTTTGGTCTCTGACTTCACAAGATACGGTTTCTACATTGTCCTGCTTGGCCATTTCACAAAACCGCCGCACGCCAGTCAGGTGGGGAGTAGCCAGGGTGCTGCAGGTCAGTGCAGACAGAAATACACGGGCTGAGCTGCGTGGTGGAGTTTGCATAGAAGCTGCCCGCACTGCTCCCAGCACCAAGTAATCATTTTTAACCCTTACATGACAGAGCGGTACGCCCTGATGAGCTGGAGATGGCCCATGTGAGTCCCTTGTTGGCAGACGGAGCCACGAAGCCCCATGAAGAATCTCGACTTTCATTTGGGAAAAATACATTTCTAGACTTATTACTTGCAAAGAGCTTTGAAAACTCGAATGGACGTAAACGAATGTGACAACGGCCGGAAGGAACAAGCAGCTGAATATTCCAGTTCTGCAGCTGGAAGTTCTGGGGGGGGGACCTAAGGAGCCCTCTACACCCAGGTCCATTAAGTTTGGGGTGTATCCCAAAGATTCACCTTGCTAATGCTTCCCCAAAACCTTAGGCTGCTCCAGTGTGTGCAGTGGTGGTGCTACAATGATGAACAGATACTTGGGTTCACAGGTCTGCCCCCTAGTGCTCAGGTCAGCTGTGCTTGTTGAAAGTGCCAGTCTTCTCTTAGCTGCTCCACACTCCGGCATGCAAATCTGCCATTCACACAGGCCACAGTAGTTGACGTGTATTCTGTGAACCCCCTGCTCCCCTGGGATTCCAGCATAGGGATGCACCATACACACACACCCTGCTGGCTGCTTCAGTGGTGCATGAGGCCAGAGACGACGTGCTCCCCTCCACCACTTAAAGGACCCCACCAGCAGCTATCTAGGAAAGCCGACCACCTCAAAACCCAACGGCAATGCATTTCCCCCTCTGACCACCCAGCTCATTAACACCAGGGACCACCACTGCCAGCAGAATGCCTGCGCGATCCATTGCTGCTACTGCCTGGAGCAGATGCCAGGGAGCAGAGATACCAAGTGAAACCTGCAGGGGCTGCCAGGGATTTGGTGTGGGGTGAGTGTGTGTGGAACTGGAATAGGGTTCATGTGCAGGGTAGGTGGGTGAGAGACAAACTGGGGATAGGGAAGAGCTGATTAATTCAGCTCTTGATTTGAATGAACTGCACAGATTCACTTTTGGCGGAGGGGGGCTGAAAGCGTGGACTTAATTTATTAAGGTGGGGGAGTGAGACAGGCTAGGGAATTGACTGGGGAGAAAGAATGTGAGAAAAAGAGTGCGTGTGAGACAGAGAATATGAAATAGATGGGGGTTATTTGTGAGGAGAAGCTGGTGAATGGGAACACAGAATATTTTATCCAATAAACATCACAGATCACTGACTGGGGTGAAAAACTTGCAAGGTTGCTGTTTGTTAAAAATGTAATACTCAGCACAAATCGTCCAGAAATCTATAACCACAAGAGTCACACTAGCCATGTCTTGCAGTAACCACAGAGAGAGTATTTCAGTGCTAATGCTTTGAGTATGTGGGTGGTAAAGCTTCGATGGATTTTATGCAGTCATTCTCTGACTCTCCATTTATAGAGTATTTCTAACCATCTTTCCTGCTGTTGTTTCATCTCCTGGGCTGTTTTGCCACCAGCTTCAGCTCTAAGTCAATGCCACTTTCAGAGCTCTCCCACATCATCCTAATTTCCCTACCCAACACACACACCACAACACGGTGGCTGGTGAACGCCGGGATACATCAAATATAGATCACACAGAGTGACTCTGCAGTGTGAACTTCCCCACTGTATCTGCAGGCTATCAAGTGATTCAGTTCAGGGCAAAGAGACTGATTTGGGTGGTCAGAAAGAGCTCATTTCAACAGTATACAACAGATTATGGATGTTTCAAGTGTTTCCTCTAAGTGAAATGCTTTGCCTTCCATAAAGGAGAATAGCCTTTGCAGCCTATGAGGCATAACAGATGCATTCTTACTTCTTTTACACTACAGCACTCACTGATATACTATCTTCCTTCTACTGCTCCACTCAGCCCCCCCAAAATTCTCTCACATGTTTAATTCTTTCCCCCCAGCCTCCGGATCACACGGTTGGTAAATTCCCATAACTGTCTTCAGACTAGCAATTTGTCCAGCATGACAGTATTGAAACAAACTCAGAATCTGCTAACCGCAAGGGAAAGGAATATGAGAAAACGCTACACTTTGAAAAAACAAGTTGAGCTGGCATTTTTGCTAGCCTGGTACCCAGCGTCAGTGCATTCTCCTGTTTATCTTTGGAAATGTTGAAATTAGGGCACACATTTTGATTTTGATGGAGACTTTCAAAGGCACAAACATGAGTTTAACCCCCAGCTCCAACTGACTTCATGGTTTTGAAACTCTCCTCCTGGTCAGTGTTTCCCACTACTTGTTTAAGGGCCATTTATCAGTATAACTATTTGTTGGTGTCCGCACATTATGATTCATTTAGTCTTTGGCCGTGAACATTTGTGAACTTCCCAAAACAGTTGCTGATTAAGGGCTCTGTCCTGAAAGGTGCTGAGCAACCTGCAATGGAACTGCTCATGTGCTTCAAAATAAGCTGGATTATTCTCCTCCTTCCATCAATATAACCCCACTGACTTCAATGGAATCGCTCCTGATTTACACCACTGTAAGGAAAAGGCGACAAGCCCTTAAACGCCACCAAAGATCTCTTACATCTTCCCTGATTGAGAGCAGCCCTCGAGCCAGCTCCAGGCTAATGTCACAGTTATCACACAACTGGTGGAGTGTGACCTAGTTTTAACCTTCCTGAATAAGCAAACAAACAAAATTAGCAGGAGAAAGAAATTGCAGAAACCGTTCAGAGTTTTCTCTCCATCATACGTGGTGCTTCTTATCAGCGGAATCACTGCTTAATATTTAGCGCTATTTCTTTCCTATTGCATTTAAAGTGCCATCACAAGATCCCAACCTGCAGAAAAGGGGCGGCTCAAGGAAGGAATTGTGCTCAAGGAATCACTGCTCCCCACTTGCCTTGGCGAAGATAGTGATTTGCTGCTGCCTGACTTATGCCATCAATACATTGCTCACGTCCCCAGGCCAGCGAGAGGGGAAGGGGAGCCCTGGATCCACTTATTGCTAACCCTCTTGCTCTATCAAGGGTTGTAACCAAATGAGTAGCCTACGTAAAGACAGTCAGTCCTGAGTATGGGGGAGGAATGGGGCAGGGGATTATTAGCCCCTCTTTCCCTGTGTAGAGAAAGTCAACGTCATGATTAGAGCCTGCCAAAATATTTCAAATTTTCAAAAATTTGACAAAAAATATTTGCATATTTGCCGTTTTCCGACCAGCCTAGAGAGTGGTCAATGTTTTTCAAAATGTTACCTGTCTCTTTGTTCTCACCTTAGTCTTAAGGGGCCAAATGCTACCCTGATATTGAAAAAAAAATGTTTCTTGAATAATTAGTTTTACCCTCATTTCAACAGCTTCAATACCATTAGCATTTGGGAGTTATTTCAGTGCTTTCTCCACACTAGAACTGCACACAATTTTATTACAGTATTTGGTTTTTCCCTTTACCATTCAGATATCTGATTTCTTTCCTTTGTGCCAGAACACACATTATCTGCTTCTCTGCGAAAGGAGAATTCCAGGGCCACTGAACATGCTTGTTATATCTTGCTGAGACCTTAATTTCAATGTTCTACGGGGAAATTTTACTTTCCACCAACTGGAAATGGGCTAATCACCAACGTTTGCTGAGTGCTATAGGCTTGAGTCTTCTCTAACATAGTATATCACGGTACCGGACATGGCAATGACAGCCTGTGAATCTAAAGATGTCTGAGCTGTTGAGTTGTGGAATGTAATGACAGGCTAAGAGACGTGACTGATGCCCAAAAGGGGACTACGGACAATATTGTCCCCTCTTTAGACTCTTGGTTCTGGTGAATCCAATAGAGGCGTGAATGGGAAACTAATGAATTAAGGGACTGGGAAAAGTGCAGATCCTGTGATTTAGAAGTTGCCAGTAGGAACCAGGCTAAGGTCAGTAATGACCCAACAGTGGTTAGTCCATCAAGGAACAAGCAGATGGGTAAGTGAAAGGACTTGATAGTGTCAATCTGGCTCTTAGTAAAAAGGCAACCATACCACAAAGCCAACCCTATAGAAAGAGATAGCACTTGCCAGGCTCAGCCAGAAGGGCCAGAGATTCAATAGACATGAAAACTAAGTTACCTTCTCACCCCAAGAACATGGTGTCTCCAGGTCTGGGTTGAGATGCATTGGGGAGGTGGCACTGGGGAATTTACACCACTGCTGCCAATGCTTTGAGGATAAATATCACCCTGCACCTTTCACCAACCACAAAATTCAGACTTAAATGAGCCCCAGAGGCAGGGAAAAGAAAGTCGTAGCAGTGGTCGTGCAAGTGGGTAAGGGATTAATCAACTCTTTACATCAAGCTGGTAAGTCTAAGGTGGAGATCCATCATATGGTTTAGAAAACATACAGTAAAAGTCGTTTTAATGAAGCCGAGAGGTTTCTGAAGAGAAACATTTTAAAGGGAAACAAGGGCTTGTGTAATCTCTATGTAGTGCTGTGAGACACCCAGGATCCTGTTCTTCCTTCTAAGTTCATTATTCATCCTGGAGAGATCAAGTGGCCATGAGGGAAGACCAGTCACACAGGAGAACGAACAACAAAAGGAACAGCTTCCTTTTTGAAAACATTTCTCAAGGTGGGTGTGATTTTTCTTCCCTGGAGTGGTGCAAAATAGGATTAAGGCTTTTGAAACATGGGCCATAAAACCCTTTACTGAATGTGCCACAATAACAAAAGCAGACCAGTGAGTGGCTATTAACACATCATATATACACACCGCAGTTATGGAAGGTGGCCAGGAAATTCAAGTTTACATGTAGAATTCGGACTGAAAATCAAAATGTAGAAACCACCTGGAAGAGAAGGTCAGTTCAACAACACATTAGGCTACACAAGGAAGTAAGTTCCCTCAGGTTAGTCTAATTCCCATCCAACAGAACATGTAATCTGTTAAATGCAGCCAAAGAAACCCAGGAAAGACTACAAGAATGGCACCTCTTGGGCCTGGAGAATTTAGTAGATGGTATTAAGAGTTATAACAAGGGTTCAAATCTGGCTCAGGTTAGCAGTGCACAGAAGTCATTGACATCTGACAGCTCATACGTAGTGAGTCTCAGTTCAGTTTTTAGTGGGCAAGCGTGCATATAGCAACCCAAGATCAGGGCCAAGGGCAGGAAAACTACAGAAACCGTTAACCATAAACCCCTGGTTGTGGTACTACTAGAATAGAATTGAGACATAATGGCAGAGTATTCTCTGCTCCTGCTCACCTTCTGACTCAAATTCAGGAATGCACTTAAGCACATGCTTAACTCCCACTGGCTTCAATGGGACTTAGGGACATGCTTAAATGCTTTCTGAAATAGGAATAATTTCTGAAACAGGGCTTCTCTGCAGAAAGGACTTCAATTTCTAGTTATCCCAAATGTATTTTCCTTCAGTCTTCAAACAGGCACATGAAATAAAAGAGTTAATGAGACATGGCATAATTCCATGCTAATGAAAAACTTTTCATAATTTTCACAAAATTGGAAATTAGCTTTAGTTTCTGATCACTTGAAATAGAGAAACTGCCCAGTTCAGCTTTTCTACAATTTTCTAGGGCTTACGGGGTTTATTTTGCTGCAGAATTGTTGACATAATGCTGCTTTGATGAATGCAGCCCCAAATCTCTCAGTATGCTGCCATAGTATGAGACCTTGGAGAAACAAGAGGTTCTGAGAGAATGAATCATCATGGTTTGCAATAAAAAATGATAAAGACAAAGAACGTGCTGAAACGAAGGAATTGGCTGCAGGCCACTTTATCAAAAGGGATATGAAGAGAAGACAAAAAAAACCACACACACACACAAGGTTAGTAGCAATGGGAGATTAAGTACTCAGACAAACTAAAATATACAAAGCAGAAATTTTTTTATAAAACCGTATGTAGAAAGCCAACCCTTCTCCAGGCTAGAAATAAGAACAAAACATGCAGTTGTTTTCTGTGACCTTCACGTGCACTCAGTGATAGGGGCCACACGAGTTTGCTGTGGAATTCATTAAAAAAAAATCATGCTTTCCCCCAAACTTTTATTATGATAGATCTCTTTTGAAAATGAAATGAAGGGAAAGACAAGTAAAGCACAAGGTCTAAGTTCAATGTCTGTGTATGTCTATTTTTTGGCTTTACTAAAATAGAGAATCCCCATCCCCACCTTTTTTTTAAGAAGACATATCAAGGCAAAATTTATGAGAATTACGCACCAGTAATCTTGATTTATCAATAATATATATATATATATGTCACTGAGCAGCATCAGAAAAAGGATATACTATTGGTAAGTTATATTTGATAACTTGGTGACTTGGCTAAGGAGAATTAGTTCAGCAAATGGATGTCCTACATCAGCACCATGAACTTTTGCAAGAAATCACAAGTAGTGCAAGACAGCTAAAAGCATAAAATCAAGGTTAAAAAAGATCACACAAATATTCATCTATAAAATATGCATGAGTACGGGGCAAAAATATTTGAGTGAATGCTACTTTCATCCCAAATTCACTTTCTGTCATGCTCTTCTGCACCAGATATGGACTGGTCACAGAACTTGCTTATACAGACCACATGTGTTCATCGTCAGATATTTTAACTCTCTGCCAGGTATGGCTGTGATTCGTTTAAATAAGGTATTTTACACACAGTGCCACCTAGTGGCCGAAGAGTATCATACAGGTTAGCATTCCATTACCTCTCCAAGTTCTACAGTCCGACTCTTTACAATATTTAACACTATCACACTGTCTGTGAAGTTCAGTAGTATCAGTCTGTTAAGTGTCTCTGAATCATTCTTGTTTTCTAATTAAAACGACCCGAACACATAATAAGTTGGTCATCTGGCTATCCATTAATTACAAAGACTGGCTGCGGTCTGTCTGGAATCCTTGAATCTTCTTCTTGTTCTGCATCCTCCATCTGTAGACTTTGCTCCGTTGATTGTTCTTGCTGAGAAACAAACTGTAGAAGTCAACGGTTTCCGTTGAACTCTCCACTGTCAGTTTCAATCACACATGATCTGGGCACTGAATTCACCACAGCAGGTGTTGTCCATCCTTTTTCTTCATCCAATTTGGTCACTGGGTTCAAGACCTGCCAGTTCTCTTAACTGAGCAATGTCTGTTGTAAACGTGTTCATAAACTCTCTTAGCCTTTTTATCTGACTTGGCCACGCTCTTTATGTCTGGCCACTTTGGAAATAGGCTCTTTTCCAAATTTGGAACAGTAGTTCTGAGTTGCCTTCCCATCAGGAGTTGCACTGGACTATATCCAGTAACCGCTACTGGTGGTGATCTGTAACTCAGAAGAGTGAGGAATCAATCTTCCTGCTGTAGGATTTTCTTGGCTGTCTGTACAGCTCTCGCACCCTCTCCATTTGCTTGTGGATAACGTGGGCTGCCAGTAATATGATCAAAATCATAAGATTTCATTCAGAATTACTTAAATTCTGATTCAGTGAACTGTGGTCCATTGTCCATCGCTACTTGTTCTGGAATACCAAAGTGCACTTCAGTTTCTCAGTAATACTGCAACGTGTTATGTCGTTCAAGTACATTATTTCTAGATAGCTGGATGACCAGGTAATAATGTCCTCTGAATCTGTGTAAATCTGCAGATAGTCTCTTCTAAGAGCTCTCTGAGAGAGGTGTTTGTACACTCAGCATTGTCTGAAGTTGATTTGTACTGGATCTCATCTCAAAAGTCCAATATCATCCAATCCTCTTTCGAGTTCTTCCACCTTTCTCCTTAGGCCCATCCTGGTTGCCACCACGCTGCAGCTGAGAAAGGTGTTGGTCTTTGATCCTTTGATCACATGCACAGCTTTTGTCCTTGTAAGTTCTTTTTGTAGCCAAGTGACTGAGGCAGCTCAGAATACCTCCAGGACTCGTTAGAGCTGTCAGGTAACGAACTCTGGGAGGGGTTGAAAGTGACTAAGTCCCTTGGTGAGAGAGACAAACTTTTGAGAGAGACAGAGCTCTTTTTCAGGAGCTCTGTGCAGCTCAAACGCGTGTCTCTCTTACCATAAATAATCAGTTTCACTCTCTGGGCAGACTCTGTCATCACAAGAAACAATGGCTCTTGCATGTCTGTAATCAGTCAACTCCCTGACAGCTTTGGTGCAGCGAATGGCCGCAAAATGTCCATATTTCATGCATATGTTACACCATGCGCCTCTGGCTGGACATGCATCATCTCTTGGGATATGACTTTTTTCCACACCTTGCACATGGCCCTCTTAGTCTGGAAGTACTCTCTTTGCCTCAGGTGTTTTATGATAATGACTTTTAATACTCAAGTGTCCGTTTACAGGTTCTAAGCTAAATTCTGATTTTTCAGGTTTGTCAAATTGCTCTAGGTTTTGCCGTCTCACCACCTCAGAATGCTTTGCTCTCTGTATAGTTATGGTTAAATCTATCTTCAGTTGTAGCTGCTGTGAAATGTTTTTATTTGCTAATTCAAAAACCAGACTGTCTCTGATATGTTTATGTTTTGCATTTTCAAAAATCACAATTTTTCAGCCAATGTATTAAGAGGTCTTATCAAACATTCAACATTTTCCCCTAGTTCTAGAGCTCTCTGGTGAAAACATGCTTTTTCATAAACCACATTTCTCAGGGGCATAAAGTATGCATCAAACATAGCCAGAACCCCTTCATAGTCATCTTTGTAACAGCCTTCAATAAAGTCAAAGGATTTTAAAGATATGTTCTGCTTGCTTCTCCATAGCATAAATTAAAGAAGATTCCTGTATATCTCGAGCTCCTTTGTGGAGTTTGTTTGCAATGCAAAAATCTTGCAAAATACTGTTTCCAGCCTCTCCATTGGGAAGGTTTGTCAAAGCTGAAGTTCTCCAGGGCATTGAAGAGTGGCATGTTGATGAGATCCTACAACTTTTGTTGCTTTGTTACTTCTGTCTGCCACCTTTGTTAATGTTTTCCTCTGTTTCTGTTCTTAGTTTACTCCTGACACCATGCCATGTTCTTCTCTACCACCAGATATGGACTGTTCCCGGCGCTTCCTTCTGAGCAAGATACACACCAGATGTGTTCATCATAAGATCCTTTAATGCCCTGCCTGGTATGGGGTTTGTTTAAATGAGGTATTTTACACACAGCATCACCTAGTGGCCAAACAGTATAATACAATTTAGTTTTCCATTATTACACCTTCCTGTGCTGTTTGTGGTTACACCTCGGAGGGAGCAATCCCTATCAACTCCTCTCTCTGGGAAGGGGTGGTTGTGCTGCTTCTCGACCGCTCTTGTAATTGGGGAAGCCCTCATTACACACACAATAGTCTTCAGACGGTTAAAATCAGACTTGGGCTGATCAATGAAGCAATCACGTTCTGGAATAAAGGCCATTCTGCTGAAGCCACCCAGCCTGCAAGCCCCACAGGTTCAAATCGAGTGTTTGCTAGCTGGAGCACGATGCCTGACCTCCAACACAACAATGGTGCACAAGGAAAGAGCTGGTCTCTTATGTAGACAGGATCCAAACCACACAGAGACTGATAGATCAATATCACTACCATGATTCACACCCAAAAGGTAATAGGATGCCAGTACAATCTGCGGCTTATCCTCTGGCAGTAGTTCTTAACCTTTTTCTTACCAGGACCCATCGAGATTCCCCTCTAATCTAGCTGGGACTCCCCCACCCCCTGAGCAACATGAGAAGGGCAGCGTGATACTGTCCTATGGCTAAGTCCACTGCCTTCCAAAATAGTGGAAGCTTCCCACTTTTTTAGAGTGTAACTTCACACAGAGCATGTTACACTAGTGCAGTTTGGAGATCACAAAGGTGGGTAATTGTGGACCACATCAGAGAGAAATGATCACTATTGCTGGATGACGTGGAGAAGAAGAAAGGTGCTTTTTGCTCCCCAAAGCAAACCGGAGACTCCAGAAGCACACAGAGAACTGGAAGAACTTAATTAACAATAATGGGGACAAGCACCACCAAACAACTCTCTAGCTGCTTCCACAACCAACCAGTATTTCCTCCATCTCATCTGGAATGAGCCATAGCCAGCTTTGCTCCCACATCTGTCAATGTTCTCACTTACCCTCTGAAAGACCAGTGCCAATTCAAGCAATCCTATTCACACCTACTGTCAACACCAGCAGGTTTGCAGGGACCAACACATCCTCTGGTAATGGCACAAGGTACCAGTTACATCAGGGGTCGGCAACCTTTCAGAAGTGGGGTGCCGAGTCTTCATTTATTCACTCTAATTTAAGGTTCCGCGTGCCAGTAATACATTTTAATGTTTTTAGAAGATCTCTTTCTATAAGTCTATAATACATAACTAAACTATTGTTGTATGTAAAGTAAATAAGGTTTTTAAAATGTTTAAGAAACTTCATTTAAAATTAAAATGCAGAGCCCCCCAGACCGGTGGCCAGGACCCGGGCAGTGTGAGTGCCACTGAAAATCAGCTCGCGTGCCGCCTTCAGCACACGTGCCATAGGTTGCCTACCCCTGAGTTACATCATGGTTAATTCTGAAGGGCTAGAAGGAGGGCAAAGAGAAGGATGATATGAAAACACAGATGGAATGAAATTAAAGGAATAGCAAGTGAGGGAAATTTAGCATCTAGGCCAGAGATGATTTCAGGAGAAAAAGACTCTTCGACTCAGGGATATATGGCTGTTTATGTAAGTAGGTGGAGTCCCATCCTGCACTGACTAGAATCTACACACACCAGGCCAGATGCTTAGCTGGTATAAACTGAAGTCAATGGAGTGAATCTGATTTACATCAGCCAAGGATGTGGCTCAAGGATGTAGTTCAAAATTACCCCACCTGTGGTTTAGCTTTGACTTCATTGTTGTTGTTCAAGGTATCAGCGAACTTCAGTTTGGGGTTTTCTCCCCAGAGCTCTCTCTGTCCCTGGTCCTAGTTCCCACTGAATCACATGTCCTAAAAAGTTCTTATAAGAAGCTGTCATCGGCTGTATGATCTAAGTCCATCAAAATCTTTGTTGCTATGCAAGAGATGAGACAGCTATCCCTTTAGATTTCAGCTATGTCTTATGGCTCATGCAAGTATTCTGATCCAAGTAATTTCACATCACATATAACAAATGGACTGAACGTTAGGCTGGAGTATCCTTTGCCATAGTAGCCTATTCTTTTAGTCTCCAATTCAGCAAATCATCCCTAATCAGCAAAACTCTAAGCACATACTTAAGCCTCATTGACTTTAATGGGATTGAAGCACTTGCTTAAGCGATTTGATGAATTAGGACCTTAACTGCTGGTGGATAATATCTAGTTATAAACGTCAATGGTCATAAAAAAGGGTATCGGAAGGGAGATAAAACACCATGTCTCAGGGTTCAAGGTAATCACTATTAGAATGAAACCTTAACGAGAAGCAGATTACCCCACATCTGCCCGCTGTATCCACACTGGTAGATATGCACTAGCTCTGCTCCAGCTAGCGTGTTAAAAATAGCAGTGAGGCCACTCTGCTTGGGTGGTGGTTCGGGCTAGCCACACGAGCATGTATCCAGGGGCCTAGGCAGGTTTGCACTTGGGTAGCTAGCCTGAGCTGGTATTCATGCTGTGGCAGCCACGCGGTTACTTTCAGCACGCTAGCTTGAGCGGAGCTAATGCGTGTCTGACTACCCAGTGGAAAGCATGCTCCCAGCTGTGTAAACATATTTGGGGGGGTGGGGCGGGGGGTGGAAGAGTGTTGCACCTTCCTCTGAATCGTCTGGTGCTGGCCTCTGTCAGAGACAGGGTACTGGAAGAGTGGGCCACCGTATGAACCAGCCTGGCAATTCTTATGTTCCTATTCGCAGACAAAAATAAATTAAGATATAGTGAAAGTGGAGAATAGATATATTAGTAATTTAATGGTAAAAAAAATTGCAGGGTTGTTGTAATTATCCAAAAAAAACCCCCAAAACAACCAAGTATAAACCCAGGAAATTCCGAGTTACCGTCATCTGAAAAGAAATCCAAACAAGTTAAGAATCGCACAGTTAAGGCACTCCAACCACCTTAATTCTGCCTTTTACTGACATTGTGCAGTTATGATTAAGGCATTTGAGTGTTTTATGGACTCAGATTAGATTCCATTTATTTGTAAAGATAGTATTTTTTTCTTCAATTCTTCTCCCCTCATGTCACTGCTACAGGGAAGAGTCTCTAATTTCTCATGAACAGGTATTCACAACTCAAAGGGTGAAATACTCAGCCCAGTTCCGGCCCCTTTACTCTGGATAAAATGGGCTGGAGCAGCATAAAGGGTTTCAAAAGCCCTGTCTCTGGCTGGTGTAGGATTCTTCCGGGGCAGGAACTGAGGAAGACACTCTAAGGCTATCCTCCAAGGACCCCTCAAAAGCCCTGGCATTGGGAGAGGGGTGTGTGTGCTGGAAGCCAAGGCTGTCTAAAATATACTGCAGAACAGTCCAGGACTGGGAGGGCATAAACTCGCTCCTGAGCTGCCAGTTCTGTGCTGCGCCTCTTAGATGAGCAGCACAGAACCTCACCCAAACTCCACCATCAAAACATATAACTTAAAACATAAGAACGGTCATACTGGGTCAGACCAAAGGTCCATCTAGCTCAGTATCTTGTCTTCCAACATTGGCCAATGCCAGGTGCCCCAGAGGGAATGAACAGAACAGGTAATCATCAAGTGATCCATCCCCTGTTGCCCATTCCCAGCTTCTGGCAAACAGAGGCTAGGGACACCATCCCTGCCCATCCTGACTACTAGCCATCGATGGACCTATCCTCCATGAATGTATCTAGTTCTTTTTTGAACCCTGTTATAGTCTTGGCCTTCACAACATCCTCTGGCAAGGAGTTCCACAGGTTGACTGTACATTGTGTGAAAAAAAAAAACCCCTTCCTTTTGCTTGTTTTAAACCTGCTCCTTATTAATTTGGTGCCCTCTAGTTCTTGTGTTATGAGAAGCAGTAAATAAAACCTCCTTATTTACCTTCTCCACACCAGTCATGATTTTATAGAAACTTCATTTGCAATCTCAGTTGGGGAGCTTATGACTGCATGGGAACTAGGGATCAACCATTCTGCCATCTCCAGAGAGGAGTCTCTCTCTCGCAGTGTATCCCATGCTTCCCAGAGAAACTTCATTTTCCAACGCTGTCAAAACGGATACGTTCCATAAGCAATAACATTCCTTAAAATCACTTGTAGAGCTGCAGGCAGCAATAGTACAATATGCAGTTTGGTTATTGTTCCCGGTATATAAACTTTGGAGCAGAAAGCACACAAGCATACAAATCCTGTGCAGGTAAATCAGGCAAACAAAACGCTCAGAAAAAGAATTAGTTTAAATACAGGCAAAAAATTGCACCGCAACTTGATCCTATCATTTCAGCTCCTGGGCTACTAAAAACACAACAGTTAAACCTGTGTCTCCGTTGCCAGTGTTGCTTTCTGTAGCATAAGCCACTGAATATTCATGTGCTATTAAAGAGCAGCCATCACACTAAAATTCACCTTACACTGTGTTCCCAGAGGTACTGGTTTTTGTGTATGAAATAGCTTAATATGGCACTTTACAGCCTCTTAGGTGGGCACATAGGAAATAATGCGAAGGAATTAACACCCTGTTAAAAAATCATTGGAATAAAATCAAATTTCCGAGTTTTCAGACCAAATGTCCAATACATAAATTGTGGGTGGGNACCCTGTTAAAAAATCATTGGAATAAAATCAAATTTCCGAGTTTTCAGACCAAATGTCCAACACATAAATTGTGGGTGGGGTTTTTTTGTTTTTTGTTCCTAAGATCATTTCCTGCAAATCTTAAGAATATGGAACCCCAGAATACCTAACAGCCATACATTTACAGATGGAACCAGCAAGATATAAATAGCGTCTTCTTCTTGGTGAGATTTATGAAAGCCAATTAAATTGCACACATTATAAGCCATTTATAAATGCTCTTCAATAGACCAAGGAGCCAGGAGCCAGTACTGAAAGCTTGCTTTTAACAAAACACATATCAGTTAGGAGGGGAATAAACACCTATAATTACCGCTTTAGTAACAAAATAAGCAAAGCACAGCAGATGGACTGAACACAAGACCACGATTAAATAAAACAGACATTTGTAGGAATGGAAGTTCAAGCTGAGAATGAATTCAGACGGCAAGCCATACAAAAGCAACAACAAAAAAGCTTAGCTAATATAAAAGTTGCTAGCAAATGCAAAATAAAGTTCTGAAATAACTTAGTGCTACCTAACTTGGTGAACAGTCCCACTGAAATCAATAGTACTACTCATGGAATTAGATACTAATCAACATGAGTAAGGGTGGTAGAATTGAATCCAGTGCTGGGTTATTGATTGACCTATTATTGACACTGGAGACCAACAAAATACTGCCGCCACCACCACAAAAAATGAGGTAAACTGCACAAGCAATAGCAACCCCAGTTTCCAGTGCTATTTTGCTCACTGCTTCATAAACTTTCCAGATTTTCAGCATGCAAGAAACATGCCAATTAATCCTTCTAGCAGATTCAAAACTGAGTTGTAATACACTGTTAGCGTCTCTGCTCCCAGTTTGATAACATACAGTCTAAAAAGGATTTCTATTCATTTTTGTTGAAAAAGGAGGAATTTTAAGGTCAGAGACTCAACCGGTGGCAATTAGTACATGGCAGCTGAGGATCTGACCCTCCCCGTGTTCATGGAAGTGGCACACATTGTGCTACCCACAGCAAGACATACCGAGCCAGCTTTTGTCCATTGAATTTCAGCGTATGCTAATGCCAAGGACTAAATGTATGGGGAATTAATTATTCTGGTATTTATTAACACTTCTATACTAAGTAGCCTTTGAATCAATCATATTGACCTGCTCCGTTTAGGTTATTTAAGCTATCTTATTACATAAAAATGTTGTAGACATACAGTAGAAACAATCAAAGATACAAATTGAGAAGCAATAATTACGGAATGCATACATTTACAATATAATTATACAGTAAAAAGTCATAAAAAGTCACAAAAGATCTGAACTTAAAAAAACACGCACAGATTTGGATATTTTGTTTCTACCCTAACATTCTTTTAGACATCCATTATGCAGCTGCAAAACCTGCCTGAAGATATGACTGAAAATACAAAAAACATTCGTCATTCTCTAATTAAGACATTTGCACTACCAGCAGGTTAGCTGAAGTATGGTGAAGTGTACAGTAAGGGTCTGGCTTAATGATACAGTATTTAATATAAATCTGGTTTTGCAATCCTTACTTAACAGTCTTTATACAATATTTCCACAACTAAATAAGAGTTGAAAGAATTATGGCCTCGACTAATATTTTAGAGGACTCTATAAAAGTATTCAGACACAGGCATGAGTAGCGTCTGTATTTTTGTGATTTTACAGTATTACATTTGACACGGTATTATGATGATGGATGACGTCAAACCCCAGGAAAACACCAAAGCCACATTTATCTAAAATCTTAGCTCTTGATTATTTGGGGGAGTAGATTTTATCTTGTACAACTGGAATCATAAATTCATTTTTGCCAACAAGTCAAAATGGGTTAACCTTGGAAATAGACATCTACAGTTAAATAATTTAGACAATTTTGGGGAACTAATAGGGTGTGGCTCTCTGAATCTTACCACTATACTCATATGCATACTTTGTATGGAAAACTTTATTTGATAATAAAAATAGCATTCACAGACTTTCTCCTTCTTTGTTGCTACATCATATACATTGTGTCTGTTCCAAGGAAAGAAGCTTGTACTGGGTAAGTCCACATCTACTTATACTAATGTTATGTATAAACCCAATAATTCAAATAAAGCTATGAACAATGTAGTATTTATATATGCATAGTGTTTTATAAAAAAGATTGGCCCACATACTGCTTTTTCATCAACACAGAAAAGAGCATTATGTCTCTAGCACATTGCAAGAAATGATGATTGAAGAACAGACTGCATACAAGTGCTTAATAATACACGAGCAGGCCCACCATGAAGAAAGAAATGATATCCAAACCAACAAAAGCTTTAGAATTACTTATATAGTCTCCCATTTTAAAACAGCTTTACATACCTGATTCAGTTTACATTAAAATATATTCCCATGAATCAATTTGTTCCATTTTCAGAAATATAAACACTTATCACATTCCTCACAGCTAAATTTCATCATAAATTCTCTTTTATACAAGAAAAAGGCAACAGTTTTATTTTTTTCCAACAGGCTCTATTAATTACAATTTAAACTCTGTACACACAATGATTGGCCATCTTTTCATTTTGTTTTTTTTGTTTTTTTTACAGTACCATGGCAACAACAGTGATAGACTTGCAATGTTTGTGTGTTCGTATGGAAAATGTGAAACAGGATACATGTATACACCAATGCACTGTAAAAAGCAGCAGTTTACTTTAGTGGTCCAACAGTAACGGCAAACATTTTGGCTCAGCTAGGCAGTAATCCATTAAAATCTTATACCAATACTACAGCAGACTTACCACACAACTTGCAAATTTAAAAATACAACTTTGAAACTTGCATTTTGTTTTCCTTTTGCTGCTGTTTGTAGATTCTAAATTACAGCATAACCAGCATCTAGGCTTTCACAACCAGACCCTTCTACTGATTGCCTCTGTCCTTATGTGCCCTTGACAGGTCTCTCATTTTTTTCGTCTCAGTAGGAATGAACCAATAAAATAAAACTTGAATATATCTATGTATAGACGCAAAGATTTCCAATTTGGCAAAATAAGAAAAGCCCACTGGTTTAGACTGAGCAGAAGGAATATACCTGCCCTGTGAAGGGAGAGCTCATTCTCCTCAAACTTCACTGTGTCTTTATCCCAGTATCCCAATGCACTACTCTTCTTCAAAGCAGGCCAAACAATACTGGACATGCTCAGATGTGTGTCCATTTACTTCTAGTAGTTGAGTAGGGCTCCGGGGGCACTTTCTTAAAGGAATATTGTAAGCGTTGCTGAGACTAGTGAGAGAGATCGAGAGTCAACGTTTGTGTGTTACACAGATATGGCCGCTACCAGTCTTTTGCCTTCACGCATCCTTGCGAGGGGGCCTAAAAGTATAAACTGTTCATGGAACAAACTATAAATTCCTTATCATAAGTCATCTTGTGCTGTGTGGGGTTTTGTATAAATATCCTTCATTGAAACAACAGTCTCTTCAAACAGTTCTTGTCATTTTAGGAACTTTGTTTTTTCCCCCTTTTTTTGTTCCTTCAGCAGGAGTGCTCCAATCCTATTGATATGCACATTTTAATTCCTCCTTCACCCTTTATAAAAAAAAATCCTCTAACTAACTTATATTATTGGCTGTCCCCATTTAATTATGGGGGAGAAGGGGGCGGTTGCCTGATAGAGGAATTATTCTCAAGAAATCTACAGAATATGTAGAAACAAAATTTTTATAATCCTTTAGGACCATTTGGCAAGTAACTTAAAAAAAAAAGAATACACTTAAAAATACTTTCTTTAATATTATACATCAGGCACAACACTTTGTATATATTTTTGTTATAAGATTTCATCTGCGTAAAACGTTTGTTGCTATTCATAGGATCAGCAGGTGTCTGATATTTCATCATTTAAGAAACTAAGATAATTTCAGCTTTATTACCCTCTTCTTAGAGCCTTCAGCACTATAAAGGCTGGAATGTGGCTCTGTGCATTGGACGAGCACCTCAGATGCTGAGATCAGTGCTGCACTCTTTGTAGGGTTTCCTTCTCTGTTCAGGGGGGTATCTTTTGTTGGTATCATATTTCAAACTGTGTTCTTCCCTCTCTCTGTGGCCGACTCGCTCATCCTTGATCCTTTTGTCTGGTGACCTCTCCCTTCTTCTGTCAGTTGACTTTGCCCTCCGTTCAGGTGAGCTCTCTCTTCTCTTCTCTGGTGATTTTCTTTGATCCATTAGTCTTTCGAGTGACCTCCTTCGCCTGCTTGGCGACCCATCCCTTCTGTGAGTTGGTGACCTTTCTCTTCGCCTTTCGGGAGAAAGGTCTCTCCTCCTCTCATGTCTCTCCCTCCTCTCCAAAGTATTGTCAGCACTTCTTGTCCCTTCCCTCCTTTTTTCAGGAGATTTCATTTTTTGTCCATTTACCACCATTCTCTCTGGTTGTCTATCTCGTCTCCTTCCTGGTGACCTGTCCTTTTTTCTGCCTGTTACGCTATCATTGTTTTGAGAAGTTCCATTCCAAGTGTGGTGTTCATTGGATTGTCTGCTAAACTCTCTGCTGCCTTTTGGATCTTTAACATATATCCGCTTGTCCCCATGTTGTGATGATTTGTGAAGATCTGGTGGATAACTGGACTCCAATGATGGGTGTTGTCGTCGGTCAGATGGCACGTTTTTCATTTCCGATACATTTTGTGAACCTGTGGCGGGACTGTTCCTGTCACTGCTGGGGTCTGGAAGAAAAACAACAACAGCAAATTGTTTGGTACAAATGGCTTATTACAGTTCTGACACCATTTATGATTCTTCAGACTTCATTAGTGCCAAAAGCAAACAACTGTTAAAGCAGTCAGTAGAAGACTAACTGAAGCTTTTGTTAATTTAAGTGTAACTGCAAACAGTGAGTTATAGATTAGTATTGGTGCTTCCCTTTATTAGCTTTATTTTAGTCCAAGTGGCTCTCATCTTTATGCTCTGCGCATCATGGGAGATTTTATATTTTTCCCCTGGTCCAATTTATAATGCTTAGATTAAAATAAGTTGTTTCTAATGAAAAAAAAGAAGGTTTTGTAGCTCCCAAAAAGGATGTAGCTCCCAAAAAGAAAGGCCTTATCACTTTTTAAAATTCTTTTTAAAGAAATGCCTTCTTAGAAAGAGTTATAGTCTGTGTGATGTTTCATTTTAAATGACTAAAAGTATGAAATAATATAACTGATCTGTATGTTTTGAACCTATAGCACCATATTTTAATTAGACTATAAATAATGTAATTTCCATTTTTCAAGAACTTCAAACATGTTACTAAATCTCATTTAGTCCTATTACATTATGAAACAGTAATGGGATAGTTTTGCTTTCACCACAATTTAGATGACAATAGAAGTTATGATCTTTTCTTATTAAAGAAATGGAAAGATATTCTAATACTTAGGATGAGTTTGATTTAACACCTAATTCTCCTGTTAATTATTTCACTGACATAAAACAGATCTGAACTACCTTCATGAGCCAAACTGCAAAACAAAGAAGCTGTGCTGCAGCTAAGCTAAAATTACTCACATCATTCGTAATTGACGCGTATGAATGATTTATTACATTTATGGCAAAACATTAAAGTAGTTGCACTGACTCAACGTGAGATGCAGATTTCTTACTTTTTTTTTTTTTAATAAAGTATCTTCCGTAAGAGAACTCTGCTGACGTTAAATAAGTACTTAGCACATGTCCTGAATTCCAATGTGGAGAGTCACCTACTTTAAGTAAAGTAGATGGTCTTGATGACAATGACTGAAGAGCCAACCAACCACTTTGCAATCCAGAATCTTTTTTTCACTCTCCCACAACACACATGCTAAATACTCAAAATTTTCATTTTTCTTGTGTGCAAGCTTTTATTTAAACTTCTCTCATCCATTTTTTGTGTGCACGGGCCATTATTTTTATGATTTACAGATGAAAAACACTGTGGCAACTCATGGTAGTTTATTTGGTTTGATTTTTAAAATCAAGGTGAGGGAGGACCACCCCATTTTTCCACAGTTTTCTTGCAATCTGGCTATTGCACAAGGTAAGAGCGAGGCTTAAAACACGTTCGGGTGGTGTACTTACAATTCAAAGAACGCGGGGGGCTCAGAATGAATTGCTGTACATATAAAAATATAGCAAAGCGGAAAGCAATATGAGGGAAGTAGGCCACAGCACAGAAACACCTAATATTGATTTTAGCTACAAACCGTAGTTTGATTATGGCCCGTAAGGTAGAAGCAAGGCTCCCCGAGCTTGTCATTTCTCATACATGCAGCGATATTAGGAGGTATCATCGCTGAGGAAGGAAGAGCCCAGCACCAAGAAAAGTAAGAGAGAGAGAAAGAGAAAAGTAGAAAATTTAGATTCCCCGTAACAAAGATGAAAGAAAAAATATCTACATATTTTATCTTAGGATAAAGAAAGTTTATTTTTCCAGTATGATTGTCTAGGCATCACCCAAGGGTAAGGCTGCAAAGATGACAGTTGTTATTATAGTGACATAATTAGACATCTAAAAGGTGATTCAGTAACCCAGACAGCAGATGCATCCATTTTAAAAGACAACTGGAACAGCGACACAGAATGTCATAGAAAAACCATTAACAATCAAACAACAACAACAAAATAAAGTCCACCAAAGACCACAACATTAAAAATAAGTACAAAACTCATTACAAAAATATACAGCCTCAGATAGGAGCACTTTCCAATCAAGTCTGAAAAATACTGGAACTTAACATTATCCGAGTAACCACTTGCGACTGAAGAAATTAAGCCCAAAATGTTACAAATGTGTATGCGTGTAAATATATATATATTATTTATTTATTACAAGTGCAGCCCCTGCATGTTAAATACTTGCTTGAAAACTATATATTTAGCAATTTAATGTATTATTAGCCAAAAGAAAACTGGTAGTGGATTTTCATCCTCAGTGCAGCAGACATATGCTTTAAGAAGTGAAGCACGCAATTTACAGGACATTTACGATGTCTAGCATATGATACAGTACTGTACATTGAAAGGAATAGGAAAAGACAGAAGTAGAAAAAACATTACATAATTTCAGTGCTATTGTTCAACTTTCTGGTGGGTGGTTTATATTACAAAAGTGTAAACCCACAATTTCCTTTCAATATTCTCGAATATTTTAATTGTTTGAAATCTATATTCTGATTTGGTCAGACATTTCGGTTCAATTCTGATTTATGAGCAGATAGTGGAAACTCTTGAACATGGTACAGTAAATTAAAAAACCCTAGTTCATGAATTGTGCGGAACGTTGTTTTTTGTTTTGTTTTTAGTTAATGGAGTGAAAGACTTAGAACTTACTGACAAAACAAAATCTCAGATAAGGGGGAAAAAAGTATAAAGGACATCCCTTCAAACATCAGTTTCTATAGAAACTTCAAAGACCTTTGGTTGGGAGTAGCCCTACATTGAGGGCATAGTTTTCAACAATTATCTCAAATAAATAAGGCATAATAATAATATTAAATAGAACACTATGCTAAGCCACTCACTACTCTCACTAATCAGCTCCAACAGACAGGTGTGGAAAAGGACTTCTACTGCAATTCTCAGCAGAAAAGGAAAAGTAGCACCTTTCCCTCAAGACAGACTCTAGAAACCTTTTCATAACCTCCTAACCTTTTCAGAATTTACAAACTAATGACTTGATACGAACAGATATTTTAAGGGGGAAAAAGGACTCAGAAGGGCCAAATTCATCTATTTTTGCATAAACATTTTGAAATAATTTTATAAATATTTACACATTAGCTGAAGGCAAAACGCACTAGCTTTCTTGGCATTCATGCCCAATTATACAGAAAAACTAAGGAAAAAGCCTAACAATAAACTACTGTTTCAAAATAATTCAGGATTCCCATTTTTTTTTGGTATTGATTAGAGGAAGAGAGTTATTTTGAGATAACAATTCAACTGCTGAGAGACAGTTTGGCACAGCTCAGTAAAACTCCTTGTTTGGTTGGACAAGACAATATGGTTTTTGTTTTTTGTCTTTGATCACCAAAAATACTGCTTTGATGATTTTGCCTTACACTGTGCCCAAGTCCGTGGAAGCAAGCAAAGGATGAAATGTGTAGAAAATTCAGCACAAGCGAGGCAATTAACCATATGTTGCAAAGGTTGGCAAGACACTGGTGAGAAAGGAAAATAAAAAGCATCCCCGCTTCAGATCTTGAGACAAATCATTCATGGAGTGATGCCAGGAAAGAAAGGAATGTTTTCATAGTTTGACCCACCATATTCTGGTACAGAGCCATCTCCACGTTTCAGAAACAGGCGGACTCTGCGGCCACCATTTTTAATCAGTTCTATGGCCCGAGCATGCTTCATGTTCTTGGTGGTTTCCCCATTGATCTCTAGAATTTCATCGCCAATCTGTCAACATGACGAAAGAGCAGAATCTAGGATTAAAATCAGGCCTTCAGCAGAAGAACGCCACAACTTGAGTATGTCACTTAAGGGAATATAGTATTTAACATATTGGTTTATGTCTAGGAACTCTGCTCACTTGAATGTGCATGAATCAGTTAGCCTGGTTTAGAAAGTCAAGAATTGATCAGGAAAGGAAAACAAAGGTTGTGGAATAGACCATCAGCACTCTGGCTACAGTGGAGCTATGTTGAGTTACATCAGCTATCTGGTGCTATAAGTTTACCCTTAAAAAAATCTTTCCAAATATTAACATTTCTTGCATTACTTTTTGGAAGAAGAGAATACACTGGTTGTACAGGTATTAAATAAACAGCATCACAGGTGTGCATGTTGTCTGCAGACCTATAAAAAAAAAAAGTGATAGACCTCTTCTCTGAGAACCTCTCAGTCAATCCCATGAAGCTTTTTGCATGTGCTTAACTGTTGGAATGACTGGGACTACTGACATACCTAAAGTTAAATTAGACCTACCACAGCAAGGTATTGCATACACAGGGTCGCTAGAGGTAGCACGTGACGTCTCGGGTTACAACAGTGACAAATTATGCAATACTTTAGTAACTCACTAGTGAGTGTGTGTTATGCAGGCTCCTCTCGGTACCTTACCTGTAGAGCATTTAAGTCTGTTACAGGCCCAGCTAGGAAATTTTAGCTCAAACTGTAGCAGCTCATGCTTTCAGCTCTAGAGGTTCCTGGTTCAATCCCCAGTGTGTTGGCCAAGATGGCAGCTTATCACACTTTCTTTCATGCATGAACCTTGCTACGTTTTTTAAAGAAAAGTGAAACATTAACATTTGGGGATGATGTCTGGAATAAGGGCTGGGATTTGGTCAGCAACTGATTGAGCTTCAAAAGACGGGGGTCAAATAGAAGCCAACATACGGAGCAAGTGCAGCTTCTGACAGAAGCCAGCTATTGACAGGTTGGTAAGCAAGATAATAGAGATTAAAAGGAGCTACTGCCTTTTTCTCTTGTCATTTCATTTTTGTTGCAAATAGATTTTTCCCCCAACTCTCTTTTTGTACTTACCCTCATCTTTCCACACCTCTCAGCTGGACCATCCTCAGCTAACCGCAACACATAGAGATCCATATTATACTCTCGGCCACCTCGCAGGCTAAAGCCAAATCCTTTGGCTCCTCTTTCCAGTTCAACGGTGTAAAAATCTTGGTCCTGCTGGAGGGAAGACAATTGGTACAGAACTGAACAAGAAGTTGAACTCTGTGCTGTTGCCGGGCCTGGCAAATATTTAACAATGGACATTAAATCGTCTTAATAAAAATATCTCTCTACAAGGTTTATTTTCATACAAAGACAAAGGCTTCTCGTTGCTCCTAAAGACCCAAACTGTGATTCAAAGAGTGTTTGTTAATGGTCTGCAAAGAGCTGGTTGGTCCCGTGGTGCCAGCTACTCCTTCTTGTTAGCTGCTGGCACATTCTATTCAAGACTACTAAAAAGCCATGCAATTCTTCTCTCTACAGCAGAGGAATTGCTGTATTACCACAAAGATGCTTAGCAATCAGTCATGAGAGTGGTTATCACGGCAGTTGCCGGTGGGAGGGGAAGTATCCATGAGATAATCTCTCTGTTATTAAGCTGTGTCCTATACTATGATAAACCCAAAGAACCCATGCTATAGCCCTCTTATCAAACTTTGATTTTTCTTTTTTGCCCTCTGAATCTATCATTTGGTGCACAGTAATACCTTCAGGCTAGCCCCCTCAGAGAACACACTCCAGTAAACAAACACATACATTATTACTGTCAGAAGATATTTAGTTGTCTTTGTTTTTAATCCTGATGCAGCTCTGTGTTTGAAGTGTTTGTCATATGAAACAACATCAACGCATATTAAAACTCGAATCAGTGATCCCTCTTTCGCAGACAAACTGGAGGAGGGAATCTAGCCTCACAAGAGAAATTTTCTAGGGAGAACACTTTAAGCACAAGCCTTGAGCTGACTGGAACCACGTTTGCATGGTAAACCAAGCAAATCAGAAAGGCATCCCTTACCTGTGCTGCCTGGGGTGGTTTGAAATCAAACTGGGATTCCTGCTTTGGTTTTGTGTTGTTCCTGTTGAAATGAATGAGAGAGAGGAAGAGAGAGGGGGAAAAAAACAACTCATGGGAAATGAAGATGACTCAGAAGTAACCAAAGAAATAGCACATCAACATGCTCGCCTCAAAGAAAATTAGCTGACCTGGGCTCCTGGGGTATCTGCTGAGGAGTATGTGTGGTTGTAATCGTAGCAATTTTTTCAGCGTTGGTCAATAAAGTAGCATTGGAGGATTCTGTAAAACAACATGGTGCTTCTTGTGAGAAAGATCTTAAATCAGATAATTTATTCAAAGACAAATGTATGCTTTGCAATGGGATTTTACTGGGAAGTATCAAAAACATTTTTTTAAGAATGTGCCTGAGAGGGAAGCGCACTGGCTCATCTTTAATAAATCCAGCAATTGAAAGGAGAATTTTGTTACTAGGTAACGATTAAGTATTTATCTCAACACACACTGTGCAATGATTGCCCCAAACCCCTTAAATATATAGAAAGCTTTTGATAAAGAAAATAATAATAGGAAAATAAAGATGATAGAATTTCTCTCAGCCTTCTATAAATGCAGCCACATGCAACAGCACTGCAACTATACATCTGCAAGGACTTTTTAACCAAGAGTTGCACATTGGAATTTTACATGATGCTGATAGTCCTCTTTGCTTGACTTTTTCTAGTGGTTGCCTTTAGATACAGAAGATTCCGCTACAGCCTCGCTTCTGCCCCTGTGATCCTTATAACAGAAAGTCTTTTAAACACTAACCTGTCACTGCTGTTACTATATTCTGTGCGCTTTCAATAACAAAGAAAATTCTTGAATGTTCAAGACATCTCTAAGTCCATTACCAATGAAAAATTAATAAGGGGTTAGGGGGTGGGATGCCTGAATCAGAAATAACTGGTAAATGTAAATTGTGTACAGCAAATTATCCCACTAAAGTAATGAATTTTATATTTTTATGTAAATTGGATTTATTCTCCAGTAACCAAATTTCATCAGCATTTTCATTAATCTCAAGGAAATTCTGAGAGCAGTAATTCTGAAAAGGCAAACAAGTAAATCAGAAAAATATTTAGGAAGTTTGGACTAGATGTGTTCCATTATCCACCTCACTATTGGGAGCTAAGGCTAATCTTTTTAAAAATATAGGATAATTAAGGATCATGGAATGTTTTGTTGCTTGATCAGCAACACATACGCCAAATCTTAAGTACTTCAAAAGTCAGAAGATCGTTTGGGTTATTTTTTATAGGAACACTAAAATAGTCCATAAACCACAATGTACTCAATACTGTCTCCATCTGAATCTGTACCTTTAAAGTTTTTGTTATGGGATATATCGAATAAAGGCCTAATCTAAAACTTATTGATGACAATGGTAGTTTTCTATTGACTTAACACTCTGGACGTGATCAAAAACACATGGGTTTCCACAACTCTCTCTAATATTTAACCAATTGTGCTGTTCAAATTCTTATTGTTCATTAAAATACGGTCTATTGCACATTCTATGCTCAGTGTAATACACATTCCCTTGGAGTGGCGAGACTTGTACCAGACACACACAAAAACTGAAGGGTGAGATTTTTAAAGTCTTCAGCATTGGCCTAACTCTGCTCTGAGTGAACCATGGAAGCATAGAACTGGAAGGGACCTCAAGAGGTCATACAGTCCAGTCCCCTGCACTCACGGCAGGACCAAGTACTGCCCCTGACAGATGTTTTGGGTTTTATGGGGGTTTTTATGGGGGGTTTTACCACTGACTTCAATAGGAGCAGTTAGGCCAATTCTGATCCAACCCAATACCCTGATCTGAATGCCCACCAATTTTCTGGGAGGAAGGACTGGAATCTGAGCCCATTTTGGGAAGAGGCCTGGAATATGAATTTTGCAAGTGGAAGAAAAGATAGATTTGCAGTTAAGTCATAAAAATGAGAGACTTGGTTTCTATTTTCTGCTCTGCTACAGATTTTCTTAATAGCTTTGGGCCAGGCACAAACGAGAAAGACTGGGGGCAAAAAAGGAGCCATACGAAACCAAACCATATACCCAGATACAAATACACTTGAAGCATTGTGAGTGTTTGAAATCTGGATCTGGAAATTAGGCCCTTTGCAATGTTAAGTGTCCATGATCACAGATCCTATGCATTCTCCGTAAGTGTATGTTATACTGATCCTTATTGAAAGTGGTGCTGGACAGCATTAGAAACTACAGAATGCACTCAGTGCATACACTATTGATGAAAGTTAAGGGATAAGCTCAAGAAAGCATTCGTACATAGAGAGAAATTCCCACATATCTACAGGATTACAGTAATCAATACGTGAATAAAGGACTTGAAAATCTTTGAACTCCTCCTTGCTTGGCCATTTTGGAAAGTGCTCTCTTGGAAGTCTGCAGAAGTGAGTATTTTCGAGGAAAAGACATCTGTAAAATGGTTATAATAGATGGAACAAGTTGTACACTCTGAAAGAGGACATTCGATATTTATGTTTACATGAGAGCAAGTGCTGAGAGTTTTAATGACATTTGCTTGGGAAATCACAACAAACAAATATATCCACCATTTATGATAATTATGATTTCTGAAGCTAATCTAAACAAACTTGTTGAGAACAGAAATCACCAAAAGCACTGGGAACACATGATATTCAAGGTACAAATGGAAGCCTGTTCCCTGTAGTCAAGAGCAGTGATAACTGTTGACTCAATGAATACAGCAGTAATATCTAGGATTACCTTTTCAGAAAATCTTGGTCTTTAGAAAAGACTTTCCCCCCTACTGTAGGTAGTTACAGTGTCTTACCAATAATAAATAATCAAATAAATACGCAGTACTTATATACTAAGTTCCCTGTAAGCTGCGCGGTCATGCAGCAGCCTATTTAGCACCACGCAGGTGCTCAGGGACCAGCTGCGGCCAGGGAGGGGCGGCCCGGACCTGCTGCAGCCAAGGGAGGGGAGCCTTTCCCCCCCAGCCCAGGTGCTGCTGCGGGGAGACAGAGCTGGGGGAGTCCTCTCTCCCCGCCATAGCCCCGGAGCACCCTCCTGCACACCAAACCCCTCATCCCTGGCCACACCCCAGAGCCTGGATCTCCCGCACCCCAACCCTCTGCCCCAGCCCTGAGCCCCTCATCCCCGGCCCCACCCGGGAGCCCTGACCCCCCAAACACCTCAACCCTCCGCCCCAGCCCTGAGCCCCCTCCAACACTCCAAACCCCTCTGCCCCACCCCCACACCACATGAATTTTGTTATGTGCACCAATATGGAGGTGATGTGTCACACATCACCTCCGTATTGGTGCACATAACAAAATTCATTCCACACATGTGTGCGGAAAATTAGAGGGAACACTGCTTATAGCATGATTTTTATCCAAGGCACATCCTCCCCTCGCTGGCAGGGTGAAGCCCACTGAATACCACGGAGGTATTCTTTAGAAATCATTAGCATGAATCCAGCTGGCGTGGGTAACAATACCAGTGAAGAAGAACAGTGTAGGTCTAGCACGGACCCTGGGGATGCACTGAGCTCGCTATCTCGCTCTGAAGCCTATGCTGCATTGTCATCACTTCTATTGTTACCTGCACTAGTTGGATTCACACCAGCTCAGGTCAGCTAGCCCATGAACAGCTTTTGCTGTGTAGACATATCCTGCGTCCTTGTAAAAATGGCATACCTCCCCCTGCTGGATGGGAGGCCTGAGGGCTATTTTCATTCCTCTGAAGGGCTACAATCTGAAGTAACCGCGATCTAACATGGCTGAGCTTATTGATTACTTTAGCCTTGTCTGCACGGACTCTCCGTTTGCTAATGAACTTTCATTCATAGATTCATCAATGTTAAGGCCAGAAGGGACCATTATGAACATCTAGTCTGACTTCCTGTATAAACACAGGCCAGAGAATTTCACCCAGCAATTCCTGCCCCAAGCCTATATCATTTCTGGTTGAGCTAGAGCCTTAGACAGACATTCAAACTTGAGGTAAAGAATTTGAGTGACACAGAATCCACCACGTCATTAGGTAAGTTGTTCCGATGATTAATTATCTTCACTTTTAAAAAAAATGTTAAAAATTCTCGTCTGAATTTGACTAGCTTCTGCTTCAAGCCCAAGTGAACACAGAAACAAATAAAACACCTGGCTCTCCAATCACTCTAAGGTCTTCTTTCCTGCCTAACCTCGTTTGCATTACGCTTCTGTCATCTGGTATTTCTCCCTGGTGACTCTGAGGGAAGTTCCCTATAATGCCAGTTTGCATTAATGGAAGGTCTGTGCCTCAATTAGAAGAAGAGTGATTTGAAGATGCTGGCTGGAAGCTTTTCTGGAAATGTATCTAATGCTGGGACTGTATTTTCTTGCATTGGTTTATTTTATTTTAAACTATAGGACACCTTGTAACAGATGTCCCTTTCCCCACTAACTGGGTGGGTGTGGTTTGAGAGAGGCTGAGGAAAGTAAAGTAAAACGAACTTTGCTTGTTGGGGGTGACGCTGTCTGGAGCCAGCCAGCCTCTGTGCAGAGACACACACTGCTTGTGGGCACTGGCTGCATTAAAGAACTGTTGGATTTTAAGACAACATGGTCTTGTCTAATTCACTTGGGCATCCCTGAGGCTACAATCTGCTCCCAAAATAAACTGTTTCTAAATTGTACTGAATTCAAACAGCACACAAGCCACATAAACCTTGCATTGCCATTTTGGTATGACATGGAGACTGGGTACAAACAGAATACAATAACCTTGTTCCTTAGGAGGTCATGCAAAGAATACCAAGTAGATCAACAATACATCTTAGGTACTGATGAAATTCCACAACACGGTTCTGGGTCTATCTTTAGACCACACTAGCATAAGAGTTAGTAATTGTCAACAGATGTGCAGTATTTTTACTAACTTTTTATAAAAAGGCTCGAGATACAAGGCGAGCATCCTCTCTGAATAATTTCTACTGTCCTCCCTGCTTTGAAATGTGAAGAGCCATCTATCTAATTGACTTAAAGGTTGCCTAGTTTTACTAACTTCTGTAAGAACCACTATATCATTTGCTGAAAGGCTGTTTGCAAATTTTTACTTTAAATTAGATCTCCTCAAATCACCTTTAACAACAGAGATTGCTGTCTCCACTGCCACCATCAGAAAGCTTTGCTAAGTCAAGCTAACTCAATAAGTACCAACCAACACTTCAAGTTCAGGCTCAGGGATGAAACAGACAGACATTGCTTCCAGTTTTGTTCCCATGCGAAACATTCATTCCCAGTGTACATTTCCCCCTATCCTGGAAAGATTTATGCATGCGACTGACTGGATGTACTGGAGCAGTCCCGCTGCTTTCTCGGCCAGTTTCAGTGGGAGTACTCAGGAAGGTGTAAAGTTCAGTGAATGCAGGATCAGGGCCTAAATTAGTAAAGATCAAAATAACTATCTAAAATATGTGAAGGCACTATGGGCCAAATTCTGCCCTTGGATAGATATGTGCAACTCCCATGGACCTCAATGGGCACTATACAAGTATTTATGGGACAGAACGTATCTACATATCCACATACATACAGATGCTTTTTAATCATTTCTTGGCTTTGACACTAGTGCACCTCGGTCCCTCCTATTCTCTGCCTGTAGTGCAGCGTAGTAGAGTCTCCCTTGTGGGCTGTGATACTTTGGTCTCATTTCCGTTGCTGGGCTTAGTGTGTGGGTGCTGGATGTTGTTGGTGGCCTGTGATATCCAGGTGGTCAGACTAGATGGGCTTGTTGGCCCTTCTGGCCTTAAACTGTAGGACTCTCTCTCAGAGGCCCTAGGATTATCACACAGTAAAAATAACTTTTTAACAAGTTTTTCATTTCATTAGTAAGCGATGCCAACACTTGTGATCTTCTCATGATATTTGGCTGTGGAGAAAAGCTTGAAAATATGACCCCTAAAGGCTCCAAATCCAGAAGTCTGATGAAAAAAACCCAATATGGATTTTTAAAAAACCTCATGATTTTAAAGCAAATCACTCCTGATTTTCTTGGGGGGAGGGGGGAAGGGAAGGAAAGAGGGGGGCTGCACCATGACTTTTGAATGCTTGCTGAGTAAAATTGACAAATCACCTTGAACTGCAAAGTGAAAGTTAAAACAAAGGCCTGAATTCTGCAGTGACACCCGTGTAAAGATCATTCCCTTCTTACTTCGCACTCCTTTGCCTTTCTTTCCTTTCAGCGTGGAATGCCTTCAGAACAGCCTTAGCTGAGCATTGCCTGCATGTCTTTCTCCCAGCTTAAATAGAGTTAACGTGGTATGTTGTGTCTCCCATAATCCTGTTACGTGTGTTTGGGTGCACACGGCTGGCATGTTTCCGACACACACACACACTGACTGGCTGAGTATGTGTGTGGGAGAGGAAATCCTCTCTTATGTGAAGATGCTTAAACCGTTCAAGATTTTTATAACTCAGATGTCAACGTCTCTCAATTTTATTCAGTTGCCGGAACAAGGTAATGAACCACTTTTCTCTAGGTCTCTATTCAACATTGGCACATACAGGCCAGTTCAGATTCCAGCCTATCTGATTTATAGTCATTTCATTATTCATGAATACTCAATTCACTGGAAGCAGCAGAGGATCACACAGAGTTTGACCTGCTGCTTAGCAATATAAGGAAAAAGCCCTGAAATGTACAGAATATCTCATCCTAAATATAAGTGGTTTATAAAGACAGATACGTTCTGGTCTTCACCAGTTTAAATTTTGATAACTAAGAGCCCTGTAATCAGGCTTCTTGGGTAAGGCATGAATTTATGGTTCAGGTTGTGATTTTCAAAGGAGTCTTGGAGCATGTCTACACTGCAAAGAAAAACCTGTGGCGCGGAGTCTGAGGGGCTGGGTCAACGGACTCAGGCTCGCAGGACTTGGGCTGTATGGCTAAAAATAGCAGTGTAGACATTCCCACTGGAGTTGGCAGCCTCGGTTCTGAAAGCTGATGAGTGGGGAGGGTCTTGGAACCTAGGGTCCAGCCCAATAGGGAACACCTGCTCAGTTATTTTTAGCCCTGCAGCCCGAGCACTGTGACCTGGGCTGTGACATTCGGTGCTATGGGGTTTTCTTTGCATTGTAGACATACCCTTAGAGCAGGGGTCGGCAACCTTTCAGAAGTGGGGTGCCGAGTCTTCATTTATTCACTCTGATTTAAGGTTTGGCGTGCCGGTCATACATTTGAACGTTTTTAGAAGGTCTCTTTCTCTAAGTCTATAATATATAACTAAACTATTGTTGTATGTAAAGTAAATAAGGTTTTTAAAATGTTTAAGAAGCTTCATTTAAAATTAAACTAAAATGCAGAGCCCCCCGGACCGGTGGCCAGGACCCGGGCAGTGAGAGTGCCGCTGAAAATCAGCTCGCGTGCCGCCTTCGGCACCCGTGCCATAGGTTGCCTACCCCTGCCTTAGAGAATTAGGCACCACTGAATTTTTCCACTGGAAACTGGACATGTGACTCCTTTATGCTCCTTTGAAAATCCCTGGCTCAATTCATAATTTCTCTCCAGCTCTCTAAAAATATTCACTGCCATAAACTCTCTGTTTCATAGATACAGAGTACAATATGGCTTGTGTGATAGACACCGAAGTATAAGTGACAGCACAATGTTTCCAGTCAGACTGTGGGGTGAAAAAACCTCATGTTAATAGTTTTCATTGCAATGGGCTGTCTTATTTGAGCCAATTTTTCCTTAATTGCACTCTTTCTACATTTAATTGAGTTTTCTGGACTGCAAATAATATATTGCACGATTCTCAAAATGCTCATTAGGATTGAATCAGGGCCGTCAAATGTTATAAACATTGATTCAGCTTGACACGAACAGGACGGCAGGAGAGAATTTCTACGAAGCAAATTTAGACTACAGACCAATCCAGAGCATACAATTTACAGTGAATCAATAAAAGATATGGGATTCAGAACCATAACGATTTAATCCTACTACAGAAATATCCCTAACATTTATGCCTTGTTCTTAATGGTATGGTCAGGGATAGGTTTGGGAAAAGAGTTCTTCCCAATTCAATCCTAGGGCTTGTCTGCATGAACACTTAGTTTGCAGCAAGCGGGGGTATAAATCTACCCCGTTCTATCCTGCCATGCACAATGTCTNTGATTTTCAGTGGCACTCACACTGCCCAGGTCCTGGCCACCGGTCCGGGGGGCTCTGCATTTTAATTTAATTTTAAGTGAAGCTTCTTAAACATTTTAAAAACCTTATTTACTTTACAGACAACAATAGTTTAGTTATATATTATAGACTTATAGAAAGAGACCTTCTAAAAATGTTAAAATGTATGACTGGCACACGAAACCTTAAATTAGAGTGAATAAATGACGCCTCGGCACCCCACTTCTGAAAGGTTGCTGACCCCTGGTGCAGACCCTGCTGCCTCTCACTAACAGTTCCTTAGCACATAGCAGGGTAGATTTACACCTCAGCTTGCCACAAACAAAGTGTTTGTGTTGCTAAGTCTCTAGGCACGGTGCAGATCCATTAATTGTTTTGAAGCACGCTATGACCAGGTCTGGCCCCAGCTATCAGACACATTAAGTAATTCCTGGGACAATAACATTTTGGAGCAGTGAAACCCCATCTCGGCGTAACTCCTGAACCAATCAGTTGTGAGCACCTTGAGAGCCAAAGCATTTCAAACTGCACTGAGATCATTCCTAAAGCAACTTGCCCTGAATAAAAACAAAGCTTCTTTTCAAACAGCTTAAATCATGACAATGTGTTTATCCCGTTCTGTGATCCCTTTTGCTATATAGACTGCTTGTGTATATGTAAAACCTCGGGGACTTCATGCCTTACAGGGCATGCATCCTCTCCTAAATATTCTAATGCAGCATTATCACTGCAAAAATCAAATAAAGTTTCAAAATCCACAGAGATGTGGGTCTCATTTACAGAAGGTAGTTTTAAAGAGACAGTTGGAGGAATGCAGGAGGGAGGGGATCTTAATTTCTGACCAGACTTAGCGCCTCTTTTTTTTAAAAGCTGATTTCCAGTTATAGGAAGAGGGGGGAGGGAGGAGGGCGGGAAGAGACATGGTTGTATGACAGTGGCAAACTTCTCAATGCTAACTCCAGCCTGGTGGGTTGAGAATGGAAACGTGCAAGTCTGTGCAACTCAAAGTGACAGGAAAAGCCAAAGAGAAATAAAAACATTTGGATGAGACAGAAATGAGCATATACTTTACCATCCCCTGGAATGATGCGCAGAGTAACAGTGTTTCCTGCTTCTTTAATTAAGTTGACAATATCTGAATGCGATTTGTTGGTGATGGAACATCCATTAACAGCCAAGATCCGGTCTCCTACTTTCAGCTTGCCACAGCGGTCTGCGGGGCTCCCCTCAATTATCCGACCTATTTTGTGAGGCATGGCCACACATGCATTTCCTGCTTTTGTATTGGTTTTGTTTTTGTTTTTAATTGTTTATATACATGGGACAGCGGTGAAGGGGAAAAGGAGAAAAAGGGTTGAAAAGGGAAAGAGAAGGTTAAGGGTTAATTAATTAATGCATCAAGCAAAAGTTATTAATGGATAGCATTGCTGCCACTGTTCAAAACATTGGCAATCAACTATACGAGTGCAAAGTGCTTCACCTGAACTTACTACCGTTACAAGCAGGTGTTTCCTATAGTTAGATAGCTAATCCACCAAAACTCTGACCCGTCATTTGGTTACAAATGGTGGGATTTTTAGAGACTACAACTGCACTCAACAGTCCAAAAATAACCCGACTGAGCTTTTATTTTTGTACTGCAACCTTCAAACTGCTGGTAGAAAACTCAACCTTGCTGCTTGTAGATTACATCAGTCAGCATCTCTCGTCTTTATCTCAGCCAGCTGCTGCTCAAGCTTCTGCCAATGTTTTGTTCTTTCTCAATTTAGAAAGATAATCACTCTATGCCTAGTAAGGAGTCTGGCTCCCCTTTTAACCACAGAGATCTAGTCTATCAATGCTGCACGGGAAAGCAATAAGACATTGTTTCTTCCATAGTGAACAAAGGAAGCACTAGGCAAGGAGCAGGGCCACTAGAGATGGGCCAAGACTGACATACCTGACCTGCTCGGTACCACCAACCTCCTCATAACCACTTGTTAACTCTTCCCATTTTATGATCTTAAAGGGCATAGGGTTGCGGGTGGGGGAGAGGGAGGAGAAGGGGAAATGAGGCACTCCTGATTTAAATAGCTCTAAAACCACAGGCAGAACAATCCAAATATCTAAGAGAGATACACAGCAAGAGCATTTTGTGAGGAATGCATTACAGACTCAGAAATGTCTTCCCACCGGACACAATCACTTTGTACGGGGCTGAGCACCACTGAAATCAATGTGACTGGAGGATGCTCAACATCTTGCAGAACTGAGGCTAGAGGAGACAGAACTCAGGTCAAACCAACCATCTAGCTTCCTGAAACTGCAGACAAGCCCAGACATGCAACACGTGATAAGTGGAGCATGAGATTGTGAGGCACGCAGTGACAACTCTGTATCCGGAATACATCCATCCCCAAAAGGCAGTTCTGTGTATATGCTGTAATCATTTATTTTATTAGTAGTTTTAGAGATATACGCTGCTACATGGGTTACAGTACCAAAAAGACCATAAAGAAGAAAGGGCTAAAAAACGGGGATATGACAAGGTGGGAAACGCACGCTCATCACCAGCAGTAAGGATTATTATAAATGGGATGGTATTTCTCAATAGTGAGCAAATTCCTCTCTCATACAGACAATCATCGGACTGCTCATTTCAGTGGATGTTTTGTGGGCATCAAAATCAGAAATTCATTTTCAATCTACCCTATTTACTGATCAGAGATGACGGACCCATGCTCAGGTGACCAGGGAAGTTTTTGAATCAGTTTGGCCCATCTCTAAAGACCACCCATGTGAGAAACTACAGGTACAAGGCAAGCAACTGCATAGCTCAGGACAAGCATCTCATGCAGAATATTAGGGAAAAGTTCAATGTACTCAAAAATTCAAGGAAAAATAGTCAAAGGTCAAAACACATCACTGTGGAAACCCTACAGAAATTATATAACAGCAGCTTTCATTTCGCTAACATTTCTGGTTCAAGTAAACAACTTTTTACCTCATGACAAAGTTTCTTTACGGAGAAAAAAGCACAGTATCTCTCACATCTAGTCATATCTATTTTAACTACTTTCAAGTACATAAAATCTCTCTCCATATTCAGTTTACACTTTAATAGATCATTGTGCTTTGGTATAAAAATGCCTAGGCCCAAATTGCAGTAGTGAGGTACTGAGGGACGCATGGGGCTGCCCTCCTCCAGCAGGAGCTTGGGGACGGACTGTACCTGAGACACTGTCTTCACGACTCTCTTTTCCCCCGAAAATTTCCACTGTAGCTGCTCTACCGGTGCTAAGCACGACTGCTCTCGAAGGCGTGGTAGTTAAAGCACTATGCTAGTGCTCTCACCAGTGATAGCAAGGGTGGGAAATTTTAGGGAGAAAAGCCAGCGAGAGGCACTTCCTTCCCCAAGCTCGCCAGTGCACCAGGGGAACATTGCAGGTTGCATAGGATGGTGCAGTCTACTTAGCCAGGTGTGCCCAACCTGCTACACAGGGTAGTGTGGAAGGAGCAGAGCTACTGCTCTGCCTCCTCGTTTCTATACTTCCCTGAGCACAGAAGTCAATATTGCCCCTGGCCTCATGCAGGGTATTAATTTCCATCACAACCTTCCTTCCATTTCTACATCCCCACACAAACGCCACCCCCCACTCTCTGTCATTGCTTTAGTTAATTGTTGTTTCAAAAATACCCCTCTTTAGCTATGCAGAAAGAATTACATCTTCCTGGCAAGAATCAAACGGCTCGGAAGGGGTTCTTCAGAGATGCATGCAGGTGCACCTACGCTGACCCACGTACCACACCGGGCTCTCTTAAGAAAGCACAGGTGACCAAATTCATTAAAGCAGCATACAGACAGAGTCATGTCAGCTGCTCATTTTCCGCTATCCAAATGAAGTGTGTGTTTGGGAGAAGGAGGCAGCAGGAGCTTAAGGAGATGAGCTATCTTTCTGATTTTATGGCGACCATTAACGTTTTAGCAGTTTCCAGATATCAGCTTGCTCATCCCCCTATGGTGAGCCAAGAGCATCCCTACGAACCCGAAAGAAAAGCTAATCAGTGTAACAGTTGCTATTTTTAAATGAACTGAATCTCCACTGATAACAGGGGGCAAAATTTCAATCATTCAGTTATTTCCATCCTGCAATATCACGTGCCCCTTCTTCACAGGTTCCCCCTGCTATTTGATGGACAGCACAATCCAACCCAGGGCACGTGGTTAACACACGACTGCAAACTAGCTCTGGAGTGCACTCAAGGAGTGCCAGTCATTGGCACTGCTGGGGGGGCTGTTTACAATAGCCATCTGTGTGTTTTAATTCACTGTGGCGCAAACACCTACTAATGCTCAGCACTCAATGAAGTTATTCATTACACAAATCAAGGCTTGTTCATGAATTTTAATTGATTTAGATCCTAGCTACTCTTGACCGCACCACGGCATTCAAACTCTTGTCTCATTAGAGGTGCTTGGACAATTCCCAGGACTTACCAAAAGTTGTCCCTGCCTCGGGCCTGCTAACTGAGGACACAATCACAAAGCCAAAGCCTTCATTTTCTCCCCGGCGGATTTCGACGTCGTACGGCTGCACCACTGTGCTGACCACGCCACTTCCCCCGCCCCCGCCACTGCCAATGCCGCTGGTGCTGCCGCTGCCCGAGCTCACAGTGTTTAAGGAGTTCTGGCTTCCCTGCGGGGTCCGCTTTTCCTCCGTCAGGGAAGCTGGCTGGTTGCTGCTGTGGTGTGAAGAGGCTGGAGAAGGGACTTCGTTCTCTGCTTTTGGAACTGCAGAAGAAATGCAGGAGTCTCACTGAACGGTCTGCAGAGCACATTGTTTATAGCATTACAAATGTTCGGCGACAGAAAGACATGCCTATGATAAATGGCAGAACAGGTCTATTTTACTGTGAGTGGATGACTGGAAATATTTACTTTGTGCATCTTGTACTCAGTCATTATCAGCTGCCACCACCAGTTTGAAACAAGACGGAAAACACACACGCGTGGCAGGCGTGCAAATGCTTGCATGTGGGTGCAGTAGCACAACTAAGGCCTTGTCTTCACAGAGAAGTTGCACCGATTTAACTAAAGGAGTGATGTTGCACTGAGTTAAACCAGTGCAACTTTGTGTGTGTGGATGCTCTACACCGTTTTAAATCTGGTTTACATTGGTTCAGCTTGTCCCTGTTAAATACCACCATACTACACATTTAGTTAAACTGGAGCACCTTTGTATACATTCCGGGCCTAAGAGAAGATGCAGGGTTAAGTACCACTAACTACCTAGATTGCACCACTTGTATATTATAAAGCAACCCCCATAGGTAGGTTTGAGTTAGGGCATGTCGATACTTACCTCCGGAGCGATCGATCCAGCAGGGGTCGATTTATGGCATCTAGTGAAGACGCGATAAATCGACTACTGAGCGCTCTCCCGTCGACTCAGGTACTCCACTGGAGCGAGAGGCGCAGGCAGAGTCAACGGGGGAGCGTCAGCAGTTGACTTACCGCAGTGAAGACACCGCGGTGAGTAGACCTAGGTACGTCGACTTCAGCGACGTTATTCACGTAGCTGAAGTTGTGTAACTTAGATCGATCCCCCTCGCGGTGTAGACCAGGCTTTAGAGTCTTGCTAACACACACTTATTTCCAGTGCATAATACTGAATAGTACTATTGAAAGAGCACGTCTGCCATAGTAAGCGCATTGTGATCGGATCATCTCACTGTTGCATGTTTGTACAATGCCTCGTACAACAGGGATGTAGTCTAGGCACTACAACAGTACAGATCATGAACAACAGAAGTCGTTGGCGGTGTTACAACAAAAGCTAATGATCATTAAACAACATCTTAACAAATAAAGCCAGACAGAAAAATGAGCTTTTGAACGTCATTACCCATCAAGAGACCAAGACAAAGGCACTGCACAAATATTGGATATAAAGGCAAATATGCAACCATCACCCTGTGCAAATCCTAGACTCTAACAATCTCAAACCCTCTCGACACAAGGGTAAGGGGAGCCGTAGGGAACCAAAAGCTCAGACACAATATAATCTAAATCTTTTTATGCCAGTTTCTAGCCTGGATTAAAAAAATTAACAAAAAATCCCCACCTCTATAAAACCAATCCTCTCTTACAGGATCTACAATGGTAAAGTCAAACACCACAGTATTTACTCCAGTGCTGTAGGCTGTTATAGCAAATAATTTATGCTCCACTTGCACTACATTGTTGAAAGTATTAGTTAAGAAATAAGCACATATTTCACATTGCCTGCAAGAAGCCCATCTGTGGTTCAACGTATAAGAACAAGGGGCAGTTTTAGAGAGGCTGTGACAGTCTTAACTACTTTTGTGTGTTTATTTTTCAATCTGAAGGTTACTTTGATGCTCCTTTAAGCTTAAAATACCTCACTCCCTATTCTTCTGCTGACATCTCACCTTGAAGGTCTATTTCACATCTCTGTCTAGAAATGGCCCCAGACCAAAATACCAAACCTAAACTTCCAATACCAAACCAATTCCAATACCTAAACTTCCAATACCAAACCAATTCCAATACCTAAACTTCCAATACCAAACCAATTCCAATACCTAAACTTCCAATACCTAAACAAAATACCAAACCTAAACAAAATACCAAACCTGAAATTTGGGTGCAGATGGAGCAAAATCTCAGTGCTACCAGTCAACAGGAGTGATACATAAATCAACTATCATTCAGAAGGCTCTTCATCATGAGCTCGCTAGCTGCATTGTCATTTTCTTTGACAACACCACATTTTTACAGATTTGCAAGAACAACAAAACAATGTTTTGTTCTTGCCTCTGTTTTTCCCCTCACCCAAGCCATGTTCGGCGTCGGGAATGGTTATATTTTCATCTTGGATCAATTTGGGAACACCCTAGCTTTTGAATATGGTGCTTACAAAATGAAAAAGCAGAGAAGAGTTTCAAACAACTCTACTTTGCATCAGTCTTCAACGGTCTCTCAAGGACAGAACTGAAGGGATGTGCTGAGAGGAAACGTGGTCTAACGGCTAGGGAACAGGGCCTCTGGAGACCTGTATGGCAGTCCTGCGTGTGACCCTGAGCAGGTGATTTTCCCTCTCTGTGCCTCTGTCCCTCCCCTCTGCCCCTTTCTGTCTTGTCTATTTAGATTGTAAGTTCCTCAGGGCAGGGACACTCTCGTACTGGGTGTCTGAGCATCATGAAGCTATCATAATACATATTAAGTAATGACAACAACAACGATTCGTGTTAGTGAACGGGTTGAACAGAAACCCGAACAAGGACTGAAGAGGCCCAGGCTGCTTACAAACAGAGAATCTTGATACATGTTTAACCAGAAAGAAACCTATATTTAAACCATATCTGAACAGCCAAAATATAAAATAAAGTAAAAATCAACACAAAGGGTCAAATAATATCTGTGTCCATAACGGTATTCCCATTTTTGCAAGAATATTATGAGAAGGAGCTTTTGATCGTTAGCAAGCAGATCACTGGACACAGATTGAAAATAGTCAAAGCTGTGCCCACCCGGTCACATGGCAACATACCTGTGTATACCACTTTGCGCCTTACAGTTAGATTGACATGACCTTGCTTGGCAGCCTGTTGCATAAGCTGGACTACAAGCTGGTGAGATTTTCCGACCACAGGTGTTCCGTCCACACAGATCAGTTCATCTCCAGATCTCAGGCGACCATCGGCATCAGCAGCGCCCACTGGTACAATGTGACCAATGTAAATCTGATGAATTAAAAAAAAATGAGAGAGAGAGAGAGATGTTGAATGAGCACGTACCCACCAATCAGACAGACAGCTGGAAATCACAGGAGAGCGGTAATGAGATCTGGAGCCTCGGTCTGAGTGTGACCCAAATCAACAGCATCCAAAAGACAGTAACGTGTGTCAGCTGTTCTACACAGTGGCCTCTAGTAAGTAACAGTCCAGGTGTTAGTAGACACCTGTCCACGTCATGAAATCAGCATAAAAACTACTGGCATATTCTGTTTCCACTATTACTATACCATAACTTTGTATCAGATCCCTCAACCTCTACCGATAACGCACTTTGAGAGACATGCTTTATAAAAATGCTCTATAATACAACAGAAAGATGATTAATAGTGTGGTCAGTCCTGCCAGGAAAGCCAAGAGGTGAACTGAGACTGAATTATCCTCTGACCTGTCCCTGGAGTCCTTGAGCCTGAGTCCTCTCTCATGCACACCAATTTCAGTTTAGCCCTACTGAGCTCACGGGGAGTTATTCCACATTTACTCTGGCATGAGAGAAAAATCATGCGGCATAAATGTGACAGGACAGAATACAGAAATGTATATTGCCACTTTCTACGTGTGACCTGCTCAGTGAATAGACAAGAGTATTAGGTGCTCTTAGTCTGGCACCTTTCACGGGTACTAGATTCATGTTTAAGAGGCCCAGAGAATGTGTGTGTTTGCGGGTGCGGGAAGACTGCTCAAAGGTCAAATACAACAACAACAGAAACCGTATTGGAAGTTCTCTCTCGATCAAGGCGCATGGGGGTGGGTGGATAAATCTAGGGGTTTGGTTTGGCCTGGAATACAGATAAGGACCAGCAGTGAAGTTCAGAGCTCCCCTCAAATTTTAGAGGTGTTTGGATGTGTGGTGTTATCTTAGGCCCATCTCTCATTTTAACAGAGATGCTGTTTGCACAGCTCTGCATGCGTTTTTGCAGTGATTCTGGAAGGTAACACTGGTTAACATAAATCCACTTTTTAAAAAGCACTTACAGGTTCTCCAGGCTCATTTCCACCTAGAATCCTAAACCCAAAGCCCGTTTCCTTTCGCCATAGAAAGATATCCTGTTCTTGATAATCTGGAACTGAAGGAAAAGGAGGAAAGGAAATTATTGTTACTTCTAATAAGAAAAGCACAAATTTACACCAAGTCCCCCCGAGACCTCTCAATTTTGTCCTACTAGAAGTGATAAAACTTTGAGATAGAAGATGCACTAGTTGCGCCTTCCTCACTCACAGCGAATAGCACCCTATTACATATGCTGTCCCATTGACAGCTCATGTGGTCCGGTATAGCTCACCATGAGTAAGGATGGCACAAGTGGGCTTTGCAAGGCAAAACAGATTGGAGCCACTTTGCAACGATGAACTAAACAATGATCTACAGTACCTGTATCACCGTGAGCCTTCGGATGAAAGCAAACTCATTCCAAAAGAGTTCCCCAATCAATGCTCAAATTACACACCTATGGAACTTGATCCAGCTTGTGGGGCTTTCTCCCTCAGCCTCCTTCTCTTGGTTTGACTGCAGGAGGTGGTGATTAGGCCTGCTGTATTTATTAGCTGTGCTTCTCTGGCACTCGTGCTTTTTAACGAGGCTCCGTGTTTGGGAACATCCAATCAGACGTTTCCAGACTTCAAGGTATAACTAAAAACGTTCATAGGTTTAATTTGTAAATTACTGCTAGGAATCTGAGGGTTTCTATTTTAATAGCAGGCAGCCAACTGTGAATCACTGTTTGCTTAGCATTGTGATATTAGAATTCATTAATATGACAATCAGTAATAAATCCCAGACTCTTTTACAAATCATTGGTAAATACACTTCTGTCACTGCTAAGCGATAATCTACAATAGAGAATAACTCCATTAGCAACATGATACCATTGCTTTTGTTTTTGTAAGAGAAAAAAGAAACAAGAGGTCTGTATTATGACTTCTGCAGTCATAATTATCTTTTCTACAGCAGTTTCTTACCTGATCTGATCTGCTGACAATGCTTTAAATAACCTTGGGTCAGATCCTCAGTTGGTGTACATCAGAAAAATAAGGTAGCTGATTTACAGCAGCTACAGATGTGACCCTCTATATTTAAAATGATATAAAACTGTAAACCAGACAAAGACAGCTGGAAATGCAGAAGACTACTCATTAGTATGGAAAACCACCGACACTTCTACAATGAATATTACATACACTGAAGTAGTAACCTTGAAGTGCAGTGGAATAAAGATGCTTTATATTAAGTTATTCATGCTTTCTTCCTTCTTTTTGATTTAAATGTGAAATTAATTGCTATCATTAAATGATATCAGAAGACAACTTCAGGTTCATTTAATATTTATTGGTTAGTAACTATAACAGATTAATTTTGTAATATACTCCCGCTAATTTATAATAGTATTATTCCTTTATAGACCAACTGTCTATATCTTTAGTAAAGAAATCACACTCAATTTTCCTCTTTTGAGCTATTCAACTTTACTGCTACAAAAATGATTCATTTTGTTAACAGTCTATAATTATATCTAATATAAAATTAATTGTATAAATACATACATGTATGCAGGATGCGCTTTTATAATCAAACTAAAGCTGGATTCAATATCTAAGAGGAGGGGAACCATTTGTTGTCTTCATTTAGGGCCTTCGCCAAAGCCTCTTGAAGTCAATGAGAAACTTTTCCTTGGCTTCAGTAGGGTTTGGGTTGGGCTCTTACTGCATTTTATGCTGTCTGTGTCTGTTGTACAAAAAGGGTTGGTTCTAATCAAATGGTGTTTTTTTGCTTAGGCTTCAGATTACCGATAATATTATCTCTTTCAAAGACTCAACAATAAATTTAAAATGTAATATGAATACACAGACTGGAAGAGTGGAAATGAAATGAACAGGTGAACGTAAGTCATAGACGTGTGAATTGACATTTCCATTCACACCATTTTACAGCCAATGATTTCTACACCTTCTTTTTACACAATATTGTCTCATTTTAGCTGCTTTGTGGTAATAAATTAAGCTTTAGACCTGTATGTATCATCTCACTCTAAGCTATAACCTAATTTTCCTGTAAATATAATTACAGAATAGTAAGGCTACAAACATGCTGGAAGTCAGTAATTTTGATTACTTAAGAATAGCTGGCTGAAGGCTATTTGCTCTATGAAGGACATTCTGTATAATAACAGAATTTAGACAATAAATTAATTGGTGTTTGTCACTGTCTTTGTTAATCCAGGCATCAAAAACAGAGTCACATACGAAAGGTTCTCTCCAATGTTTCTCAAGCTTTTTGGCAGAGACTGGCCAAGCCAATTAGAGTGCATGCCGTGCCTGTCAGAAACAAAATGGCTTCCACAGAGATCTTCAGCATGGGCCCATTTTCTCAGCATCTCTTAATATGTTCACATTTATCAACCTACAGTGTCACCAACTGTTGCCTTATGTTCCTCGTTCAGATAGAGTCTACTCTATAAATGGCCAGCACGGGTAATGCAAGGCTGGGCTTTAACTAGAGCTTCACATCAGAGCAGTGAAACATTGAGTCTAAAACTGAAGTGTATCTAGCATATTTCCATAATGCATTCAATGTGACAGATCTTAAAGGACCAAAGGAAGATGAAACAACAACACCACACACGCACACACGATGGATACAAAAGAAACAGAACTCCTTTTACAGCTTCTGGCATCAGCTTGCCAATTAGATTTTTTACTGGCATAGTCCAGACTGCTAACAAAAAACTGTCCATCTCACTGGCTTAATATACTTAATGTATGACTTTAACACACAGTACAATTGTGTTTTGGAGAATGAATCCCAGTCCTCTCCTTACGGCTTAGGAGAAACCATTTCCCTTACAAATTAAAACAAAACCAAATGCTTCTTTGGGCCTTTGACTCTTAAATTTTAACAATGAGGACCTGCGGGATGCATTTGTGAGGCTTCTGTCTCACAGCCCCGCCTTCATTCCCCAGTGTGTTTCTAAAGTAGTGACTTTAGCATTAGTTCAGACGGCTAACGTCTCCTTTTAAGGGCAACCATTTTGAGTAACACTGAAAAAGTTGTAAAAAGAGTTGTGTAGCGATTATGAGAAGGAATTGAACCAGCATCTTAGAGTGACTCCATTCAGAACAACGAGATATGGCAGGGTAGGTGCATGGAGTATGACCAGAATGTGTGGTTTTAACACAAATATCTAAGATCTGCTGCTTGTCAATGGAGAGCTAAATCATCGCCTCCCTTGGTGATGAGTTGTTCCCAAGCACAGAGTAGCAAGAACACCAAACAAGAAGAAAGACAAGACAGAAATAAAGTTCTCAGCTCATCCTTACATTCTCCAAAATTCGTGGAATTGATTTCTCTCTCTCTCTCACCCTTGCTCAGTCCAGTTGCAGGCGAAGGTGACATAGCTGCAATATTAATTTTTACAATTTTGCAAAGCTTAATGTATCCCCTTTCTTGTTAAATTCATTTTAATTTACTTTTGACTGATATGGATTCAGTTAGGCTTTCACATGTATTATTGCAAAGGTCATAGCTGCTATGGATTAAAGCAGAACCTGCTGGTCTATTGAATTTGATATATCTGAATACCAGTTTTTGTCACAATGTACACATCTGTCTGGAAATACTTTAAAAACAGATTTTTACAAAACACCTTTACAGCTCACATAACACAATGTCCACTGTCATGAGACAGCTCCTGTATTCAATTTCTACAGGATATAAATCTAATCTCCAGCATTAGAAGAGACTATAAACATATGAAAATGAACACTGAAAACATTTTCATACACTGGTGCTTTATTAGAGTTCATTTTAATTAAGTGTTACTCTGTAAGCTCTAACCTCTATCCTTTCACGCTGGGTAAAAATCTATTGTCCATTGCAACAACAACTTAAACAAAATGAGGGACATGGAAATACACCTGGCAGAATCAGTTGGATCATCTAGGAGTCAACACCCTTAGTATTGATGATGTACTTGGCTAGGCACAAAAGTTTTAAGGCCCTGATTCAGCAAGGTGACTTAAGTATATACCTAACTTTCAATACATAAGTAATCCCATTGAAGCCAATAGGACTATTGCAGTGTTGAAAACTACTGTGATTTGATGCCAATCTCATGATACTTTATATTCTTCTTAAAGCCCCAGCTTTAAGCAGTGATTACATTATAATCTCAGAGTTTTTTTCCATTAATTTTCTAGTGCTCCTGGTGAAGGAAAATAGCTTGAAAACATGACCTGGGCGCTTCCTCAAACCAGAAGACAGACAAAAAGAACCCAAAAGATACTGTTTATTTTAAAAAACAAAACCCAAAACACTTGTGACTTTAGAACACTTGGGGTTGGCAAGAATACTGCTACTCATGTGCTTACAGTCAGTCAAGTGCTTCAGTACCTTGCTTATCAAGGGACTACGTTTGTGACAGATGACCATTAGCAAAGTGCACCCACGAATCAGCTTTGTAAATAGACCTTCTCTGCAGCCGTTTCTGGTCATACAGCATGCTGTAAATATTAAGATCCTTTTAAACAAGACATTCTCTAAGGGTATGGGCACATCTGTGTGTCCAAGTGTATGAATGTAACTGTTTGTTTCATATTAATATAATGACAGAGAACATAGCCCTACAGAAGGCCCTTTTACTAGACCACTGTCTTTAAAGCCAGTCTGATCAGAAGACAGTTGGCAATTTCCTGAGTGTATTGTTTTATAGCGGGGGAGGTGTACCATTTGATATTATTGTGCTAATATTTTTTTTATTCAATTGCTGCCGAGTGAATGCTACCTATTGTGTCAGCTTTGTTTTTTCTTTTTAATCAGATTTTGAAAAAAAATTATACATTATGTGCCTGAAAACAAAATTCAAATTCTAAAGATAAGTAGAATATTTTAAAAGCTTTAAGATTATTCTATAGTCTTCTGCTTTACTTTTAATTAAACGTTTAAGCCCTTCAAAAGAGATTCATTAACACATCTGCAATTCAGATTAATTCATTTTGTCACTGCTGTTTTGACAGATGGCCATATGTAGGATATGGCATTTTGCAAAGCAATCAGGCCACATGAGAAAAATGTGACAACAGATTGTGCTAATCTTCAAGGAAGTTTAATAATAAATTGAAATATAAAAAGCATATTATAAAAATATTTTTTCAATAAAAGGGCGTAAGATGTTAGAATTGTGACACTGATAACCCTTCAATTACTCCTCCTTCCATTGCGTGCTCTCTACCCATATAATTTCTGGATCTTGGAAAGGATCCATTTTTCAAACTCAAGGTACATTCTCCCCTCAGATACACACACAACTCCCATTAGCAGTAATGAGTTTTAATCATAAAGGAGATCATGTTGCTAAAACTTAGCAAAAGTAAGTGGTAAAGTATTACCACCACTAAATGATCTGGTTTCAGGACTCACTCCTTCACTCTCCCTTCTTTGGGCTGGTCCACACTAGGGGCGGGGATCGAAATAAGATACGCGACTTCAGCTACGAGAATAGCGTAGCTGAAGTCGAAGTATCTTATTTCGAATTTGGCGCGCTTACCTCGCGTCCTCGCAGCGCGGGATCGACGTCCGCGGCTCCCCCGTCGACTCCGCGAACTCCGCTCGCCCTGCTGGAGTTACGGAGTCGATGTGAGCGCGTTCGGGGATCGATGTATCGCATCCAGACGAGACGCGATAGATCGATCCCCGCTACATCGATGGCTACCCGCCGATCCGGGCGGGTAGTGTGGACCTAGCCTTAAAGGGCTTGATCCTCCAAAGTTAGGGTGACCAGATAGCATATGTGAAAAATTGGGATGGGGTGGGGGGTAATAGGTGCTTATATAAGAAAAAAGCCCTGAATATCAGGACTGTCCCTATAAAATCAGGACATCTGCTCACCCTATCCAAAGTGCCCTGTCTTTGGGCCATGATGCAATGAAGCTCAGCCTTAACTTCAAGCATATGAATAGCCCCATTGGCTTTAGTATCTGAAATTAAGCTTTGTTGAATCGGGAGCAGAGCACTCATCACCCATATCCAGTGTCAGTGAGAGTAAAGTGGGCTTCACATAAGAACATTAGTTCATATATGTATTAAATAGAGTCGCAGTTCCCTGGAACTAATTAAGATTCTTAGGTGAATGCTGTCACCTTGGGCTGACTGGATTATTTTATGTACATAACAGAGTATTTCTATGGCTCTCCTTACCATAGTATCCGAGTGCCTCATGAAGCCATCAGGATGAGTGTTTGTGACAAACAGAGAAGCTTAAGGACGGAAGCTGGAAGGGCATGATGGGGGGACAGGAGGCCGCATGTACAGAAAGGACTCTCAGAAGGAAGAAAGGGGAAAAAGAGAATTCTAGAACAAACAAGGAGGCAACCTCAGAAACAAGCCGATGGAGAGAGTTGAGGACTGGCCTCTGAAAGGCTTGTGTTGTCCCCTCCTGTTACACAGATGGAAGAACAAACCTGGGAAATACCCAGGGCCATGCTGGAATGGGTGAATGAATGAGGGTAGCATTCCTTGCATCCATTTGCAGGTGGACAGGGAGGGGCAGGGGACTTACCCTGCTCAGCCTCAAATTTCAGCCTGGAGGCAGGTGTTAATACTAATACTAATGACTAATTAGTATGAGCTCCGCAGTTAATGACAAATGATCTAAATAGCTGCAGGGGGTCAAAGACAATGACAGCACAGTTCCTAATGCAGCCAGGCTGCAGGGAGAAGAGGGGAGCCAATGTAGCCTGGTTAGGCTGGCTTCTACCTCTGCAATTCTGGCAGGGTGGCCCTGCAGGATTGGAAAACCACCTTACCCCTCCTTCCTAATGATCTCTTGAATACTCATTGAGGTCATTTCAATCACCTAGGGCCCCACTGTTCAAGTGGGCCAAGAAGAGGGCTATCTGGCCCAAGGAAAGAACCAGGCCTGCAGAACCAGAAAAACGATGTCAGATCCTTAGAAGGGAAAGAGAGAAAGACAGAGAAGCACAAATGCACGAAGACACATTGCTGAGGCATCCAATCCGGAGAGATACTTCTGCAGCCAAGAAACCTGTCACTCATGATTTGTTTTTTGGGTTTTTTTTTCCAGGCCATAAGATTTAAAAATGATTCAATTGGTTGGAAAAACCAACCCAACTGCTGTACGTTCTGGGGTAATGTATATTTTATATTGTTCGTATAAACTTACATTTAACATGTTATGAAGATTTTGTGCAAGAAGATCATCCTTTACATAAATAAAAACAAAAACTAGAATGTGCTCCTTTGGCACAAACTGTTTCAAGCTCTCTTGTCCCTAATTAAAAGAATAATATTGTCTGAAAGTGCGCCTACTATGCTTCAAATATTGCTCTGAGAAGTTTTTAGAGGTTCTTCTCTCTTAGGCATTGTGATTAAAACGAGGCAAACATGTTTATTTTCATTGCAGAGAAGGAACCAATTGAAATCAATTTTGTACTCTTGGAGCGGAGTCAAACCCTGCTCAACTATTAGCCGAGTGCATGTATTAATAATTAAAAGAAATGCACTTACTGCATGCATTTGGTTTTGTGTATTGTTAGGGTAGTATATGCTGGTAAAGACAGAACAGTTCAGCAGTATTCCCGCCTACCAGGAGTGAGATGGGAATGCATTTCACCTGAGTTTTGGCAAACAAATTTTTCTTTCACTGACTGTAGCTCCCTTTTATAGTAACTGTTGACCTGTGACCCCTGACCTGATCCTACCAAGGTTATAAGATAAGCTTACTCATATGTATGTGTGTGTGTGTGTGTGTAATTTGCTGTGAGTGATGCTAATATAGTTGAAATGCAAGTAGGAAAACATTCAAAAAAATATTAAGATCAGGCTGAGGCCTAGCAGGTATAGGTTTGTTAGCATAGGAGGCATAAGTCTTAAGCATAATTAAGTGACCTACGGTAAAAGCAATAAGAGTTTTTGTCATAAACAAGTTTCAGAATGGTAGCTGTGTTAGTGTGTATCGGCAAAAACAACGAGGAGTCCTTGTGGCACCTTAGAGACTAACACATTTATTTTGAAATGGGCCACCTTGTTGACATTGGCCTCATTAGCACTACAAAAATGATTTCCACCCCTTCTTGTCAACGGTTGAGAATATGCATCTGATGAAGTGGGTTTTAGCCCACGAAAGCTTATGCCCAAATAAATTTGTTAGTCTCTAAGGTGCCACAAGGACTCCTCGTTGTTTTTGTCAAAAACAAGTTAATTGGAGGGAACAAAATAATGAAATCTTAATGGAATTTAGTGTGTGTGGAGGGGAGGGGGGCGGGGGGGCTTGAGCAACATGTACCCGTGCGGCTAACCAGGTTGAGGCATTGGAATTATTCACAAATGCATTGATGCAAATAGCTATGTCAATAATCAGACCACCAGTTATGATCCCTTGGAAGGCCCCATACAGGCAAAAGACAAAGGCTTAATTACATATAGTAACAGATACGTTAATGTGTAAAAAATGTGTATCAAAATTGATGCATATATGTTTTCTGGTAGCTTCATTGGAATGACATAATAGGCAACAGCCAAAACTGTCAGTCCCTATCACTGACAGGGGGAGGGATAGCTCAGTGGTTTGAGCATTGGCCTGCTAAACCCAGGGTTGTGAGTTCAATCCTTGAGGGGGCCATTTAGGGATCTGGGGCAAAAATCAGTACTTGGTCCTGCTAGTGAAGGCAGCGGGCTGGACTCAATGACCTTTCAGGGTCCCTTCCAGTTCTATGAGATAGGTTTATCTCCATATTATTATTATGGTGACCTACCCTGTCTCTGTTTTCATGTCCATGATGTGCATATGTCAACTCTGTGGATTGCTTTGCACTTTACTTCTATTTAATGCTCTGTATTTTTCATTTGTGGATGGTTTTGGTTCTTGATTAAGATTTTTAGGTCTCTGTGTATACCCAACCAATCTCAAACTCAACCTGAATAAAATTTTCTTAAGTAGCCGTTAGGATGCTAAACCTGTTATTTGTAAAACAGTAATTTGAATTTGTCTAAGCTACATAACCAAGCAGCATTAACTTGCTATGAGAACTTTGAGATATTTTCAGGGGCAGTTGGGCAACTAACTCTGCTTCACGTCTTTGAAAGTCTCTTTAATGCCTGATTTGAAAATAAATAAAAAAGGGATGAAAAGAAGGACCTCAATATTTAAAATATTTTACTGAGTTTTGAACAGCGTTATGGTCTAAACCCACTTATCAGAGGCAATAAAAGCTCATTCTTCATCCAAGACAAAACTGATTCTTTGTTAACATAAACTTGACATAATTTGCTGATCTTCACAGCTTTTTCCCAGAACTTCATTTACGTGATCAATTTAACCAACTGAAAGCCCTATATTTTCAATAACAGTTTAAGAGATTCAGTTCCTATAGATGAAAATCATCAAGAGTGGCTGCCAGAACTGTAGCCTTAGCAACCACACCTGTTCAATACTCACGTCGGCTTTCATACATGCTCCTGGACTGGGCCCAGATTTTGAATGGATCTGGCTTTTTCTGTCCAGAGTTGTCTGGCTGCTCCACAGCTGGTGCTTCAGTGGCAGGGTAGTCGGGAAGCACCTGAGTGGTATGGATAGGCGAAGCAGTGTGCGTGCTGCGGTGGCTAGAGACGCTATGCTGGGAACTGTTTTGGCTGTCTTTCCTTTCAAGTGGTTGCTGGACGTAAGAAAGCAAGTGGAAAGAGAAAGAACAGAAGGTTATTGGTCTCTGAGTGGGTGTTTTCCGTCATTCTTTACCTCCCTTCTTTGTTCATTGTTTCTGCATGCATACAAATAAATATATATGTCACATTTTGGCGGCCATCATTTCCAGTTAATGCTGAGTGCAGAAAATTTCCCCAAGACACACTTTGACAGACAGACTGGCAGAAGTAGTATTTAAAATGGAAAGCGATTGATCACAAAAAACATCCAGCCTTCTATGTCTCACCACAAAACAAATCAAAATTTCATTATAGCATACTAGTTTCAATATCTTTTTTTCCCCTCTGTGTTAAACTACAAATATCTGTATTCAGATAACTTTAAGGGTTTAACATAAACCCACAAAAGCAAGGACAAAAAATATCTGCACTCAGACTGAAAAGCCATTCTTAACTGCTACTGGGTGTAGGCATTACAGACCTTGATATGCGAAATCACACCTCATTCGCAGATCTTTGAAATCCTCAAGTCATAATGAGTTGGTTGGGAACAGAGTTCAAGGAAATTAAGATGCAAGACTTGAACCTCATACATTACATTAGATCCTTAACATTACCTAAAAAAATTTACTTGCAATTTAATTTCCTTGTTTTAAGCAAATATATTAAAACAAAGAAAAATGTTTCTACTTAAATTCAAGGCTCATTCTACCCAGCATGTCCAAAGACCTGTCTTGTCAATATTTAGCTACATTGAGTATGTTGTTCTTAACTCACAGTCACATCATTGGCTACAATAATGTATGCAAATTAACAAGAGTCACATTTGCATTGCAAGAATTCATGCTACTAAATATGCAGTAAAAATGTTTCAGAAAAGTTACCAAGAATGGACAGTAAATATGTTTAAAACAATACTCACTGTATTCTCTTGTTTCCACAATAGCAACAAGGCCCTTTTGTAATAATTGATTGGCAAATGTCAAATCTCACATTAAAAAGTAAAGCCAATTTTCACTTTTAATTCTGTGAAAGGTTAATTCCTATTTATGTTTAATTCCTATGAAAGGTTTCCCCAGAGAGATCAAAGACGAAAAGGCCATGGGAACCGAACTATATTCTTGTCTAGAAGTGCAACTTTAAAGCACATTGGTGCACCAATGTAGGAAACATGCAATGCCATTGTCTGTCTTGTATGCTTCTTTTATAGCTAACCAGACTCCTTCAATTTCTAATGCTATTTATCTGGTTTCACTTCTAGGCACCAAGGGCCTGATCCAAAACCCATTGAAGTCAATAGAAAGACCCACATTGGCTTTGGATCAGACTAGTGCTTAATTTGTAATGAAAGAGGTGCTGGGGCTCAAGCAATTTTTTTACATTCATTACTGATGCAGCCAGCCCAGAGGGGCCGGGGCTCCGAACTGGCCGGGCCCAGAGGGGCCGGGACTCCGAACTGGCCGGGCCCAGAGGGGCCGGGGCTCCGAACTGGCCGGGCCCAGAGGGGCCGGGGCTCCGAACTGGCCGGGCCCAGAGGGGCCGGGGCTCCGAACTGGCCGGCTCAGCGGCGGCGGGGCTCCGAACGGCCGGGCCCAGAGGGGCCGGGGCTCCGAACGGCCGGGCCCAGAGGGGCCGGGGCTCCGAACGGCCCGGCTCAGCGGCGGCGGGGCTCCGAATGGCCCGGCCCAGAGGGGCCGGGGCTCCGAACGGCCGGGCCCAGAGGGGCCGGGGCTCCGAACGGCCGGGCCCAGCGGCGCCGGGGCTCCGAACGGCCGGGCCCAGCGGCGCCGGGGCTCAGCGTGGAACAAATTAAGCACCAGATTAGACCCTATACATTCACTTTACAAACAAAGCAAAACAAAGACATGCCTTCAGCGCACCCCCAATATGCATCGCATTGTAGCCCATGTCTGTAAAGAACCACCCAAATTACACTGATACTGTCCAGGGTGTGGGACCATCACATTGTCATTATTTGCAAGACAGCAGCACACAGAGTCGGGAAGCAAGATCAAGGCCTCTTGGCTCTCGGTGGTATACAGATACACGGTAAAAGAAACCACTGCCTCCAAGAGCTTGCAATATAAACAAGCAAGACAGAGACACAGGATGGGAGGGGAAACAGAGGCACAGGGGTCGCCAGGGCTGACATTAGACTTGCTGGGGCCCAGGGCCGAAGGCAAAGCTCAAGCCCCACTGCCTGGGGCCGAAGCCCAAGGGTTCCAGCCCCAGGTGACGGGGCTCGGGGTTTTGGCTTTGGCCCCCCCTGCCCGCGGCAGTGGGGCTCGGGCAGGCTCAGGCTTCGGTCCCCCCTCTTGGGGTCGTGTAGTCGTTTTTGTTTTCAGAAGGTGGGTCGCGGTGCAATGAAGTTTGAGACCCCCTGCTTTAACTGATGTCTCCATTGACGTGAATATTAAATTAACTGTGTACTTTAAAGTCATTTTCAATGGAGCATGCCTGCTGTGTCTGCCCAGCAACCAGTTTTCAAACACAAATACCCTAACCAATTTCAAACATTTTTTTCCCTTTTTCTAAGTGGCGAAAGAAGCTAATTCACATACAGCCTCACTTGCCTACAAAATCCCAGGTTTTAAAGTAAGCCATTTTAAGACAGAGCTCTGCAAACAGCCTCTGAGCTGTGGATGCCCACACCTTAAACAACAGTTTTATAACTAAAAATATCATTTTTGCAGCATGTTTTTTGTTGTTGCTGTTGTTTTATTTTGTGGCAAATAATTAAACAACAAAAGCACCTTGTGAGCACCGTATACCAGGTTTCAAGCCAGTGTGATTGAATATAGCTGATTTAGAGAACCTTGATAATAGGGACTACAACAGAAAATTGTATTCAAGTCTTAGGTAACACTTGTAAACACAAGAACAAAGCACTAATACTATCTACCTGGATAATCTTTTATTTAGATGAGGAAGTTAAAAAAAAAATCTCATTTTGCTTATTATATGAGAAATGTAAACAATTTAAAACTAGCATTCACTTCTAGAGTTCTAATCTGTATTTTGGATCTAACGGAAACTTTCTGTATGTCCTAGGCAAAACAAACAAGCAAGCAAGCAAAAAAACAAAGACAAAAATACCCCAACCCCCCCAAAACCCTTTATTAAGCTGGAGTTACTACTGTAAATGTACACCAATTGTGTAAGAAGGAAAAGCCCTTCTGCAACAACAAAACAACTTTAGAAAGCCAGGAATCTGTAAGTTCAGGGTGTTCTTTAAAATAAAACCGAAATAAAAAGTCTGGAAATGGACAATTAAGGTCACCCAATCAGCCACAAATCTGCCGTGACAGATTAACAAACATTTGGAGACAATCCTATTTTCAAACAATGCAGGTCTTTACATCAGCGATGCTGAAAATCCTGAAGGGATCTAACTGAACTATTTCACTCTTGTTGATAGACTGAGGGCATGTCTACACTACAAAATTAAATGGACCCAATTTACACCGGCATACAGCCGCTGCAGTAATTACATTGCTGGTGTGTGTCTGTGCTTTGCTCCTTGTATCGGTGGTGCATGTACTCACCAGGAGCGCTAGCACTGATTTTACTGTCAGTGTGGGGCATTGTGGGACAGCTTCTGAAAGGCAACAACAGTCCATGTAAGCAACGCAGAGTCACTCAGACTGCACTGATCTAACTACATCTACACTGATTCTACGCCTCTTGTGGAGGTGAATTTATTAAATTGGTGTAGTGGGTAAGTTATATCGGCGGGCACGACATTTTAGTGTAGACGCTTACAGAGTTAGGTCGATGTAAGGCAGCTTAGTCGATATAACTGTGTAGTGGAGTGTATCTTAACCAAGAAGCACCAATCACTACAGCAAAGTATTTCTGCCATCTTTAGCACTGTTTGCTGTTGCTGGATAAAGAGCAAGCTTTTATATCTCTCCACTAAGGGAAGAAAAAACAAATGCACAAATACAGAATGGGGGATAACTGGCGTGGCAGCAGCACTGCTGAGAAGGATCTGGGAGTTGGGGTGGATCACAACCTCAACATGAGTCAACAATGTGATGCTGTTGCCCCGCCCCAAAAAAATGAAATGAAATTTTGGGTTGCATTAAGAGATGCATAGCACGCAATTCACAGGATGCGATAGTACTGCTCTACTCCAAGCTGGTTAGGCCTCGGCTGGAGTACTGTGTCCAATTTTGGTCACCAGTGTATAGAAAGGATGTAGAGAAACTGGAAAGGATCCAGAGGCGAGAGACAAAGATGATCAAAGGGATGGAATGCAAACCATATGAGCGAAGTCCGAAGGAACTGGGTATGTTTAGTTCGGAAAAGAGGAGATTAAGGAGGGGACATGATAGTTGTCTTCTAATACTTGAAAGGCTGCCATAAAAAATATGGAGAAAAGTTGTTCTCTCTTGCCACAGAGGGCAGGACAAGAGGCGATGGGTTCAAACTACAGCACAGCAGATTTAGATTAAATCTCAGGAAAAACTGTCAGAACAGTAGGACAATGGAACAAACTGCCTAGGGAAGTCATGGAGGCTCCTTCACTGGAGGTTTTTCAAAAAGAGGCTGGATAGTCATCTTCCTTGGATGGTTTAGACACAACAAATTCTGCATCTTGACAGGGGATCAGACTAGATGACCCTTGCGGTTCCTTCTAACCCTATGATTCTATTATTCTAAAAGTGACCTCACTTTGACCGATCATTCACCCACATGTATCCCAGTTACAATCAGATTTTCCCCTCTCTGTGTTTGCAATGTGAGTGCTGCAAACTCCTCTGACTCTACTGTTTTTACTTAGACCACTGGTAAAAATGAATAACCAGAAGTTACTTACTTTCCTAGTGTAACGATTAAACAGCAGGTAGAGCCATTCTGAACATGGCTTCTTGTAGTTATACACGTGCCTGCATTCTGGGCTCATTTTTCAGCCTTATGCAATACCATTTCCAGCCACAATCACTCTATTTGCCATGAAGCTCAGGGTCGAGCCAGCCTTCAAAGAGGCTGCAATGTTAATACAGCGCTAGTCACCCGAGAAAGCTCATGTGTTGAGACAGTACACTGCACCTTCCCTTGCACAAAGCTGTGCGATGATTAAAGGAAGAAAAGGAAAATTATACATTCAAGGGAGTTTGTAGCAATTATACTGCAAAACTAGGGCGAGGAAATAGGATTGTAAGTATCTCACAGAGTAGGGTCATGCTGGAAGGTGTTAACTGCCACCAAACACAGACCTGGATGTACTAAGCACCATTCCTTCAAGCTAAATGTGACTGCTGAAACAACAGAAGCCACCACCTAAGGCAGTAGCTACGTGGCAAGGCCGGGACCAGCAGACAGCGAGGGAAGTGGTGGGGAACGTGGCCCTGAGAGCAACGGTGACGACTTTCTAATGTGCCGGGGGGTGCTCTCCCCCCGTCTCTTCTCCAGGCCCCGCCCCCACTCCAGCCCTTCCCCCAAGGCCCCACCCCGCCTCTTCCCACCCCTGCTCCATCTCATTCCACACCCTCCCCTAAGCACGCCCCACCCTCGCTCCTCCCCCCAAGTACCTCCTGCATGCCGTGGAACAGCTGATCGCGGCGGGCGGGAGGCGCTGGAAGGGCGGGGAGAGGCACTGATTGGCAGGGCCGCCGGCGGGCGGGAGGCGCTGTGGGGAGGGGAAGGAGCTGATTGGGGGAGGCTGCCAGCCCCGGAGCACCAACGGAGTTGGCGCCTATGCCTGAGAGAGCGCGCGCAAAGGCAGAGCCCTTTGGGCACAGGACTTGCTGGAAAAACAGGCTTGGAAATGGTGAGCATGGAAACGGCCTGATATTATTTTTTTCCTACCGTGTTCAGGGAAACAGGACTTCGTGGACATACTTTGTAAACGAATGAGATTGTGCCAAAGAAACACCTGACTCATATCATCCATTTCTCCTCCTAACAGAAAGAGGCCGGCCCGCCCCTAAATACTGCCTAACTGCTTGGGCCGAAAGGGAGCAGTAGTTTGTATGGAGAGGTTGTGAACATGAACAATTTTAAGGCTGGGAAATTCAGAAGAGCTCAGCTTCTATGTAGGCACCTAAACAATGGTAACACTTTCAAAAGAGCTGAGCACCCAGAATGCTTAGCTGCCCTGAGGACTGATCATATATTTCGGTGCCTAGATTGGAACTAAAGTCTCTTTGGAAAATCTGGCCCCAATTTGGGTGCTAAGAAATGCTGCCTGGAAAAAGTCCTTTTCCCCATGTGGGATATTTTGATACAAACCAAAAAATGTTAGCTTTCATCAAAGTTTTCTGGGAAAATGGTTACTTTTCAGCCAAAAATATCAAGAACCCCAAAACAGAAAAATGTCAGCCCCAAACTGACAAAAACTGATTTTTTTTTCATTTTTTGGCTGAAAATGTTTACTTTTGGGTGCTTGGATGAAAAATCAAAACATTGTCAAAGAAAGCAAACATTTTCTGTGAACATTTTCATTTACTCGAAAACCCAATATTCTGCTGAAATATAGTTTTTACTGGAAACTTCAACCAGCCCTAGAGCAGAACACTTTAAATCTGGCACCCAGCACTTTTACAACTTTGGGCCTTCAAGCTCAGCTGAAAAGCTCTCGCTCTAAAAGGCAAATAAACACAAAATATTCCAGAATGCACATATATATGGCTAAGTATTACAGCGCCGTATATTCTAAAACAAAATCATTCAAAGTCACTTCCTCCTTCATTTACCTACCAAGACCTATGTTCTGGCTCTCTAGGCCAGGGGTTCTCAAACTGGGGGTTGGGACCCCTCAGGGGGTCATGAGGTTGTTACATGGGGGGTTGCGAGCTGCCACCCCAAACCCCGCTTTGCCGCCAGCATTTATAATGGTGTTAAATATATAAAAAGTGTTTTTAATTTATACGGGGGGGGTCGCACTCAGAGGCTAGCTATGTGAAAGGGGTCACCAGTACAAAAGTTTGAGAACCTCTGCTCTAGGCCTATGTCCCCTCCTCTATCGCTCCCGCCCCCCTTGCTACAGCTGATAATATTAATTCATCTAAAGGAGTGTAAGGAAGTCATCTCCCTGCTCTGGTGTGGTCTTAGTCATTACATTAGCTGCTGCAGCAGAGAATCACAGCACCTTGAACTCACATCAGGTGAGACTTAAAAACTAATAACGAGATCTGAAAATCCTTCCAGTGCACCTTCAGAAATGCATTTGTGCTTTTCTCTGTCTGCATGTGTATTCTCTTGAAGCCAAATACTGCAGACACTGCATGTGCAATACCAATGGTCCTGGCCACAGCAAAACTCCCAGGGCGCTAAACATTTCTCTACCAAGACTGAGTCTGGCAAAATTACGCCGATATGGCTAGATGGGAGTAGGCAGTAGAAGAGAACCAGCTCTAAAGTCCGGGCATGTCTGGGAAGGAAGCAGGCACGGGCACACTAGCCAGCTGGGAGAGTAGGGGAGGAGGAATGTAGCTGGGATTGGAGAGGGGCTTCATTAGGCTGCAGAGAAGGAAGGGAAGGGATCAGCAGTGAGCTGGGCAAAGGAGGAGTAGGAGGGGATTGGAGATCTGAACTCGAGTTTACTCTGTAATGCAGTACAGAAAACAGAACGTGGGCTTGGTTTCAGATCAGTCTACCAACGTAAGGGCTGACTGCATGTGGCTTATTTAATAGCAGCTAACTTATTAATCAAGAAGTAAACTTTGTTTCAAAGGCCTCTTGGAGAACAGTGACGGTGAAGACGACAACAGGGGCTACATTAATGCCCCATTTTACACAGGTGCTGCTGCACTAGCTCACATAGTGGCCCCTGGGGAAAAGACTTTGGGCCTTGGCCTTTGTGCCAGGAGGCTGTGATGTTTGCATCATCACACTGCCCTGGCAACCTCTAGGTGAGCCAAAGAGTCAAGCCCTGAAAATCTTGCAGGGCAGTTTCAAGGCAGAACCTCAGGGAAGTCCTTCCCTCCGGTCGTGGAATGGTCTGTATCGACTGTTATATTCTGAAACCCCCTCCTCCACTTCCACATCACACAATTAAACACAGAACCTGTATTTTATTAACCATAAAAAGGAAGTTATATTAACAATATAAGTAAAATATTGATCATGTTTTTATCCTTTTCACTTAGACTAAAAGAGATTGTATTCTATAGGCTGGTCATTCTCCTCCTTTTCCTTTAAGTAGTGTGACTGTGAGACTTCCATGTACTCTAAAATAGCTGCCACGATATATCAACATAAGATAGTATTATCCACCAGTTGCTGGTGCAAACACTCCGTTTAATATCTAAACAGAGGAAGACTGTTTTTATTGGATTCTTCCTCTTCGGATGGAACAGCATTGCCTGGGGCTGTGGTGAAAAATATCGAAGGGCTATGCAGAAAGGTAAGAGAGCTTTCAGGAGTGTAACATGCAAGGAATCTGGTTGCTTTCAGTGAACGAAATGGTTTCTCTGCAAGCAAATTCCATGGGGGAAAAATAATCTACAGCTGAGGGCTGGTAAATTCACTAAAGACTCCAGAACTACACCTGTTTGTAAACAGTCTCTTTGTTCACACAGAGAGGATTATCCCTAAATGGATTTAGGTGTCTCACAGATTTAAAATGCTTCTAATGAATCATTGTTCAGTTGGCAGGTGTTTAGCACAGCATCAGATTAATAAGGAGATGATGCTACATTACCTGACTCTGTGAGGGCACCTGTTTTCAAAAATCAAAGTTCATTCATCATGTGACAGTTTAATGAATAACGGTTATAAATGTCTAACATCAATTCAACTATTCCTTCTCTGACAGGGGAAAAAAATGCAGCAGCAAAAAATAATCTGCTTGGCTTGTACATTTTTACACACTTGTTTCTATTTTACCAAAGGCTGAATTAATCTTTGACTATGACACAGAATTAAATGCATACGGTCTGACATTTCTGTGATTTGAGTGAGAGCACAAACTGCACTTCTCCCTCTCAACATTAATGCAAACTGACAATGGTATAGGCCCGAAGTCATGTGACTTTAATCAGCACTGCTCTAAGCCATCAGAATCACATTAATTATTTCAGGGCTATCTTTCTGGATGAACAGAGAACTTGCATTAAAAGCAGGAGATTCTGCTCATCTTCTTAACAAACCTCTTTACCGAAAGGTGGACTGTTAGCAGCTGCAGCTATCGGCACCCACAACAGACCGTCAGTGAACTTTCACAGTGTTTTATAGTATTGCAAAGACCTCACTCATGGGACTTTCCCAAAGCTATTGGGAAATAAGCCTACCTTCGTCACTACCCCTTCAAGTAAAGGGAAACTTTCCCCTTGTAAATATCTCATTTCCTGTAAAATATTCATCCCTTTTCCAGGCTCATAAACATCGCGTTATTTTTGTTCCACTATACTACGAGCTGAGCTTTAATGACACTTTAGACCGTAGCTTCTAAGCTATTAGCTAACATGTCAACCAGCTAACGGTTCTACAGGGAAACAAGATTAGAAAGGATAGGAAAATATTGATTTTTTTCTTCTCTTGCCTTTAAAAAAAAATATAAAGGATCCCACACCTGCAGTACAATGCTGCTAAAGCCAAGCTAAACAACAAAAGGTGACCTACACAACAACCAAGATATTTCCAGTGCTGGGGCAGCTAGCAGTATCCACCGGAAACTGTAAATATGCATGATGTGTCTTTCTGTAAATACACATGCTTTAATATTTCATAAAATCATTCAGTAGCTGGTGCATGAGAAAGATCAGGGAGTAAATGCAAAAGGTCGGAGTCTATGGACACCGCTGATAGGAATTGCTTGCTGGAAAGCAGGTGGAGCGTCCCATCTTTCAAAAAGAAAACAATGGCTTTTGGGGGGATTTGGGGGGGGGGGAGGTAATGGAGGAGAAGCTCACTCAGCGGGGAAGAGGATCAGTAAACCTCTAGCCTTATTTGCCAACAAGCTCCCTTTCTGTTCTGAATTCTTCTCTCATTCACCATGCAGCACAAGCTGTGCAAGGCAATCCGTGTTGGAACAGAAAGACAACTTAAAACAATCAACACCCCACATTAAAAAAATAAATAAATAAATAAAAACCACCAGCCCCCTCACACAAAACAGTAGGTGAGAAGGTACTTACCGACTTTGGGCTCTTCTTTGGGACTGGCAATCCTGAAAAAGGCAACAAGGAAAAAATAAACATTAGCATATAAATGTTACTTTCCTTTAAGAAAAAATCCCTAGGTGTATCATCTGAATGTAGCCATCTGCAGAGTTATGTCAGATTTCGCTCTAGCATTGGAGTTACCAGTCTGTTCATATCGAATCAAAGAGGAGAGAGAGAGAGAGAGATCTGCATTAGCTATGCTGACTTGTGCTGCAGCAGCCTGGAGGCTGGGGAAAGAAATTCACAGACCTCAGCGGCCTGGGAAATTGAACACTTGGACAGAATCTCAAATGCTCCCCTGGATTAAGAGAGACTTAGCTTACAATTAAGCCAAGGATATTTCCTTTTGACGCGATTGGCTTGTCAATTTTATCGGACCAATCAGAACCACAGAAGAGAAACAGGTTGATTTTAAAAAAAGTATCTCTCTAGAAATAGATTTTTAAAAGCAAATTTGTATTGGCTTTAGATGAGAGGCTCAGGCTGGCAAAGCAAAACAAAAGCACAAAGAGGGATAATCTTTATCCCTAAAAGGGATCATTTACAAATATGGATGTTACTGACAAAACACACAAGTTTTCTTCAAGCGGGCCCTAGATACGTAGCTATAAATATGATCAACTTCAGATTGCTGTAGCTTGAAAATAAAATGCTAAGAATGTCTTGACCCTGATGTGCACGTAGTGAAGTGAAAGGTTTAGGTAGTTCTGGATGACGGGAATTTTTGGGGATGATCAATGATCATGATCAAAATGCAAAGAAAAACAATTTAAAGCACGCAGTAGAAGACAGAAGGGTGATTTTGCCATTTGAAGCCAGCCCCTTAGTTGGTATGATGAGCTCACAGACATGGGAGATCTCAAGACCGATTTCTGTTGAGTTCCTCTATCAGTGGCCCAATGGCCAATGGCAACGAGCTGTAAGCTTGCTGGAGATGGCCTACGATATAGGAAAGGCTATTCTGAGCAGATCGATCAAAGAGAAAAATAAATTATTTTCAATAAAAAAAAAGCCTCTTGCCTGAAACCCGTTTCCTTATGTGGCATTCCAGAAAAAATAAATATAAAAACAAAACACAGATTACACTGCACATTAAGTGCTCAGTAATTCGGACACCCAAAATCTGCTTTCATCTTTAGGATGCGATTTATGTGGCATTTATGCAGCATTATGTTTCCTACTTTATACACTTAGTTTGCACTAAAAACCATGCTCCTGTCTAACTTTTATACAGAAAGTAAAACAAGTTATGCAACTGAAATATGAATTGTTATAGCAAGAAGCTCATCTTACGGTAATTTGCAAGATATCATCTCTGAATATGGAATGTCCACAATTACAAATGATAAACAGTACACCCTTACTGCCTGCTGTCAGACTTGTATGTAAATAAGACTGCATAATACCAAATGCTGTCGTCGGATTTTAAATTAATTGTTTTCAACGATTGGGGAGTATTAGTGCTCTAGACATTATCCTGTTTGGTGCATTATCAGCAAATAACTAAGACCCTCTAGGGCAGTGATTGATTGTTGAGTAGTGGAACATCAAAACTGTTTACACTAAACAAATAAGATTGCAGCTTTGTTTTTCTGCAGACATTGCCTGCATTCATGTAACACACTCAAAGAATAAAGCACCAACAGTTTTCATGGCAAGTCACATTTGTAATAGGCAGTTTACCACATATTATATATTTGCATTCTTTGCAAGAGACACTCTGATTAAATGGATACATCACACACACACACACCAGAGTTGGCACTATAGCAATCCAGTTGTTCTCCAAACATTAAAACTGTAGATGCAACTGAACTGTAGGTTTAAAGTGAACTAGAGATTTAGTTTATTGCACCAGGGTCATTACATGGTAAAATTTAATAAATATGAACCTCTGAACAAACCTCTCCTTCAAAATTTGTCATTAATTTCAGCTGCTACAATCCAAAAAGATCGAAAATGGCTGAAAAATGATGGAAAATACACACAAGGCCACTGTTTGACAGGCCCTCCAAAGGCTCATGAATCTTATTGTGTCACTGCTCTATGCCAGACTTTGCTACAGAGTAAACAATAATTGACTTTTTACCAAAACAAGCAACTGTACATGTTCAAAACACATCAGTAACTTTTGTTGGGACAAAATCAGGTGATAACTTGCGTTAATACGTTGCTGTAAACATTTGTTTATTTTAAATCAAGACCTAATTTAAAATCCGAGTTCCTGCAGTTGTGGGCCAAACTTGGAGATAATAGACCCCAGTTTCTAATATGCATTCCCAGCTGAAGGAAAGGATACAGTATAGAGCAATAAGACACATCATCTGCACTCTTATGGGGGCTGTTACTAGTGAGAACACCAGCGGCGTATTATCGCCTAGGCCGACAAGGCCTAGGCCTAGGGCGGCAAATTTGCAGGGGCGGCAAATTTGCGCACCCCTCGAGAAGTTCCCGTGCTCCAGCTGCCTCCTCCGCGAGCGCGCCGCCGCTTCCTGTTTCTCTCCCCTCCCTCCCAGCGCTTGCGCCGCGAAACAGCTGTTTCGCTGGGCAGGGAGGGAGGGGAGAGAAACAGGAAGCGGCGGCGCGCTCGCGGAGGAGGCAGCTGGAGCAGGGGAACTTCTCCGCAGCTGTTTCGCTGGTCAGAGAGGGAGGGGGGAGGAGGGGGCACGCGGCGTGCTGGGGAAGAGGCGGGGCTGGGGCGGGGATTTGGGGAAGGGATCCAATAGGGGCACGGAGGGGGCGGAGTTAGGGCGGAACTTTGGGGAAGGGGTGGAGTCGGGGCGGGGCCAGGGGCGGCAATTATTTCCGGGCCTAGGGGTGGCAAAATTATTAATCCGCCCCTGGAGAACACACTGATTGAGGGGGGAAACTAATGGCACAAAGTAATGGGCAGCATAACTTTTAGCCAGTTGCCACTGCTCATCAAAATCAGGATGGTAAGGACCAAAGGTGCTACTGGCTGGTGAGTGGTTTATGTAAAGCTGGTGATAGTCTCCAACCCCTAGCAGATATACACCTGCCTCTGAAACACACATCGCTACAACTGGCATCTTGGTTGGAAATCCCAACAGAGAGGACCGGGACTTAAAAGGCACAAAGAATGAACTACCTGTTTCTCTCTACAGAGGTCATAGCAGGCAATGGTGGAAACCATGCACTGGGGAGGCATGGGAAAGTCTGTACTGCCACTGTCTAGGTTGTACCAGCTCTGTGGTTAAATATAGCAATTTAGGGCCAGACTTTTAAAGGTACTTAGGCCCCTACGGAGATTTTCTAAAGTACACCTCTACCACGATATAACGCGACCCGAAACAACACGAATTCGGATATAACGCCGTAAAGCAGTGCTCCGGGGGGGCGGGGCTGCACACGCCGGTGGATCAAAGCAAGTTCGATATAACGCGGTTTCACCTATAATGCGGTAAGATTTTTTGGCTCTCGAGGACAGCGTTATATCGAGGTAGAGGTGTATCTAGGTGTCTAACTGCCATTGATTTCAAAGCCCACTAGACGACCAAATACCTTTTAAAATTTGTCCCTTGGGCAACAAGGCTGACATCTTTCACACGCACTAAATTCACCTAAAATGTATTTAATTCAAAAAGGGCTCAATACACTATCAAAATCTTTTTTTGGGAAAGCGCATTCAAATAGCAAAAGAGGGGCTGTTGCCATCAGTTAACGGTGGTTAAAACAAAACAGCCCACCTGGGACGCACTCTCCATATGACCTAGATAAGTGTTTCTCAACCTTTTTGATACCAGGGACTGGCTTGCTGCCTTCTTAAACTGTGTCAGGGACATCTCAGGGACCGGCGCCGGTCCACAGCCCGATCGTTGAGAAACACTGACCTAGAGCCCCTCCAATGGGCAAGAATCCTCAGAGAATACTTACAAATGTGACTCCAATTAAATCAATCAGAAAACACAAATTATTCCCCTGTAAAAAGCCAGTGTAATCAAGCAACTGCTTAATGGCAAAATACCAGTGATCGCTGCGCAGTCTTTAAATACAAAAAGGGATTGTATTCTAAATTCACAGAGTCGTCAAGAACGGGTACATACACGGTTAGTAAAAAACTAACCAAATGCAGGGATCTAAATTAAGCCTGTTATCAGTGAGATTATCACAGTTATCTTAACAAAAAACTCTCATTTTCTTCCCCAGAACTCCCTAAAGCTCCATGTACAGCTGGCCACATCCATCTGCTAGACTATATTATGGAACATAGGGAGAAAAATGTAAATTGCTCAGCAAGTTTTGTACCACAATTTCACTATTTCAATGACTTTCTATTTAGAGCAACCTTCCTATGAAATACTAAACTCATGGATTAGACACAGAGTTTTAATTTAATATTAGCTGGTATGTTTATTCGGTTTTAAAACTGCATAATTTTAAATGTCTTTTTGGTATATTTCAAATCTAGAAAGCACCAATACAACAGTTATGCAAGCCATACAAAAGCTGGATACGCCGAGTGAAATCAACCCCAAATTCTGCTGTTTCTAGTATATAAAGTATCCAAATTCCAAATATCCGTGTTTACTAAACATATGCAAAACGCAAGGATTCACACACTGCAGTCTGGCAGGGTTCTGGTGTCCCCTGAAACATAATAGACAACGAGGGCCACTAGAGGGCTCACAAACTATTTAAAGGGACACTACCCAATTCCTGTATATTACTACTCCTGGGGGGATTTTGTGCCACTGTGCATGCGCAGAATTCATGTTCCCCACAGATTTCTTTGTTCCCTTGCAGAAAGATGGCTTTCTGACAGGGAAGCAAAGGGAAGCTGCAAGAACAATCACGCACCACTCCCTAGCTGCACGGGTACATTGTTTCAGGCACCGGGAGCAGCCGGCGGAGAAGTAAATCACCGCAGGGCTGGGGACACCCCAGACAGTGGCTCCTACACTGAGCTGGCATCAGCTGCTAATCCCGGCTGGGCTGGAGGCAGGAGAGGAGAGACTTCCTCTTCCCCTGCAAGGAGTGTCCGGGGCTGTGTCCGACCCACCCCCAGAAATCTCCCCCAGCTGCAGGAAGCTCAGCATCCTCCCCTGCTTCCTGCCCCCATCGCTCCTCAGCTGTGGACGGAGGGGTCACTGTACAGGGAGCAGCTCCCCCCGGCCCCCGCCCAACGTCTGGAGCCTCCTGGCACCCAGACGACCACCACTGACTTCCCTGCACCCAAACCCCCACCCTGACTAGCCCCACCCCCTTATATCCCCACATCCAGATCCCCAAACCACTGACCCCCAACTAGCTGCACAAGACCCCCCCCACCAAGCCCCACTCCTCCAGCACCCAGATCCCCCTGCTGAGACCCCCACACCCAAACCCCTCCATTGAGCCCCAACCACTTTCTCTTTGAAGCTCCTGAAAAATCCCATTGCCCCTGCACCTGGAACCCCCTCAACGAGCCTCTGTGCATCCAGATCCCCCACATCCAGACCCCCCCACTGGGCTGCCTGCACCTAGATTGTCCGACACTGATATCCTGCCTGGTTAAGCCTGCCTGCCCCACACCTAGTGCGCCTGGTTCAAAGCAGGACCAATCGCCAACTAAATCATCCCAGCCAGGGCTTTGTCAAGCCTGACCTTAAAAACCTCTAAGGAAGGAGATGCTACCACCTCCCTAAGTAACCCATTCCAGTGCTTCACCACCCTCCTAGTGAAAACGTTTTTTCTAATATCCAACCTAAAGCTCCCCCACTGCAACTTGAGACCATTACTCCTCGTTCTGTCATCTGGTACCACTGAGAACAGTCTAGATCCATCCTCTTTGGAACCCCCTTTCAGGTAGTTGAAAGCAGCTATCAAATCCCCCCTCATTCTTCTCTTCTGCAGACTAAACAATCCCAGGTCCCTCAGCCTCTCTTCATAAGTCATGTGCTCCAGCCCCCTAATCATTTTTGTTGCCCTCTGCTGGACTCTTTTAATTTTTCCACATCCTTCTTGTAGTGTGGGGCCCAAAACTGGACACAGTACTCCAGGTGAGGCCTCACCAATGTCGAATAGAGGGGAACGATCACGTCCCTCGATCTGCTGGCAATGCCCCTACTTATACAGCCCAAAATGCCGTTAGCCTTCTTGGCAACAAGGGCACACTGTTGACTCATATCCAGCTTCTCGTCCACCGTAACCCCTAGGTCCTTTTCTGCAGAACTGCTGCCTAGCCACTCGGTCCCTAGTCTGTAACAGTGCATGGGATTCTTCCGTCCTAAGTGCAGGACTCTGCACTTGTCCTTGTTGAACCTCATCAGGTTTCTTTTGGCCCAATCCTCTAATTTGTCTAGGTCCCTCTGTATCCTATCCCTACCCTCCAGCGTATCTACCACTCCTCCCAGTTTAGTGTCATCTGCAAATTTGCTGAGAGTGCAGTCCACGCCATCCTCCAGATCATTAATGAAGATATTGAACAAAACCGGCCCCAGGACCGACCCTTGGGGCACTCCGCTTGAAACCGGCTGCCAACTAGACATGGAGCCGTTGATCACTACCCGTTGAGCCCGACGATCTAGCCAGCTTTCTATCCACCTTATAGTCCATTCATCCAGCCCATACTTCTTTAACTTGCTGGCAAGAATACTGTGGGAGACCGTATCAAAAGCTTTGCTAAAGTCAAGGAATAACACATCCACTGCTTTCCCCTCATCCACAGAGCCAGTTATCTCGTCATAGAAGGCAATTAGGTTAGTCAGGCACGACTTGCCCTTGGTGAATCCATGCTGACTGTTCCTGATCACTTTCCTCTCCTCTAAGTGCTTCAGAATTGATTCCTTGAGGACCTGCTGCTCCATGATTTTTCCAGTGAGGCTGACTGGCCTATGATTCTATGTTTGGTTTTCATTTCCAATCAGAACAGCCTGAGAGATGTTTGCAAACAACAGGTAAGTGAACTGGGTAAAGCAAAAGGTAGGTGAACTGGGTTGAAAAGGTCGCCAGTTGGTTTCGCCTTTATTTTGGCTAGAGCACAGAATGCAGGACAGCAGAAAATTAGCAGGAAATTAATAAAACCACAAGAAAAACATTAAGGATTGTGGCAGTGGGCTAACATTTACTGGGGAAAAACAGCTGCATGAAAAAATAATAAGCCCACTGAATACTGCTTTTTTACACTGTGCTGAATAAAAACCAAATGATACCATCCACCAAGACACATATTTGGCAAGAGGTGCGGGGAAATACTGGAGCCAGAGGTAAAGGCCTACTTACCCAGCAGCCCACATCAATCTCTATGTTTTCTGAGTGAAAAACAAGGAGCTCTAAATAATTAACAGTAATGGCCATTAATGTTGTTGGGAAAAATAATAATTCTTTATAATCCATTGCCAAAAGATATTTAATAAAGGATGCATGCTCTTTTTAAAAATTGATGGGAGTTGCTCTTTTCCAGATTGAAAAAAAAACAAAACCACCCACGCAATAATTGAAAAAAAGAGAGCATACAACCATAAACAGCACCATCAAGAAAAATACCCAATCCTGCAACAGTATAACTTTTCTGCTTGTCATAGTGATCTGCATGATAATAGCGTTACTGTACTAGCATGAAGATAAGCTATGCCATACTAGCTTTAAGCCAAAGAATAATTTGCACCCAAGGAATGTAGGCCGGCTATAAATCAAAGGTTGGTGACTAGCAAACAAAATGAACAATGCTCCAGTTCGAAAATGCTAATGCTTGAGAAACGTGTTTTTTAGGAGCCCAAACGTAGGTATTATTAACCCACTGGCACGAGCAAATAGAGTTCCCCAAAAACACACCACAATGCATAGTATATTATTGCCATCTACAAGAGTTTCAGTCCCAGTGGATCTTAAGAGGTTAAACCATATCCTCAATTATTATTCGCTCCTGTTTTGGATGCTAAACAAATTACCAATAATTTGAATTTTGATTCTGTAGTCATACTTTCAAGGTCTCAAATAAGAACTTATATTAGAAGTAATAAGAAAGATGTGAAATGTTAATAAAATGCTAATTGATTACTCCAAGTATATCAATGCAACTGTGTAACAAGATATGTATCACTTAGGTAGTCGTTAACCACTAATAAAGATGACATTACGGTAATCAGATAGCTTGAGGGATTGGTAATTACATGAAGAGTCACCATTTCATGACCAAAGTAGTTTCACCAATTCTTATGATTTTACTGCAAATCTCATTAAATTAAGTCTTTTTCGTAAAGCCCAAGCCCCTGGATTCATGTGTTTCTGTGAGATTCTCAGCATTCATTAAAAAACCCAGTATTTCTAGTCCTGGTTGTGAAGAAAAGCCTGAGAACATGAACCTTAAAGCCTCCAATACAAGAAGTAAACTAAAATGAGCCCTTTTTAAAAATAAAAATGATGATTTGTAGGCCGTTCTCGTGACTTTTGGCGCATGACTCATATGTTTTGATCACTTGGGGCAGACAACGCTGCCAGAGGTTGCCGCCGTCTGAAGCTCGTCACTGAATGAACTGCAATGAATTCAGTGTCTCGACCCAATTTCCAGTGCACAGTTGTCTGACTATAAGTCCCACCACCATAACAACAGGCACGCCTGCTGGCAGGTCAAGCAGAAAGGCCAAGAACTCAGTGAGCATGGAGGCTGAACTATCTCCGACCATTCGAAGGGATGCCCTCCGGGTTAAGCATTGAGGCACATTGGTGAAGGAGTGCACAAAAAACATATTCTGCTGTTGTCAGTGTTGCATTCGTTCTGATCACAGGCAATTTTTATCTCCAGGGCTTTTATAGCACTATTAACAAGGTATAAATTCACACCCCAATAATGTTCCGTTTGGGACAAGCTCTCTTCTTTTGTGTGTGTACAACAGCCAGCACAATGGGCCGCTGGGCACAACTGTGGTATTAGTACCAATAAACAATGTTTTCAATAATCAGCTGATATATTAAGTAAGAGGCCGATTCCAGCCATTGGCAGGTAAGCAGGCGGATTGTGACTGAACACAATGGAGTTATACCCACTTTCAGGAGGGCTGAATGTATTAAAATTCAAATAGACTCTAAAATAAATGAGGGGCTAAACAGAACTCTTTCAATCATTTGATTCAAAGCATTCCCTAAAATCCTAACCCTTTAGACACAGAGGGGAGTTAACTAGTCCTAGAATGCAGAGTTTGTTTGTCCCTTCCGCTCCTACAGTTCTATGATTCTGTCACTGAAAATATATCCTTGCTGGTTCCTCCATGTACCACAGTGCGACTGACCTCTTGTGACACTTTGGGCCTGCCACTTCTCCGCCCTGGAACTCAGCTTTCCCTCCCACGCTTCATCTGCCTTGTTTATCGAGAGGGTGAGCTCCGCAAGGCAGCGACTGTCTCTCACTGTGGGTATGTCTGCCCTGCATTCTTAGCTTGAGGGATCATTTGCACCAAACCCGACTCCCATCCACATCCCAAAACTCCAGCTCAAGTTAAGTGGGATCTTGAGCTTGAGGTAGCTGGTCTGTCATGGGGGTGGGTTGGAGCTCAAATGCCTCTGAAGCTCTAGTAATGCCGTGGGAATTCAGCGCCTAGCACAAAGGGGCCCTGATCCCAACTGGGGCCTCTAAGCGTTACTGGCATATAAAGAAGAAGAAGAAGAAATAAAAACAATGGTACTAAGAGCAGTCTCAGAACATTTAGTACACCCTCCCCACACACACACAGAGGGTGCACCATGGTCTGAATGGGGAAAAAAAGCATCACACTAAGAACATGAAGGTATATCTGCAGTTAAACTCAGAATGGAGAGGTACAGAACTGCCAAGTGCTAGGGTATTTATTATACTGCATAGTTGGTCTCAAAATAAAAACACAATCAAATAAAACTCAAACCATTAGGAGAGACTTACTGTCCCTGTCAACTTTTACTGACTCACGACTGCTGTTAAGGGACTATTACTCTCCATTTAATCAATTATACCAATAAACGGAGCCCTTTTCCTTGAAGCCAGGCACCTCATTAATTCTGTTATTGTTGATATTATGATGTTTAATCAGTCTTACCGCAGCCTTTTCACCCAGCCCGGATGTGGCCAAGAACTACATTAACCACAAACGTGTAGACACGGAAGCTGCCCCACAAGCTCAGCATACAAAGGTGGGAGGAAAGGGTTTGGTTTTAGAAGCTAGAATAAAATGCGCTGCATTCCCCTAGCTCATTATTCCAAGTCTGCCCGATTCGCTGGTATGGGAGAAATGTTGAGGGAATGTCTCTAGTTAAATCGGTATCGTTTAATGCATCGTATAAGGTTCTGCTGTGCCACCTTGTGTTACATCGCATCACATCTGATATAAAACAACGGTGCGCGGCTTGACTTGCTCCTACACTACAAGTTCGACAATTAAGAAAAAAACTTTCAAAACCCACAAACTTAAAAAAACCCACCTTAAAAGTGCCATAGCTTTAGTAATTCTTTTCTTAAGCCAGCCCCATCTTTTTGTCTGACAAGGGCCTATTCCCTTCTGAAAGTTAAAATAGTTCACACAGTGAGAGGATTTCAGGCTGCTAGGAAATCCTTTGATTTTTCTTGATGATTTATAACTGATCTGAACTCTTCCATACACCGTGACAGTTGCATTTCTGAGTCTCACATACACTACACTACTACATACAAGGTTAGGAAATCATTTTAGCCCTTAACAAAGGAGTTTTGTGATGAAACACCATGAACTGTATCAGTTACTGACTTTTCCCCTATCCTAATATTCGAAGTGACTGTGGAGATCAGATGATATACACATCTATGAGGAACAAACAGTTTAACACAGATGTGTCACACTATCGTAAGAATGAACGGTAACTGATGTAACACTAATATTTGCCCTAAATACAGATTACATGGGCATTTATCAGTTTGCTCCACTCCACTTCATGCTCAAATAGTAGCAACACTAGACAAGTTGATTATAGGTAGTGGAGATAAAAACAATGCTATGTTTTAAATGACTAATGGATTAATCTTGGGTAGTTTTATACACCATACCATCAGAAACTGGAGAGTCCTATAGGCACTGAAAATGCATACATATCAGTGTTTCCAATTCTCACAATTTTATCATGAGTGTTGTGGTATTTGGTGATTCCCTTAAAGCTCGAGCTCCTGGAGTCAGGTGATTACGTGAGACTCAGCTTTTACTAAAAAAAGTTTCTAGCCGACATGCCTACATCAAAAAAAGCTTGAAAATACAAACCCCAAAAGCTCCAAAACATAGCTTAAGGGGGACTTAAGGGGGACTACAAGGGATGATAGGAATGGAAGGAGCTTGCAACCAGGGGGAACGGGGGATAGACTAGCAGAGCGCATTGTCATCAGACAAAGGCAGGTATACGTGATTGGGGATTCCTTACTGAGAAGGTTGGACAGGCCGGTGACCAGGGCCAATCCAAAGAACAGAAGGGTGTGCTGTCTACCGGGCGCTAAGATACGGGATGTGGACCTGCGGTTGAAAAGGATCCTAAAAGGAGTAGGTAAGAACCCGTTGATCATCCTTCATGTAGGAACGAATGACACGGCTAGATTCTCGCTGGAGAGAATCAAGGGAGACTATGCCAGGCTGGGTAAGACGCTTAAGGAAATCGAGGCTCAGGTGATCTTCAGTGGGATTCTGCCTGTCCCTAGGGAAGGGCGACAAAGGGGGGACAGGATTGTGATGATAAATAGTTGGCTCAGGGAGTGGTGCTATAAGGAGGGCTTTGGGATGTATGGCCACTGGGAGGCTATCGGGAACAGAGAACTGTTCTCACGGGATGGGCTCCACCTAAGTAGGGAAGGAAATAGACTTCTAGGAGGGAGGCTGGCTAATCTGATCGAAAGAGCTTTAAACTAGAAATTTGGGGGAGACGGTTGGGAAATGTCCAGGCACTCTCCACGCCAGACTTTAACTTTGAGAGGGAGGACGACGGGATAAGAACGGATATAGCCGGAGGGAGGGGTTTGGACATAAGGAAGAGGGGGGGGGATGGATACTAGACCGATACGTCATACTGGCGGTACGGTGTCCCTACCAAATTGGGTAACAAAGGTGAGAGAAGCCAAATAGCAAAAATTAGGATGTCTGTTCACTAATGCGAGAAGCCTAGGTAACAAAATGGAGGAATTGGAGCTCCTGGTCCGAGAATTGAAACCTGATATCGTAGGAATAACCGAAACGTGGTGGAACGGTAGTCACGACTGGAGTACAGGTATGGAAGGGTATGTGCTGTTTAGGAAAGACCGAAACAAAGGTAAAGGGGGGGGAGTAGCGTTGTATGTCAATAATGAGGTAAACTGTAACGAAATAACTAGTAATGAAATGGATAATACGGAGTCTGTCTGGGCAATGGTCACATTGGGGAAGAAAACTACTAGAGCCTCCCCTGGGATAGTGCTTGGGGTGTGCTATAGACCGCCGGGATCTAGCCTGGATATGGATAGAGAACTCTTTAATGTTTTTAAGGAAGTCAATACTAATAGGAACTGTATGATCATGGGAGACTAACTTCCCGGATATAGATTGGGGAACAAATGCTAGTAATAATCATAGGGCTCAGCTTTTCCTAGACGTGATAGCTGATGAATTCCTTCATCAAGTAGTTGCTGAACCGACGAGGGGGGATGCCATTTTAGATTTGGTTTTGGTGAGTAGTGAGGACCTCGTTGAGGAAATGGTTGTAGGGGACAACCTTGGCTCGAGTGATCATGAGCTAATTCGGTTCAAACTAAATGGAAGGATAAACAAAATTGCATCTGAGACTAAGGTTTATGATTTCAAGAGGGCTAACTTTACTAAATTAAGGCAGTTAGTTAGGGAAGTGGATTGGACTAACATATTTAGGGATCTAAAGGCGGAAGACGCCTGGGATTATTTCAGGTTGAAGTTGCAGGAGCTGTCGGAGGCCTGTATCCCGAGAAAGGGAAAAAGGTTCGTAGGTAGCAGTTTTAGACCGAACTGGATGAGCAAGCGTCTCAGAGGGGTGATTAAGAAAAAACAGAAGGCGTACAAGGAGTGGAAGATGGGAGGGATCAGCAAAGAAACCTACCTTATTGAGGTCAGAGGGTGTAGGGATGCAGTGAGAAAGGCCAAAAGCCGGGTGGAGATGGATCTTGCGAAGGGAATTAAAAACAATAGTAAAAGGTTTTTTAGCCATATAAATAGGAAGAAATCCAAGAAAGAAGAAGTGGGACCGCTTAAGACTGTAGACGGAGTGGAGATTAAGGATAATCTGGGCATGGCACAATATCTAAACGAATATTTTGCCTCGGTCTTTAATGAGGCTAATGAAGGGCTTAGGAATAGTGGCGGCGTGACTGATGGGAACGAAGGTGGGGGGGTAGACATTACAGTATCCGAGGTAGAAGCCAAACTTGAACAGCTTAACGGTAGTAAATCGGGCGGCCCGGATAATCTTCATCCTAGAATATTAAAGGAATTGGCGAGTGAAATTGCAAGCCCGTTAGCGATAATTTTTAATGAATCTCTAAACTCGGGGGTTGTACCGTTTGACTGGAGATTAGCTAATGTAGTTCCTATATTCAAGAAGGGGAAAAAAAGTGACCCGGGTAACTACAGGCCTGTTAGTTTAACATCTGTAGTATGCAAAGTCATGGAAAAAATATTAAAGGAGAGAGTAGTTACGGACCTTGAGGTCAATGGCAATTGGGACAAATTACAACATGGTTTTACGAAAGGTAGATCGTGCCAAACCAACCTGATCTCCTTCTTTGAGAAAGTAACAGATTTTTTAGACAAGGGAAATGCGGTGGATCTGATATATCTTGATTTCAGTAAGGCGTTCGATACGGTACCGCATGAAGAATTACTGGTTAAATTGGAAAGGATGGGGATCGAAATGAAAATCCGGAGGTGGATAAAGAACTGGTTAAAGGGGAGACTGCAGCGGGTCGTACTGAAAGGGGATCTGTCGGGTTGGAGGGAGGTTACCAGTGGAGTTCCTCAGGGTTCGGTTTTGGGTCCGATTTTATTCAATCTATTTATCACTGACCTCGGAACCAAAAGTAGGAGTGGGCTGATAAAGTTTGCGGATGACACGAAGTTGGGAGGTATTGCCAATTCGGAGAAGGATCGGGATATCCTCCAGGGAGATTTGGATGACCTTGTAAACTGGAGTATTAGTAATAGGATGAAATTTAATAGTGAGAAGTGTAAGGTTATGCATTTAGGGATGACTAACAAGAATTATAGTTATAAGCTGGGGACGCACCAGTTGGAAGTAACGGAAGAGGAGAAGGACCTCGGAGTCCTGGTTGATCGCAGGATGACTATGAGTCGGCAATGTGATGTGGCCGTTAAAAAGGCTAATGCGGTCTTGGGATGCATTAGGCGAGGTATTTCTAGTAGAGATAAGGAGGTGCTAGTCCCGTTATACAAGGCGCTGGTGAGACCTCATTTGGAGTACTGTGTGCAGTTCTGGTCTCCCATGTTTAAGAAGGATGAATTTAAACTGGAACGGGTACAAAGAAGGGCCACTAGGATGATCCGAGGAATGGAAAGCCTGTCGTATGAAAGGAGACTTGAGGAGCTCGGTTTGTTTTCCTTAACCAAAAGAAGGTTGAGGGGAGATATGATTGCTCTCTTTAAATATATCAGAGGGATAAATACCAGGGAGGGAGAGGAATTATTTCAGCTCAGTACTAATGTGGACACGAGAACAAATGGATATAAATTGGCAGTCGGGAAGTTTAGGCTTGAAATTAGGCGAAGGTTTCTAACCATCAGAGGAGTGAAATACTGGAACAGCCTACCGAGGGAAACAGTGGGGGCGAAAGACCTCTCCGGCTTTAAGATTAAGCTTGATAAGTTTATGGAGAGAATGGTTTGATAGGATAACTTGATTTACTCAATAGGTCAATAATGTGCCACCACTGGTAATTAGTACCGATGGTCAATGTTGGGATATTGAAAGTCTTTTTCCTGAGTGTCTGGCTGGAGAGTCTTGCTCGCATGCTCGGGGTTCAGCTGATCGCCATATTTGGGGTCGGGAAGGAATTTTCCTCCAGGGTAGATTGGCAGAGGCCCTGGAGGTTTTTCGCCTTCCTCCGCATCATGGGGCAGGGGTCGCTTGCTGGAGGATTATCTGCTACTTGAAGTCTTTAAATCAAGATTTGGGGACTTCAACAGCTGAGTCAAGGGTGAGAATTATTTCAGAAGTGGGTGGGTCAGCTTTTGTGGCCTGCATCATGCGGGAGGTCAGACTAGATGATCATAATGGTCCCTTCTGATCTTAAGTTCTATGATTCTATGATAGCAAAAAGAATCCCCACATTTAATATTTTAAAAATCTCATGAAATTAAGTATATTTCTTGATTTGTAGGGACCTGGCTCATGATTCTAGAATGCCTAGGGCTGGCAATACTGACTTTTGTTTCTAGTACTAGATTCCCATTTGATTTGGATTACTTTCATTTAGCCATTCACACCAGAGTTTCTAAGTCAAGAGACATGATTCAGCTTTCTCTCTCTCTCTCTCTCTCTCTCTCACATTAACGAATTAGCAGCAATTTTAATCTCAACTGAGGCCCAGTCTCTTTGTTTGTGGGTCTAATTTGCGCCTGCAAATGCCCTTTTAGTGCAAATATTAGTAACTATACATCAAAACAACTTGATACACAACTATTAAAACCCGAACACACACTTCACTGCAGGCATTCAAAGACCGGGTGGAATCCTGGCCTGAAGTAAACTGAAGTTTTGCCATTCAGTGGGGACAGGATTTCACCCTCTGTGTTTTTTGTGGATGCAAGCTGTGGCCACAAAATGGATAAATATTATTAACACAAAGAACTGATTTTAAAAGTTAGTTGAGGCTTATTTTTGTCACAAAAGAGAAAACAAGTTTCTGTCGGGCTGTTTACAAACCAATTACTGGAAATCAGTGCACCATGCTGCATAGCAATATAGAGCACTGATGCAAAAAGGCACATCTGACGCTCCCTTGCTGCTTAGAGAGAAGAGGTAACTTTCATTGTGAATGTGAAAAACACACCCATACCAAAATGTTCATATGAAATATGAACAGGCCTGGCAGAATTTGATCTTTATTTTTTTAAATAATTTCAAAGGATAATACTCTGATGTTTATTTTTAAGCTTTTTATTTTTATCAATTGTCACAGTTGGCCAAAATTATGGGTTTTAAACTTTTTTTTTTTTAATCTATTGAAAGTTTCATGGTTACGAGAAATGATGGGAGAGGTCAGACAACAATTATTTAATGACACTAGGTGTTGAAATTCAAAAAGTTAAAGCTTTCTAACCACAACAACACAAACTGTCAACATCACATTTCAAAATATACCAAGTAAATATTCTTAAGTCAAACGTTAAGTTCTCAAGCAGATTTTTCTTACTTTGTCTATCTGTAAATTGCTATCATCATCGATGGAAACATTTTGTCATTGGTTTGTGTGTGTACCGTGAAATCGATGTTTACCAACATTTACTGATAAAAATCTAATCCTTCCAAGCCTATCTAACTCTCAACTTTTTCCCAACCTTTCATTTAATCTATTCCTCTGATTTTAGCGGATTCCTGTTTCTGTTACTCTGTAAACTAGTTACTAAGCGGAATGACCACGGTAAGAGACTGAGAAAATGTGATATTTAAACTTGCTTTAAAGTCTCACCAAGTTTGTGAGCCTTGTTAGAATTTAATTCCACTCAATGGAGGGAAGAGAATGGGCAAAAGACGACCAGATACTTCGGGAAAGAGAAGTCACCATTCCCAGATTTAAATGTTCCTTCAGAACTGCTACTTCTCCACTAATCAAGTAATCCATGAAAAACAAGAAGCGTATGTTGAAATTATATTAATTTTAGGCCAGTGCTTTAACTTGCCCCCTAATTTATTTTTACTAGAGCTCTTTGGAAAATGGAGAAAAAATTCCAGTATTAGAAAATGTTCATGAAATTTAATGTGCATTTTTCAATGCAATTTTCAGAACAGCTCTAATTTTCACTCATCTGATTTCCTCCTTCCCATACAAATGTCTCTAAAGGAAACAGTAACTTGAAATGGCACATGAAGTTAACTGATTTATTACATATTTTAAAGATTTCTAATAAGAGTCCTAATTAAATGAGGAAAACACCTGGTAATACAGAATCTTAATTATCAAAGTCAGTTTAGTTTACTTCTATTTTTAATCATGCTACAATTCTGACACATATTTACATCATTTTCCACCTTATCTTTGGCATTTATAAGCTATCAAACATAAGCCATCACAATCTATTCATGGATAGCTTTATTCATGCTAAAGCACCATGGAGCATTACCTTGTATATTTGCAAATAGCTTATACAGAGATGATACATATTGCTGAAGGATCCAATGAACAGGTTTCAAGGGAGATGACTGAATACAAGTGAGTGGGAAGCTCTGGTTGTTTTATCCATGACAGAGGGTTAGGAGAGAGAAGCCAAGGAGAAGAGAGGACTCCTGAGATTGGATTTGAAAAGAGCTAGGGTCAGTCGGGCATGCCGTATGGCAAGAACATCAGGCTGATTTCCAAGGACGAGGAATTAGAGATGTTTCTGATGAAGGAAGAAGCTGCCGCAGTTTGGGCTAATGGTAGTTTGGTGAGTTGGGAAGTAAGGGAGACCAATTATAATTGAGGGAATTACAACACTCAAGATGAGACCGGGGTAGACATGAGGTAGGGCGTTTTAAAGGATGTGATATTTACTACTGGATTGCAATGAACACACATAATTTAAAAAAAAAAAAAAAAAAAAACAGGAGAAAATTATTTCCATTAGCAAAATAGTCAGGTACGCTAAGATACAAACTGTCACTTCAAAAAGTATTCAGGGCCACACATTTAATAAAAGCAGGGAGTTCAACAAGTCAGATACACCGCCCTGCTCCCCACCCAGAAAATAAAAAATAAATCACTGGGAATGCAGATTAAGAGACATTCACAATGTAGGCCCTGATCCGGCAATCAGACCAGCACAGGCAGATCTTTGCATTCATGCACAAGCTATGCTGACATTGACTTCAATGGGGCGCCATTTGTCTCTAAAAGTCCGCCTGAATGGATGCAACTGCAGGACCAAGTCCTCAGTCTGTGTGAAATACCCTTGCCCTGCAAGAAAGGAAAAATAAATGAAAATGCTGTTTGAAAGAGGAACCCTGTCTTCCCCTTCCTGGCACATGCACAGACATGCTATGGTAACAGGCATATAGTTCCCGGGTTGTGATCTTGTCCTGAATGCGATCTGGATTCGCTCTCGATTCAGCAGCTGCTATAACCGTTTGAAATTTTCTGGCAGCTAGACACTTAAGCAGCATGACTTTCGAATCACTCTTCATTGCAAGCCTAAAGGGCAAACAGAAGTGAGCGGCTTGTTCAACAGAGTTCAAGTCTCCGGCAATAGCTAATTACAGGCAGCTATAATTACGATGGTTTCGCATCATTAGGGAAAGCGGCTAAAAAGCAGATATAATACTAATGATGTGAGATTAGATATTGCTTTTCGTTTGGCTCCATTAAATGATCTTTCTGCAGTGCTAGTGATAAGTTGGGTAAGGTGAAGAGCTTTCTTCTTCTGTGAGGGGACTTTCGCTAAGCAACATGTACCCAAGCCAGTCCTTTGGTTTAAAGGCCTGAAACTAAAAGGTGTGGAACACCTTGAACTCCTGTGGAAGTCGGCAGGAACTGAGGCCACTCAGTACCTTGTACAATCCTGGGCTGAAGGAGTAGCACTATTGTTTGAGGATTCAGCCAAAGACTTTGCTTTTGCCATTGATTTTATATGGAAGGCACGCCGTTATTATGGTTATAGGTGGCAGTATAAAACTCTAAGATAGATAGATAGATAAATGTTGTTTATACAGTTCCCCGCTGTAACCTTCTAAATCTTCTGCCTACCCTCAGCTGGCTCTGAAACCCCAGCCAGACCGCCTCAAAAGATTGGTCTTCTTTTCTCAGGCAGCTCTCCGTCTCCAATTAGAAGTGAATTTGGGGCTAGTGGAAAGTATTTAGAAACTGAAGATCTCTGTTTATCTACCCATGAAGTTAAGCTGAGCATTAACCCTTGTCTTGGAGTAGGGTAGAAGGATGCATCTTTGAGAGGAGTACGTAGATCAGACTCCAGACCCATTTTATCATTGGCTTTTACACCAACCAGGGTACAGATAAGCACCAATTGGGACAGCTGTGTGGAGGTGGACACCTGTTCAGTCAGAACTACCAAAAAACCACCCAACAGTAAGTCACGGAATACCAGGCAGATGGCAACAACTTTTGGTAACTACACACGTGGCTGTATTAGAACCAGTGATCTGAAAGTGAAAGATTGGTATATTGCTTTGAACCCCCTAACCTGAGGTCATTCTAAAACTAGGAATAATAAATAAGACAAATATTCTCTCATAGTCAGATATTAGGTCTTATTTACACCAGGAAATTAACTAGAACAGCTATTCTAACAATTAACAGAACAGAGGGTCCACACAGACAGCTATTCTGGAATATCTGTTTATCTACCCATGAAGTTAAGCTGAGCATTAACCCTTGTCTTGGAGTAGGGTAGAAGGATGCATCTTTGAGAGGAGTACGTAGATCAGACTCCAGACCCGTTTTATCATTGGCTTTTACACCAACCAGGGTACAGATAAGCACCAATTGGGACAGCTGTGTGGAGGTGGACACCTGTTCAGTCAGAACTACAAAAAAACCCACCCAACAGTAAGTCACGGAATACCAGGCAGATGGCAACAACTTTTGGTAACTACACACGTGGCTGTATTAGAACCAGTGATCTGAAAGTGAAAGATTTGTATATTGCTTTGAACCCCCTAACCTGAGGTCATTCTAAAACTAGGAATAATAAATAAGACAAATATTCTCTCATAGTCAGATATTAGGTCTTATTTACACCAGGAAATTAACTATTCTAACAATTAACAGAACAGAGGGTCCACACAGAGAGCTATTCTGGAATAGCTTATTCCAGTCAATTTCCTCATGTAGACAAGGCATTAATGAAAAGGGATTCCATGGAATTAGGGTGACCAGACAGCAAGTATGAAAAATCAGGATGAGGGTGGGGGGTAATAGGAGCTTATAAAAGAAAAAGACCCCAAAATCGGGACTATAAAATCGGGACATCTGGTCACTCTATATGGAATGAACATTTTTAGTATTGAATCAACTTTGAAGCACCAAATACGAGGAAAGGGTTTCATTTGTTTGAAAGCTCCAATATTAATAGGAGAACGTCAGGTTATAAATAACATTTAAAATAAAAATGTCCTAGACTTACTGTTTTGATTATTAACAATACTTCAAGATTACTGAAACTGAAATAATTTGTGCAATTGTAGGCCATGATCCTGCAAAGACTCACACTTGACTTTGGACTTGGTAAGTAGCCGTGTTTGTATAGTTTTTGAATTCCTTGAAGCATGAAAAGTGAAAAGAGACTAGTGAATTTCACTCTTGTTTCCATGTAGATTCACTTTCAGGTTCTCGTGCATATGCATAATACTGCAATGTGCAAATACTGCAAGACAATGCTAAAATCCTAAGGGAATATGTGTTTCAACTTAATACTTTTTACAAAGTGTCCTGTATTTCCTCTCTCAAAACAACTGCAAGACTTGGTTGGCACAACCCATCTCATTTCTGGAAGTCAAAGCTTCAGCTGAAGCTACATTACAGTAAATATTTTACAGGCTGCTCTCAGTGGCTATGCGCTTTGCATTTCAACAACTACGCGTAATTGTCGGGAGTGCACCAGTGGCTTGGAGCTGGCTGAGCTTTTCACATAGATTACACATCTCTTTCTGATATTTTTCTGCCTGATTAGTAATCACTACTGACAAATCCTTTGGACAGTTCTGAACACGGGCGTCAGTGTGATGGGGATGATTCCGGCAAAGTCTGATTGAATGCAAATGTTACGTTAATAAAAGAATGCCTGACGGCAAGCTCTCCTAGCACTCTCTTCACTGGACACCAGAGGGAGGAGCAGGAAAGGACAGCCAGCAGAGAGACCGAAAGAAGAACCACTTCAAGAGGCATGAAGGATCTTATCACAGAATGGAGCCAAGTACACTTCTGGAATCAGATCAAAATAAATAGCGGCACTTTGTCTAGGGCAGGCACTTCCGATAAAGGAATTGGCAGAGGTAATGCAAGGTAAAGTTACTGCAGAGAGGATCTAAGTCCATCGGATCTAAACACCATAGTCACAGTGCATCCTAGCTAACTACATTCTCTAACTTTTAAACCAGACACCCTGTTTTCCACATTGTAGCTAGTCTCATGCTTATATCATAGAATCTCAGGGTTGGAAGGGACCTCAGGAGGTCATCTAGTCCAACCACCTGCTCAAAGAAGGACTAATCCCCAGATAGATTTTTGCCCCAGATCCCTAAGTGGCCCCCTCAAGGATTGAACTCACAACCCTGGGTTTAGTAGGCCAATGCTCAAACCACTGAGCTATCCCTCCTCCCCTATATTTTGCTAAATTTATGAACCATGATTAGCAACCTCTCAGGGTAACTTCATTTTGATGTGCAGAGAAGCTCATTTTAATTATTTATTGGGCACCAGGGTCACAACAAATTCAAGCTTCTGTATCATGACAACATGAAACTCAGAATTGTAAATACAATGCAATTAGATACAAATGCCAAGACAACTAGGCCTCTAGATACAGGGATAAGTCAGGAGATTGGTACAAAATTTGAGACACTTATAGCAGCTCCACAGCTATCTGTGTTCATCGATCAATCCACATGCTGGAAAAGATTAGGTAGATAAGAGATTCATTAATATTAGCAGTAGACTGACCATTTACTTTCCCATTAAAACTCAATACCTTGATTTCCTGATCAAACCGTCTCATTATACCCCAGCGGCAAAAGAAGGATGATTGAATGTCGGCCACAGTTCGACTAACTAATGTACAGTGGTAACAGAGATATTTATGTTCTTTCCAGGAAGATTAATAATATCTGCTGTTTCCTTTCCAACTGTAGTTGGAGAAACTTTCTACCAAATACATAAATCAAACATGAGACTTATGGTGTATTTTAAAGGCTCTCAATAGTAGAGTGATTTTAAATTACTCAGGTTCTGCAGATACCAGTAATAAAACTAGAGAACTCGTCTTAATATATTCCATTCCTTACTTTTTAATTTATTATAAAATTCAATAAAATTTTTGAGGCGGAAGGGAAGGAAAGTATTAATTTTACTACAGCCCTCATTCATTGCTCAATCTGTGCACTAGAATCCTTGGCTTGCGTTCACAACAGAGGAGTCTGAGACACCTGAAAGGTGCCGGGATTTTCAGAAATGGATGAGCACTCACCACCATCTCAACACTGGCCCCCACAAGGTGTCAAGACAAGCAACCCCAAAATCACCGATCACCTAGGAAAATGTAGGTCCCGCTAATAACCGTCCCGCTCCCTGCCCTGAAAAACTCAAAACATGCAAATTAAGATCCCAATTTTGCAAGCCAAGGGGACTTTGCAAGGGGATGAAAGGACTTTGTGTGTTAGCAGGGGCCTTAATTTACCCCTTACGTTGAGCATGCTCTTTATCAGGGGGCTGATTAAAGGGAAACAACTGGAGAGCTGAAATGCAAATGAAATCAAGTACAGCAACACACATTGGCCACCCTTCTCTCACTCACCACGTGTATGTGGTGGCAGGGCCATCCAGTACACCTTTTTGGAAACTACTTGTTCCCCACTGACATTCCCTAGCCCTTGCTGGCTTGATGCTGACTCCACTAAAAACCATTTGGAAAGCCGGTAGAGAAGTATTCCTGTGCCAGATGTTCCCCACAGCTTGGCTAGGAGGTGGCATTCAGCACATATTTACGGTCTTAACTCTGTGCTTATTTTAGCTCTGCAGCTCATCTCTGACAGCTTGACCCTGCCCGGTCAATGGCGGCGCAGAGATGCACAAGGTAAAAAGTGGTGTGCGGGGCAGGGAGCACAGAGGACACTGGCTTTCTATGAGCACCTAGCTCAAGTCCCAGTAGCGGTGACGCTGCAGCAAGTCTGCCTGGAACCCTGGGTAATTCCACACAGGGCTAGTCCCCACTGAAGCCCAGGCTGCTGCAGCGTCACTGCTCCGGGACCTGAGCTAGTAAGATGAAAGCTAGCTCGGGTCGGTCTCCACAAGCTGCAGTCGCACCCTGGTGATTGCAGTGTCGACAAACCCCGTAAGAAGGCAGCAACAGCTGCTGTGCAGACACCAAGCGACTCTGGCCTCCTTGCAGGAGTGAGGCCTACAAGGGGAATGCCTCATTAGACACTTCTCCTCATTACACTTTGCCTTGCACTTATGCAATTAGAAGCCCAAGTCTACGCTCTCCCATACACGCTCACTACACCCAGAACCATTTTTACCATGCTTTATTCTTTCCACTAGGCAGGGGTAAGTTGGTGGTCAAACAGCTTCTCATCAACATCTTCTCCTCCGGCTCATCCCTCTTTGCCTTGTGCTTATATATCCATAAACCCATGTAAGCCCCACACGTTCCCTCTCCTCTCGCACATTGCTCCCCTCCGCCCCCCCCCCCTTTTTTTAAAAAAAAGTACAGCAGGAGCTTGTGACTTGCTACTGCTCAGTGGAGGTTGTCCCAGCGCCTTTCTGGGACATTGTGCTTTGCAAAGCCACAAAAAAAAAAAAGAGGTGAAACTTCATTAGGATTGCTAAACTCCTAACAGATGCCAACTGAGCATGCTCAGAAGTAATTTTTCAGTTGCTTAAAACTTTGGAGTTTAAATTTTTTTTTTGGCCCATCCCACATCCAGAGAAGGGCTGGTCCTTTAACAAGGACTATGCACATTCAAAGTTCGGCGGGTGATTTTCCCTGGATATTTTTGAGTTACTGTTGAGCTAAAAAAAAAAAAAAGTGGAATATGGATTATTTCTGCCCTCTTCACTTTCCAAAAACAACCAAAGGATTGCCCACAATTTCCTACATCTTATAACTTGGATGGGTTACAAAGATTTAGGATTGCAAGCCTTTAATGAGATAGATTTTTTTTTCTTCCAGATAAAACTACTTTAAAAAAAACCCCTAAGACGTACCTCCTCGTTGCACAAGTAATGTGACTTCGCTCCCTTTAGGACATTCAATCAGCATATCCACGACTTGGTTGTGAGTGAGGTTTTGCACATTCTTCTTATTCACTTCAACGATAAGATCCCCTTCTTTTAGGCCTCGGCACCTGGGGCTGTCTACAATTTGTTTCACTCTTTGGCCCCCACCACCAGGACTGTCTGCTATAGTAAAACCAAAGCCCATGGGCCCTTTCACTATATGTACAGTTATGAGTTCAGGCTGTGTTGCTATAGAAGAAGCCAAAGAGACAGTATCGTTGGGGTAACCATGGGATCCATTTGAAGAGACTTCAGCTGGACTACTTGGCCTTTGCTCCTTCAAGCCATTTACTTTCCCCGTTTTACTACTGTGGCTTGCTGGAGAATCATAATTTTCCTGCCCGTTCACAATGATCGGTTCTTTATCTAGAATTGCCACAGACGTCACCAGGCTTGTGTTGGGGTCATCGGGGTCAAAGGGCAGAGGGTAACCTCGACACAGTTGAAGGTCCACACTGGCACCGATGGGAATGGACTGGAAGATTTTTACAACTTGAGCATGTGTATGTCCCAGCACACAGGTATCATTCACACTGACTATAACATCTCCTGTGGATGAAACAAAACAACATACACTGTCAATTCATTGCTTTAATGCCCCAATCTCTTTTCAGAACATTAACGACGACTCTTATCAGCACTGAACAATGAGTACCACTCTGCTTCCATGCTGACAGACTTGTACCAGCATAAACATCTGCACAGATACTTTATATCTAAATACTCCTGCCTCTCAGCAAACGACAAGAGTAGCTGTGCTGAGGTGAGCGAAAGCAATCTGTATCCAGAAGAGCCACTGAATAATTTTTTACATACAAGAGTGTTCTGGAAAGGAAAATAGAACTTGGCTTATTAAAAAATAAAATAAAATCAAGCAAAATGATAATACGGCCCCTTTAACAGTTTTTGCAAAGCTCAGCTCTTGCTATGACACACACTAATACAGCTGACATATGACAGAAACACAATGGAGATCACGTGAAGAATAAAAACAGAATGATTGCAGCTAGAGACTGCATAAATATGGTGCAATAGCGTCTCAGATGTAAATGTCTCAAGCCTAAGTACTGATTAAGTTATGATTTGTTTTACACTGTAGCTGCAAGGCAGGGCTGTTTAAAGCCGTGATGCTCAACCAGTGGCTCCAGAGCCATGGGCCACCTCACAATTGTCTCTTCCTGCTCTGCCCAGTCCCCCATTGCTTCCTGTAGCACATGGCATAGGCAATGCACTAATGTCACTACTGAAAAAACAGACACGGCTCAGGATGCCTCCAGACATGAAGAGCAGCAGGAGGGACTGGGCAGAACAGCCCCTTCCCCACTTCTTGGTAGTAGCTAGAAAGAAGGGGCGAGGTGAAAAGGAATCAGAGAGGTGCGAAATAAGCGACAATACCCTTGAGGTGTTTTCCTCCTTACGAGCTGTCAATGCATCCCAAAGTGCCTATTGCCAGGCAGTGTCAGGTGGCTCTCTGGGACTGAACTAGAAACTGACGCTGTTGTGTTTCAGTTTCTCCACTTACAAAATGGGGACAATACTACTTATCGATTTCAGACGGTTACGATGAGTCTTAAAACTCTTTGAGAGCCTCAGATAACAGACGCTGTTAAGCGCAAAGTGGGGTGTTATTTAATTTTTGTCCCCAGAGCGTCATTACCTGTCTCCATTTTGCCATCCAGGGCAGCAGGGCCATCAAGCACCAAACTCTTGATTTGGAGAAATTCATCCGGTTCGTCCCCTCCGACCACAGTGAAGCCGAACCCCCGGCTGCTTTTCCTCAGCTTGGTGTGGATGAACTTCCCTTTCAACTCCGAAGGGTTTCGCGTGAAAAATGGTTTTCCTGTTTAGGAAGTTTTGAAAGTCCATAAATATGCTAGAAAAATATTCGATCCCTTTTTCCTTCCCCAGCCCATGCTAGCAATTTAATGGACAGACACTCTTGTGTGTATGCACAGAAGAGAATGGGACAGATTCGCAATTTTACTCCGGTTTACTAGCTTCTTACTCCACTCCATTGACTTCACTGGGACCGCTCATGGAGTCAAGTGCTACATGTGAGTAATGGTATCAGAATCTGGCCCTCTGCTTATTGATTGTGGGTGTCCATCTCAAGGCAGCATATATATTTTAATTTTAAAAACAGATGCAGTAACGTGTATAGGCTACCGATGGTGGGAGATGGAATACACAGACAAGCTGGTTATATTTACTAGCTCTTTCTCCTGAGACAGTTTAGGAAGCACAAAAACACGTGTAATGGCAAATGTCATATCTTTAAAAAACAATGGACGAAATGAGAGCTCGTGAAAGCGAGGCACTTGCAACACTCGCCTCAGGGAGTAGGTTCTGTGCTAAGTGGCCTTTCATGGCTCTGCCAGTGCTTTTCAAACCTGACTTGCAACACCTCTGCTATTTCAGCGTTGGTAATTTCTTGAGCAGTCTAGAGACTGCGCAAACGACTGCTAGGGCAGGCTGCTGCGGGAATTTCTGGGCGAACGGAAAGCTAAAAAAGTTTTTGACCATATTACTCTGTCCATAAAGCCCCTGACCCCTTCATCCCCACCCCAGTCTTTCATCCCCAACTGCACCAAAAGTAAAGCAAGCTTTGTGAGGGGATCTCGCTTCCCCCACCCTGCAGTCTCCTCTATATATTAACTGCAATGTTCTTCAGATGCTGCCCTGCTCAACCAAAGCACTGTCTTTGACTCGTGCTCCTCTCCACACTCTGCCTGAAGTGCATGACACAGTATTGACAGTGGTGCATGGGAACCACAAAAGGAATCACAGGGCCAGACTGGCTGTGCCGGAGGGGCGTTATCCGTGCTCCCTGGGAACATGCTATGGAGTGCAGAGAGCTTTAAAAGTTTAATAAGTACACCTCTACCCCGATATAACGCTGTCCTCGGGAGCCAAAAAATCTTACCGCGTTACAGGTGAAACTGCGTTATATCAAACTTGCTTTGATCCGCCGGAGTGCGCAGCCCCGCCCCCCCGGAGCGCTGCTTTACCGTGTTATATCCGAATTTGTGTTATATCGGGTCGCGTTATATCGGGGTAGAGGTATAAATAAAACATCCTATGGAGGTAGGGTCCATGTAAAAGACACTGCATGCGTTCTGAAAAGTAGTCACATTGCCTGCTCTGCTGCCAGGAGATCAAACATCTCTGCACTTGTGACTGTTTTTTACCCAGGTCCCTAGAGGGAAAAAGCTGTACCACTGAGACCCCTGGTGACAACTCTAGGATTGACAGGGCCCGATGCGCATTATAATCAGAACGCCCGGCGTGCATTTAAGAACTCATCACCAAGGGCTGGTCCACACTAGGGCNTCTCTAGGGAGCTGCTTGCTTTGCGGGATGTGACCCCCGCAGCGTTTCAGGTGTGCAAAAAATGTTCTCCCCCCAGAAAATGTTAGCAGGATGTGAGGTAACGACTCGCCTCACAGCCTCTTTGAGACAAGAACATGATTCTTGTGTCTATTAATACATCGTGCTAATAGCAGCATTTTTATGCTACCTCTTGGTTGCAATGGGAGGTGTGTGTGGGGGGGGGGTGTCCATTTTTTTAACTCTAAATGAACGTTATAGCTGGGTGCCGAAAGACAAAGCTACACACCAAGTTGCCGAATGGCAGCTGCTGCTCTTCCGGGCTTTGTGCAACACTCCCAGACAGCAGAGCCTGAAATGAAAGAGGGGGCAACTCAGCTGATCTCTCCCAAAGAAAGTGAGCAAGTGTGAGAGTGAAATAATTGCCGTGAGGGAGAGAGGAGGCCTGGGTGTGAGCGAGCGAGGGAGAGGAAGCAAGTGCAAGCGAGGGCACACGCTGTGAGGAAGTGTGCTGGTGAACATCTGTCCAAGCGACCGGGAGACTAGAGCTTTCACGTAATGTCACCACGAGGGAAGGCAGTCAGAGCAGGAGGAGCTGATCAGCTGAGAAAAGGTCCCCAAAATAACCATAAACCCTTACGTTTAAAGTAAATTTAAGAGGATAAGAGCTAAAAACCGACTATGTACGGAGTCAAAGTGCAGCATTCACCTCTCACGTGGGGCATGAGAGGTAAAGTCTGTATTAAAAAAATATATATATATTTTTTTTAAACCATGGGTCTGATTTTGGCCACTTTATGCCACTCCAGCTGTGCAGAGGGCGTGTAAAGGCACTGCCGCGGGCCAGGGGAGAAGGGGAATGGCAGGGCTGCTGGATATGTCCCTATGTTGCTCCCCACCACAGCCCCCGGAACAGAAGGGAATGGGAGATTCTGGACTATCCCAGACTGCAGCACGGTGCAGGGTAAGGATCCCTTCAACTGGTGCATTCCCTGCCACATGGCCCGGCCTGTGAGAAGCAGTACAGAGTCCATCCCAATGGATGGACAGCTGTTTCCTCTTGTCACTTGAATCCATTCTACCCGTTCCATGACTGCATATTTTTGCTTTGACAAATACACCCTATTTAGTCTTAAAAAAAGGATCATGACAAAAATACAGTTCTCATGATAGATTCAAGATTCTCTTATTGCTCATTGCTTATAATATAAGCTGCAGAGCACAGAAACAATGGCTCCAAATTGCCTGTTTATTTTCTCCCCGCATTTAAATAAGTTTGAAGCTAACATTTTAATTAAAAATCTGCCACGGAGCGTTAATTACTGAAACAATTATATTGACAGACTGTCGCAGTCATTGGAAAGATTTCTATCGACTTCAGAAATGGGCTGGGACGGTGTCCCTAGCCTCTGTTTGCCAGAAGGTGGGAATGGGCGACAGGGGATGGATCCCTTGGTGATTACCTGTTCCGTTCATTCCCTTTGGGGCACCTGGCATTGGCCACTGGCGGAAGACAGGATACTGGGCTAGATGGATCTTGGTCTGACCCAGTACGGCCCTTCTTATGAAGGAGCCTGGTTGGCTCAACTACATTCCACATGATCAGTCCCCCTGCATTACAACATGCAGCAGCTTGGACAGCCTTCGCTTTGTTCTTAAGGCATAAGGAAGAGATGTGACGTTGATGGTTCTATTGGGTGGTATGGTCGCCCTTCTCCAACATGATTCGCCGTCCTGTGGTTCTGCTGGATCCCTTGTTCCTCCTGGATGGGCAGGGAGCTTCAGGTAACGATGATTCCCAACTCCCACTGACCAGGAAGCTGCACCAGACCTCACCTCCGCCCTCCAATGGCTTTCCGTCTGCCAGTCTGGATGACTGCATTCTATTCTAATTGCCCTTGGGTTGCATCTGCTTTGCAGCATGGCTCACCCTGTTCTGCAGGGACGAGTGCCTAACACCTGCAGCACACTGCACTACCTATTTAGTCGAGTCAGAGAATGATTTACGGTGCTAGCGACAAACCTGCAAGGCTTGAGCTCTAGTTATTGGAGACCAGCTCTCTCTTTACACACAATTAAGGCTGCTAGGGGACTCTGGCTGTTGATACTTGGACTTAGTTAATCCATGGCCGGCTGTGTAAGGGGAAGGCTCTCACCTGGGGATCTTGCCTTGCGCTCTAGCAAGTTTCAGATCACGCTGCAGCTCTTCTATGCAGTCCTTTATGTTGCTCTGAACATTTATCTTCCTGGCCGGTGGGATGGTTCTGACAAGCCACTTTTCCAGGAGTGGCGGGACATACACAGAATGTTGCGCGAGCATTGAAATGGCATCAGTAAATCAGGTCCTGACCCTGCAAACACTTTTGCACTTGCTTCCCTTTAAGCACAGCAGCAGTTCTCTTCATTTTAAACGGAAGCACGTGCACGAGGATTTGCAGAAGTGGAGCTGATGCTTGTGTGTTTTATGGAGCGCACTTTGCTTCAGTTGCGATAGGCATTATGATAGTTGCCTACACAGGAAAAAATTGTAGAGGCTCTAGGAACTCATTGAATTTTATCTCATGGAGTTTCCACTTAATCGTCCCAGCGGTGGGATATGATTTTTCCTTCCAAGCCCTCAGTTACTGAGACATCTAGAGTGTCAGGACTTTCATGTGGAGTCAGTATCCCTGCCCCGCTCTCTGACTAGCACAGCTCCCTCATCAGCCACGTTACAATGGTCTCCCCAAAACATTTCTGGCGTGGAAAGCTTCACAACATAGAAGTAAAAGGAAACACTGCCCAAGTCACCTCTCTGCCAGGACCCACTCCTGGCAAGTCTAAACGTGAGACAGTCAGGTGGCTATTTGTGAAGGAACGTGAGCAAGCGTCACTCACAGAGCTAACGAGCATTTCAGAAATAGTGTGCTGTGAAACTATGGCAAACACAGTATGCATTGTTTTGGCATCAGAAAGTATTGACCAGCTCTGGGAGGACAATGGTGTCAAACAATTTTAATTCGCATGACTCTCTCAGCCTACTTGCTCATGTTTAGCGATTGACAGGGGTAACAATTATACACTAGCTTTGGCCGCAATAATATCCAATCACACACCCCTTTACCCCATTTCTGCCCTGATCATATTATAACATAAAATATTGTTAGCCTGCATTATAACATATTGTAAGAACCACACTTTATCCTTGGTAGATTTGTTTCCTGTCCATAAAGGCAAGAAAATAACAGCCAAACGCGTTCTAACATAGTTTGACCACACAGTATTGCAAGAAGGGGCCGAATTCTATATGCGTTTGCACACACCCATTATTTCGTACTTTAAACAACTTGCTTTTAATCTGTTAAGATTCTAATTCATATTTTCAGTATCTTTTGAAAGACCTGAAATGCGAGAGAGAGAGATTTGCAGAAATCCGCTCTCTAAGAGGCACCCCTATTCCCACTTTCATTTTTGTCCTCTTCTGTGTAAGACCCACAGTTCTCAAAGTCCAGAGAAATTCAGTAAATTGGTGTTGTGTGTCCTCGCTACACTACTATTGAAGGTCCTGTTTCTGAAGAAATGTGGTGGCAAAATTAGTTTCATTACAATGGAAAAACCTTATTGGATGTTACCTTGTACTGGTGCTTCTCGAACTGGCTCTTGGGTGTTGGGAGCATGCTTTGGAACAGCCGGTGGACCAAGAGATGGATGCTCTTCTGTCCATTCTAGAGATAGAAAAAATACAAAACATCACTATAATAGAACAAAATCACCCACCTGGGTAGGGCTCAACCTTCTAGAAAAGCAAGGAGGACTGGAGGAGGAGGCAAGGACTGAAAAGTGGAGGAGGCCATGTTGGTTACGTGGATTTGCATTGGGAGTTCCAAGGGATGTAGCCAATCAAAGTGTCATGCAGAAACTCCATAGCATACCTGAATTCTAAATGGCTGAGACTATTTCATTTCAGTGCTATTGCTGCATTACATGATTTTTAATAATCCAAAAATGTGTCAAAATAATGAAATACCTGACTGATGCGGAACATGTTTGCAATGCCCAAGAATTTACTCTTAGCATAAATGTAAAAAGGAGTTTAATTCATATTTGATACTACTCCCTTGTCTTTCTTTAAGTTTTATTAGTACCAGGCCAAATATAAAAATGACCTCTTGAAAAAAAATGATAGTTCAGGCTCACAAGTCGATTTTTATAATTCCTGGGGAGCAAGCAAGCTTGCTTTGTGACCGATCAATCTTTCAGAATTAAGTTAAAAGTAGTTAAAAAATTCTCCCCATTTCAGAGATTCAAAGCCATTAAGTGCTAATATATTTGATCATTTCTCCTTTGCCTCGTGCTATTCAGTCTTCTAGTAAGAGCACAAACTACATGCCCCTTTATATCTCATTGTGTGTATAATCCACCCCTTAAAATCACAGGGATCACAATGTAAGTATTTTAATGAAGGACAAATATGTTCACGTGGGGTTGTAAACTCAAGGGAGCGCATATTCTGTTAACAAATCTCTCAAGCATAATGCTCTCCACGGGTGCCAACCTTCTGGTTGTTGTTGCTGCTGCTCAAGCTGTTTTTTCCGTTTCGCTTCCAGAACTGGATTCTCATATTGTGTCTTCCTGTTAATGTGGCTGGAGAAGAAAGAGAGCAATAAATTAGGAAACATTTTGTGTGGCAAACAAAAATGACAGCCAGACTCGAAATTCCCGAGACAAAGGGGGCAAAAAAAGCGAACAGCCAGGCATATGGCGAAACACTCACCAACTTGTGCCAAATGCTCCTTTAGGAAAACAAGCACAACTTATCTGCTGTGACATCTTGAGCAGGAATGGCAATTCTTTCAACTACAATAAGAAGCAGTTTAACTGTGAAAATGAGATTAAGGCAGAAAGGATGCCCTGTCTGACTACATGTTAAAAGACAGACCTACATCATCCCTGCTTTAATCAGATTCCCAGAGGTGCAGTCATTCCCCGGCTCAGGGAAGTTAAAAAAAAATAAAAATCTGGTAACATCTGTCAGCTATCTAATCAATGCACAATATTAATATGGTGGGTGAAAAATACTTGCAAAGCTTTGCACTGCAGATCTGGGCAGCAAGACAGATTGAATGAAGGGGAATGTGTGACCTTGGAACAAGAAGTATTTTGAATTAGCAACCATTAAATAATCTGGTTTGAAACCAACATAAATCAATCCAAGTCTGCTACAAAATAAGATTAACTTACCTGTAAATGTGCGTAGAAACTCCTAATGTCTATGCATCATGCACTGCATCAGATGGATAGAGTTAACCCTTTTGTGAAACCCATGGAAAAAATGACAGCGCCACAAAATTGCTAACGAACTACTAATCTGTTGAGGCCGTTAAAGTTCTGCTGGAATTTACATGACTTGTGAATTAGACAGCTTCTTAATGGAGTCATAGATTCAGTAGAAAAAGTATTAACCAGTGTGTTGAACACAATATTCAGGCGTGTTGAACTCCTTCCCTCTCTCTCACAGACACACAGCTGTATCTGAGCCATCTTTATTGCACTCCTTATCTTGAGATTCCCCATCTATGCAATTTAGCAGAGCCACAGAACTGCTTTAACTTCCTCTATACTATGCGAGGGACATTCTACAGGTCAGAGTGCATTGTGTTCCATCACAGGCCAGGAACACACCCATGCCTGTCCCCAGCTATATCAGATGTAACATCTACACATTCAGACTAGAAACAAGGGGCAGATGTTTAACAGGGAGGGTACTCAACCATTGGAACAACTTAACTGGGGATGTGATAAATTCTCTATCACTTGGCGTCTTTCAATCAAGACTGGATGGATATCTTTTTAAGAGATCTGTTCCAGCTCAAACAGAAGGGCTTGATGAAAAAATTAATCTGCGTGATTTTCTGGCCTGTGTTTTACAGATCAGACCAGGTGATCTCAATCGTCCCTTCGAGCCTTAAAAATCTATGCTGAGGGTGAAGGGGACCAGGAGAGGCTGGTTTAAAGCCAGCTATCCCAGTTTTATGGTAGGTTATTATTTCCCTATACTAGGGCAATTCTCAACTGCCCTCTGCTTTGATGGCACAAGGTGAGCCTAGCAAGATGCGTTGACTGCAAACAGTCATTAGCAATTTTATGAAAGTGATAACAGAACTGTGAAAAAGACCAATCCAGCACTGGGCGACGATGTGCTGCACTTACTGTAGGCAATCAATTGTATTGCAAAACCTCAATAAGCTCGATTTCAAAAGAGGCTGGCATGGTATGGACTCAATATTTCAGGTTTATTCTGAATCACAGGCCCAGCTGCAATCACCTGCAGAGCTGCACTCTGCTGGATCATCAGTTGTTTTAATACTTGGAGAACTGATGACAAAGGTAGGAAAAAGCCTGGTGATTTTTAACATGTCTGACCAGCATGAAAACATTAGCCAATTGTGGAGACATATCACCAGGATAGTCTTCACTTGATTGGTTCTATTGCGCAACTGATAGGTAAAGCACTAGCAAAATACACCTATTTGAAGAGTCAATGCAAAATAGTGAAAATCTGTATCAGAAACTACAGTACATCGATATATTGATTCAGGTGCAATTTTCACAGAAGTCATAGGGATGATTTCAGTTACTCCTTACACAATGGCATCTCTTTGCATAAAACTTACTGAGATGAATATCTTAAAAATCCTAATGCACGGAGACAAAACACGTATATCCAATTTCTCTAATGCTTATCTGTGAATTTCAAGCATCAGTTGCTTTAAGCACCTAGCCAGTGTTAACTGTATTTGGTTAAAATTCAACTATAGTTCAGTACAAAAGTTTACCATTAAGAAAGTGTGTTTTACTGTCTGGAAGTCCTTTCCACAGGTCCATAGTTATCTTCAAAACAACTGTTTGCAAATAACTGCAGAACATTCACTACAGAGTTCCACTCAGAATTGTCTTCCTTGGGTTCACAAAAAGGATAATTTTTTTTAAAATAAGCCTGATGCTAGACTGTTGATTTAATGAATCTAATAAGCATATGAAAACAAATTCATGAATCCTATAAGAGACTGTCAATTTCATGTATCAGTGGAAGGCTGAGAAGAATTTAATGGTTTCCAAAAAATGACATCACATAAGTTTTTCATGAAATGAAAATCATCCAGTGTAACAGAACATAAGTGTGTTTGTGTAAGAGAGATAAGTCTATTTTATACCTCTATTAGTAGATGATAGATATTAAGTAAAATGGTCTTTTATATCACATTGTTGTTACAGTCCTATTTAATCTCACACTAAGGAGTGGCCCGAAATTAATGGGCATGCATATGCAAAGTGGCATTGGAAATGCTGGAAAGAGACCTCTTGGCATGACATTTAATAGATGAAAAATACCCCTGATATCTCTGGCAAATAAATGTCAGGCCTTAATTATACAGTTTGCTAAACCTTGTTTCCCAAGGCACAGATGGTGGGGTCAAAAATGAGCCAAAGCAGATAGAATCTGTATTTCATGTCTATTCTGAAGGCTATCCTAAGCCATCCTAACAGACAGGAGTGTACACATAATTAAAAATTCATTTTATGGGGTCAGTGATGAAACAAAACTTGGTTCTCCGATTTCCCAAGGGAGCGATCTGTCATCTAGATAAAGAGGAAGCTGTTCAAATTCTGGAGAGAGTTACATTAAACCCATAATTCTTTACAATACAATACAGGAACCTTTATCGTTACTATTTGATTACACACGTACTGTCATTTTTCATTTCTTGTTTTTTGTTTTTTTTTAATTGAATCGGTAATCTGCTTTATGAGAGCACATTTTGATCACGCTGCTTTACTAAGGAAATTGCTAAATTAATCACATACATTTATTCAAAGCTAGAATGGGTATCTCAGCTAAAAAGAATTGTGTCTTTGCTAAGAATGGGTCTCAGGCATCTAGAGAGCAGTACTCCCCTTTACTTCTAGCTATGCATTCATTAAGGAATTCAGGCCTCAGAATGCTAAGACTCTGAGGTTTCCCAATGGTCCAATCCCAGTAGGCCTCTTCCCTATAAAAGACCACTTGCAGTAATGCAGCTGAACCGACACTTGGAGCTGGGGTGTGTGATTTCCAGCTCGAGGAGACATACTCGTGCAAAACCGGTAGTAGCGTAAGCTGCAGGGGCATAGGCAGCGGATTGGGCTCAGTGCCTGAGTCCATACCCATGAGGTCTGGATGCATTTGTACTCAGAATGGCTAGCCCGTGCCGCCACTGACTGCTGCCCATGCCGCTGCAGGCACGTTGCTATTTTGAGTGCACTAGCTTGATGAGAGCTAGAAGAAGTATATCTCCTCAAGCCGGGAATCACCCCCCCGGCTCCATGTGCAGAACAGTTCATGAATGAACTTTGATCTGGTACGCTTTCAAAGAGGACTAAATCGAAGTGCAATAACCAACTGTTAATACGCGTCAGCAGGGCCAAATGGACTGTTAGTCCGCAGCAGGGTAGCGTGTGGTGGATAGTTTGCCACAAACTAAACGCTCGTGTCGGCAAGCCCTAAGTGTACAGCACTCCTGTTTAGGTCACATCCTGTAATGCTGAGCCACGGCCAGCCACCAGGGGGTGCAGAAGAGCAACGTATGATGTACCTTCCTTCCTGAGACCAAGAATATTAACTCTTCACTTCCAGTATCTGGAGAAGTACGAGTCTTTAGGTTGCCTGTGCATTCTGATAGTACTGTGAGCTACAAACAAAGCAATCGGGGGGGGGGTGACTGTCTTACATCACGCGTGACTAGCATTCTGAGTTGATTCGTAACACTTTTTTGGTGGTGGTAGAGGCAAACACCACTACCCCCAGCTGTGAGCCATTCAGTTGCAATGAATGATACAAAGATACAGCAAAGTCAGCTGGAAAAAGTTCTTATCTACTTGACACTGAAAACAGAAACGTCAAGCAACACTTACTCTACATAGTAGACTCCATATACAGGATCTTCAATCTTTTCCCAACCAGCAGGCAATTCTGGGGGCGGGAGAAAAGGTATATGAATGCCTTAAAGATATAGTTTTCAGACAGGCATCCCGGCTTCACTTGGCTTACAGAATTCTACATCAGCTCATACTCTCACTCAGAGAATAACTATCCGGAAAGAGAATCATCATAGCCATCATTTCAGTATCAGTACATAGTCTAATGGGCACAAATATTACTGTAACCTTACCAGGAGCGGGGTTAACAAACCTGTGGAAAGCAGTCACCTCTGCCCATTGCCTACAGTTTTAGCAGGTCAATTTTTTTGTTGCATTTAATTATTTAGATTCCTGGGTTAAATGAACAGTCATGCATTCCTTGTTTAAGAGTCTCTAGGAGGTGCCTCTCTGTAGATGTTTTGGTTTGGGAAAAGTACATTTGTTTTATTCCTCTGCTAAGTATTTGCAGTAACCGTGTTTAAATACATTTTAGCATTTACCATGATTTCTACATTAGCACCCAAATGTCCCCCTCAGGACCAGGGGCCCATTATGCTAGATGCTATGCAAACACAAATGTACTTCACTGTAGAACACTTGATATAAAAACATTTAATGCCATAAGCACATGTAACAGTCATTTTCTTTTTTTTTTAATTAGAACAATTACTAAAAACGGGTCTGAAGATGAAATTTGCATTTGGAAATCTATCCCCACTTTGTGCCTGCAGATTTTCTAGACTGGAGGCATATGGTACTTCTTTAACCACAATCAGTGAACATCTTAACCTCTGAGGATAGGACAAGAAGCAATGGGCTTAAACTGCAGCAAGGGAGGTTTTGGTTGGACATTAGGAAAAACTTCCTGTCAGCGTGGTTAAGCACTGGAATAAATTGCCTAGGAAGGTTGTGGAATCTCCATCATTGTCTAACCTGCTCTTAAAAATCTCCAAACACCTGTCAGGGATGGTCTACATAATACTTAGTCCTGCCACAAATACAGGGGACTGGACTAGATGACCTCTCGAGGTCCCTTTCAGTTCTATGATCACTTCAGCATAGTAGTGAGGGTTATTTGAACTGTATGTATTACTCAAGGGCTTGATCCTACTCCCACTGAATCAAACAAAGCTCCCAACGGCTTTAGGTCCTGAGGTACTACCAGGGCCAGCCCACAACATTTTGGCACCTGAGGCGGGGAGCTCAAATGATGCCCCCATGCCCCCTCGCTTGGGCCAAAACTTTGAAAGGTCTCAATTCTGCCTTCCTCCAGCACAGCACTCCACCATCTCTGTGCAACTAGAGCAGACAGAATACATAAGCACCAGCAACAGACACAATTTTCTACACTCTGGGTCCTAGTGCCGCCCCACCCACAGTCTGGCACCTGAGGTGGCCGCCTCAGTTCGCCTCATGGTAAGGCCAGCCCTGGGTACTACACAAGTTACTTTAAAGAAAGAACCATCACCATATAATAAGCATGCATATGAAGACTATTAAAATACCCCAATGAGAAAGAATTCCTCATAAAAGCAGCACTTATTGCCAAGTTGACAAGACCAATGGGAAATAATCTGTGTTTATTCATTATGGAATGCAAAGATTTATTTTTATTAATGGTATCAGTTGCGTAGCCAATACAATCAAGCAGTGGCCCATTAATCAGAATAATGTAACTGTACTGTTCAATATTTACCGACATCAGCTACCCTGCCATAAAGGCACAAATAATTCCAGACTGAAAATGAAGAGAAGCCACACAAACACATATGGGGTAATTACTCAGAGTTTACGTTTGCATTCAGAATTGGCCGAACATCAGAAGAAATTAATTTCGTGGGTTTTGCTCCACAAGTCCCTTGTTTGCAAATAAAAGCCATGTTTCCCCCCTATTCTTTATTTTTACACTTATCAAGTTTAAGCATCTTTGGATTCCTTGAGACATAAGCAACCAAATGCAAGCCAGTGCTAACCTTTGGGTATGAAACCACTTTGCAATCTTCTGAGCAGATCTCTTTTGCATGCTTACCAAATGAAGGTTTGAAATTGACATTCCTCTACAAAGCACAAAAGTAATGTCAATATTAAAATGGAAGTGCAAAACTAAAGGCCAAATCCTGGAAGTCTTTGCTCAGTTGAAACTCCCACTGATTTGAATGATGGAAAGACTGGGATTTAGTCAAAAAGTTTCAAACAATTAAAGATCTAACACAGACAAGAATCAAAAGAGTCAAAAGTTTTGGCTGACATTTCATTCTTAATTTATTCCATTGTGGAAGCAGATGGCTGTGGAGGCCAGGTTGGAATGAGAGACGGAAGTAGAGCACCAAAACAAGAGTTAAAGTTGGAGAGTGATGCTTCAGTTTGTTGGCTACGCTTTTTGTGTCACAACCTTAAATAATGTTTATTTTATTTTCAAATCTCATGCTATTGTTTTTGGCCAGTGTCATTGCCTTATCTTTATTTAAAATGTTTTTAGTATTAACATTTCATTTTTATTTTCTGTAAAAGAAAAGAACACTTATGGAAGGTCACAAAACAAGGACCTTGGAATTACTCCACTGACATTCCAGACTATTGGATAAATACTTCTTTAAGCAGTTTTAAATTTAACAAAACACATTTCTACATGTGTTGAAAACCAACAAGATAAGAACTGATGCTTTGGAGCCATAAGTAGTCTTATTATGTAGATCCACATCCAGGAATCTAATAACAAGTCTTTTGAAATGCTCTAAAGCAAGAAGTTACTCTGCATTAGCAGCACCCACTTTGCAAAGTCCAATATCTGGGTTNCTTTCCCCCCCCCCCCCCCCCCCCATCTTCAAGATGAGCCAGAGCAATTAGATCATAGAATATAGCTTCAACCCAGGAAAGGAATCCCCATTCCTGCCGTCCCATGTGGTTCTATGAGGGCACACTCGTGTGGACCCCCAGGGAGGATTATAATCTAATATTAATTCAGAGCAAGAGCAACAACCTATTCATTTGGCTTTAAGTGCCTAACAGTGTCAAAACACATTCCTAGCTGAGAGCCTGTTGGTCAGTGTTCCAACCCACAAGAGTGATAAATCCCTGAAAATCAGGAAAACCACCAGCCCAGATTGAGAGTTTCCTTGCCCCTCTGCACCCACGTAAGAATCTAGCCCTAAGACCTTTTGCTGGAGCATTCCATCCTTTATGAGTCATAGCTCATAAATGCCAATGGACCTACACTAGAAAACTAAGCCCTGAAATTCACTAGAGCTTGACTGATCATAGCCATTCTGGAGGTCAGGCTCACAGATTTTTACCAGCCTGCAATTTATTCTGCAGTCTCCGATATTGCTACTACTGGTTGAGCTGCACAGAAGTGAATTACGGGTCTCGATGTTCCTAGTGTAGACAAGACTAGTAGGAGTTGCCCATGTGTATCTAAAATAGCACTGTTCTGTTAAAACAGAGGTCATCTATATTACTACCTATTAAATCAGTTTCTTTAGAAAATATAAGATAAATACAAAATATTGTGGAAGTTTTAAGTTGATTTCTATTTAATTTTCTCACATTCAGAAAACAAATGTTAAACTTTAAACTAGGTGCGTTAATCTCTGGCACAAACCAATGTATACTAACCACTGGTGTTCCTATTGTACTGGAGATTTTGTTGATATGCTTTGACAATACTTCACTGACCTTGCTGGCACTGACTGAACCACTGCAAATGTTAAACTTCTTTCTTGACATACAAATGCTTGTAAACCCCTGTAGTATTTATATGGACCCCAATTTTACAAACACTTGTCTATGCTATTGTGAGGAGTCCCACGGATATCAATTAAACTACTCACGTTAGTAAAGTTAAGCACATGAGTGAGTTGGTGTAGGATCAGGGCCATGGTTATCAACCAATGGTCTTCCCTGAATCTACTGCCTCTGTCCATCCTTCCCTTAAAGTTACACTGTGTGCTGAAGGGTAATAGAAGGAGTAAACAGTTAAGTTTAGTTGTTACCCATAATCTTGTTATTTTATACTACTATTACTTCATCTTTACTGTTTTTGAGACATTTTAATTAAAAATACATTTCGGTTCAGCTGTCTTCATGCACTTATTCTTGATGTTATTTTAGTCTGTGAAAGATTACCAGCCATCGCAATGGAAACCTTAGCGCTGTGGGTTGTGCCAACACCTGCTACAGGAATTGATAAATTATTCCTTTATGTAATCTCTTTCCAAGTGTTGCACTAAAAGGAGTTAGGTTCTTAACATTATTCCAGCCACACTAACCACAAGAGCAGCTTCTTGCATAGCATTTTAAAAAGCAATCAATATTTATTGACGGCTTCTGGCATATCAATCACACAGAAGTGGGACGCAGTCTGCACTTTCAAGTAATTACGGAAACCAGAGATTAATTCCACTGTAATATAATCAGCTACCATACAAAGCTATAAATTTCTTTAAAGCAATGAACGATCTAAGGAAAATACAGTCACATATAACGTACTCATCCCTTTCAGCTCTCGAAATGGACTAGAATGTGGAGCAGAAATAATGGTCTAATAGTTCTCTGCACTAGAATTACAGACTGAACTAACTAATGCTAAATGAGATTCGATATTATGATTGCATTCTTCAAAAACACTTAGAAACTATCACTAGACCACACCATCTAAAATCAATTTATTCTTGATTTATAACATCAACTACTGGGGCAAAATTTCTGCTGTTTCATTGACAAATTCAGCAAAAACATTCTGTGGGACATTTTTAGCCAGTTTTCCGAATTTCACTTAGCTTCTCTAATCTGGAAAGCTGGGTACTAATCCTGAAAAGTCTTATATATGTGCTTACCCTTCACATAACTTGGAAGTCAATGGACCTACTCACTGGGTGAAATCCTGGCCTCACTGAAGTCAATGGCAAAACTCCATTGACTTCATCAGGGTGAAAATTAAAACCCACTGTGCATAAGGGTAAACATGTTCTCAAGCCTTTGCAAGATTAAGGCCTTACTTTGTTTCTCTTTTTTGGGGATCCAATGCCATAAGAACTGTGCCTTAAGATTCACCATCATGGAAAAAAAATCTATTTTCAGTGCCAAAAACCCTATTACATTTTGTTACTGAATTAGGCCTTGTTGAAATTAAAAACTTGAAAGATGCAAAATGACACAAAGGAGAGGTCAAGCAATGAGAGGCTAAAAATGGTACAGTCAGTCATACAGCAAAATGAGAGATGGATGATTTACCTAGTTCACTGTCCAGTTCCTCCGTGTGTACCCCTTCTTCTCCAAGGGAAGAGCAGTAAATGAGATAGAAAAAATTAAAAGAAAATTTCAGATACCAGCACCAAGCAAGATATTGCTATAGTAAACAGAAGAACCAACACCAATTTTGCACAGACCAAACTCTCAGTTTATCACACCTTAGCAGGGTGACCAGAGGTCCCGATTTTATCGGGACCATCCCGATATTTCGGTCTCTGTCCCGCGTCCCAACCGATCTTAGGTAGATATCCGCAGGCAGCACTGTTGTTTTTTGCTGTTGTTGTTGCTCAGCCGGGACTCGCTCGGCTTTTTTTTTTTTTGCTCAGCCGGGACTCACTCGGCTTTTTTTTTTTTTTTTGCTCAGCCCCTCCCCGGGGCCCGATATTTTATTCCCCTCATCTGGTCACCCTACACCTTAGTGATAGAGTATTTATGGATCTTGATGTGGGTCATAAAAGAAGAGGTTCTTGCACTGTTAAAATAATTGTGGATCAGCTACTTTCATGCCAACATTTGATTAGATTGAGTGATAAACAAATTTGCATGATCATCATTTTTCTGGCAAAACACTCCTCTCAGATGCGTATGGCAATATATTTATCAGGAGACCACAGCTGAGTGCAGAACTGAGAGGGACTCTTTGCCCTTAAACAGGATGTCACTTCGAACCCAGTTCAGTGAGGTATTTAAACAAACATCTCAATGGAATACATAGGTAGCTCTACTGACTTAATTGGGACTACCTTATGCACTTAAGTTAAGCATGTGCTTAAGTGCCGTGCTCAGCTGGGGCCTAAGGCTCCAATCCTGCAAAACAGATGCACAGTAAAGATCCTGACACCCAGATGGAGCTGCATTAACTTCAAAGAGACCTCATTTTCATCAGTTAACAATGACAGATGATTACGGTATCGCTTAGCTTATGAATAATACTGCAGTCAGAAAATGAAAGGTGATGACACAACTAGAATGCAGATGGTAAAACAAGCTGGGACGTAACAGAAAATTATTAGCGATGTTAATAAATGACACACAAGAGATACAATACCATTACATTGCTGTTGATAACTAGGACACTGAAGAAATACTTTATGTGCTCCAACTTACCCATGAACTGTTAGTATTATAGTAGGCCAGAATAATTGGTTAGACATTTGTGTGTAAAATGCTAATAGGCATTTTCTTTATATGATAAACAATAGAAAACTTTCAGGGATTTGTACCCTGCCATGGAAAGAATACAACACAGCTAAAATTCAAAACAAGTTTGAAAAGATGTATAACAGTCAAAGTATTTACTTTTTCCACTATACACATGATGCGACCAAGCCTGAAAACAGACACGCAACTCTACTCCTGGGAGTGGCCCCAGAGCCTTCAGTGGAGCTACTCAGATGAGTAATCTTTTGTCCACACTGGCTGGATCAGACTGTCATTTGGGATTTGCAATCTTCTTTTACCTTTTCTTCACACCTAGGAGCTTTTATTGAACTATAAAGAAAGACACGAACAGCGAAGGGAAGTAGAAGTGTGCAGTGCACTAAATGCACCTGGGACGTCATAAGTTTTACTACTTGCTGTTAGAAAAATAATAATTCATCAGCAAATAGAGGCAGGAACGATAAAATGAGCTGAAAGTAAGGAGCTGCTGAACAAAGACACAACTACTTTTTTTTTAAAAATTACACTGTTATAAATTAACTGTCCCAATTACACAAGCTGTTCAGGTACCTATTTTTTAATTGAAAAGGATGAGGGTATAACAGATTGGCAGACTCTGGCACATGGTACCAGAATGTAGGGGATCCTCTGGTAAGTCATCCTGATTCTTGTATCCTGACCCTGTATGAAAGTGCAGGGTGTTTCCTGCTGAGTCACAGTGGCAGGTGCATCTTGTTAACTTCAAGCAGATTATAAACAGGAGTTGGAGCCGCACTCTGAAGAGGGAGTTAGGACAGAGGATGTGCTTCAGGGAAAACTCTAGCTTCAGGCAGGAGAAAGCTTAGGCTGTCGTTTATGTTCTATTTTAAATCGTTTCTCCGAGGTCCCAGTGATGTATCTATTTTTAGACCCTAGTCCTGCAAAGGGATCAACCCGGGATGAAGGATCTCCGTGCCTGGACTCCTACAGACTTTGCAGGATCTAGTCTCGGACAGAAGGGGCCAAAATTTCAAAGGGCTCTCAAGCAGGCCTCTAAAAACTGAATGCATAGTGTCTTGTCTAAAATTTGTGCAATCACAAGACATCTTGTATTTTGCGAGCATTCAAGTCCATTAGCCACGTGTACAACTCCCTGGTTTTCTCATGTAAAAGTGGTTTGGTTCAGTCAAATCCAGGCATTACATGTGGAAAAAAAACTCAGATGTGAAAAAAATGGAGGTCAACAATTTACAAGATTGTAACAGCAACTTTAGAGGTGACTTCTGAAACAATCAGGTCCATTCCTCTCCTAAGTAAGATAATACCCCTAAAGCATAGGAGCCTGATTCACAAATAGTTTGAGCGAGAAGGTGATTGATCATAATCTCCAAATTAGCTTTAGGATAATAATGCAGACACTCTAAAATGCTCATGGCTAGCATTGTGCCAGTTAAAATGCCATTGTTTTCCTGTTTTGGTTTTTGGTGTGTGTCAACGGACCAAAATTTGTGTGCATATTTTCACAAATGTTTTACTGGCCTTTATTATTTTTGCAAGTTTTAAAAGGTAAACTTAAGTGAAATATCTCCTCTTCCAGTCACATATTGGGATGCTTGATTTATTTATGTGCCTTCAAACTGGACATTGGCTTGCATTTTCAACATCTCAAGGAATGCAAAATGATATTGGTGCAAATTAAGTGATAAAAATCCATGATTTCAAATATAATTTCTTTTTAGCAATCATAATGCTAACTAGACAATCAGAATGTAACATTCAAAAGTGAAGCAATACATTAACCTTTGAATTCTACCCAAATGAGGAAATAATAATGTCCTTTGGAGCCACTTAAAACATACTAACCACAGCATAAGGCAATGGGCCATGCAGAGTAACATTTACTCTGTGCCTGCACAGGAGTGCTAGCTAGCACATGCATTCAAAGGATCTTGGTCTCATTCAGCAACAATGAACATTCAAATCCTTTTGTGCAAAAATGGATGCCTCCTAGTTCTAGTACTTCTGCGATTGTTTGACTCGAGATCATTTGAAAATCATGATGATTCACCTTACGTGTGCGTTCATACTGGTTATCTCCGTGCACTCCCTGTTCTTTATTTTACATTTTGCAATCATAGTATTGTTTTTGGGGAAAAAAATTTATTTACCTAAATTAAAGCAAACACACTAAGTTTTAGTTCACTATTTTCAGTCCCTTACCATCATCTTCACATTCTTCTAGTGGCTTCTGCTGTTTGTTCAGGCACCGTGGGTCTAGCCAAGATGTTGTTTTAGTATTATGGCTGCAAACCAGAAATGGAAATATGACCTTTGTTAATAAACCGAGCTAAAGTACCAGTGACAGAAAAACATGTGCCCCTCTATTATTCAACTGAGCTGAAAGCATTTTTTATTTCAGAAGAAATATAACAACAAATTTATGTTTTATAAAACAGGCTAGCAAGTCAGGAGACTTTCAGCATTGACAGAAAAAAATATCTGAGATTTTAAAAATAGTCACCACTAGAAGTCAGAAATTCGTGTGTAAGGCCACAGGAGTAACTATAGCAGGGACTGGCAAACTTTCATTTACACTCTGGATCACATTTTAACGTGAAGGCTAACTCGTGGACTCATCTACCAACGAGAGCTGGTTGGGAAATGGGTTATTTCCTCAGGAAAATTTTCAACTTTTTTTTTATTTTCATCTAAATTTTTCTTTGAAATTTGTTGGATTTTGACAGAAAACATCAATCAGAACAGATATTTCCAATGAAAATGTTCCTATTAACAGGAAAAACTTTTCTATCAAAATCTGTGATGGAAATCGTGACCAGCGCAACTTCCAACTCTTTCTATTCACGAGTCCATGGACCAGCTCCTGACTTCGGTCCCAAGGATGAAGATTGTGTGTACGTCCTCTTTAAATATACTTTGTAGGGATGCTTTTCTCCTAATTTTGATTTGTGTCTTAGGACAAGGGGTAATATAACCTCTTAAATCTATAAGTTAGTCCTGGTGACTTGATGCATTTTTCTGCATATTAATAATAATATATGGAGATATACCTATCTCATAGAACCGGAAGGGGCCTTGAAAGGTCATCGAGTCCAGTCCCCTGCCTTCACTAGCAGGACCAATTTTTTGCCCCAGATCCCTAAATGGCCCCCTCAAGGATTGAACTCACAACCCTGGGTTTAGCAGGCCAATGCTCAAACCACTGAGCTATCCCTCCCCTGGGTTTCTCATCTAGAGGGACTAACCTCTTCTTAAACTGAAATATCATTTATCTAGCTTAGCCTTTGGCTCTGCTTAGTAGTTCTTAATTCTAATGTCATATCAATACTGTTCACTCCACATTCAAGGTTCTCAAAGAAGTTTAACAAACTTTAACTAGGCCTCACAACACCCCTTGTGAACTATAGAATAATGTAATGAGGACTATGTTCCTTTCAGGACTAACAGCCAACCAGCATGACTCCATGTCTGACTTATTCTTGTGTCTGAGTGCTGTAGTAAAAGGTCCTTGGTTTCACCCATTTCATTAGTCAGCCTTCCCAGTCCAGAAGGAACACATTCAATTCTTTTGTGCACTTCAGAGAGTTTCTGATGAATTCATTGGTCGTGGTTTGGGTTTCTCAGACTAGTAAATTGAACTCTAGCAAAGCAAGGCAAATCATCAATAATAAAGCAGAGGGGTTCCTCCAATGTATAAAAAGTTTGCGGTTTGCTAGGGAAAATGGTGATATGGATGGGTACAGTATTGGCATTTTATCATCAAGTGTCAGTCCGGTAGGTCATTCCCAATGACAGGAGAACCCCATAAGGTCTTGTTAGCTTAAGCATACAACATTTATCTGAGCCTCCTCCATCGGATAAACTCATGAGAACAAACTTTTGTGCTATTTGCAATATTCCCTGGTTTTGTTTGGATTGGGCATATTATAAAAGCAGCCTTTCACATGGAATTTCTGCTCCTGACCCTGTAACCAGCGAGGTGTACAAAATCATTGGGCGGGATTTGTTTTCTTTTTCTAAAGTTACACTGAAACGCAGTTGAACTGCAGGCAATAGCTGAGATCATTATTATTTGTTTTGAACGGAATCACACCCATCCGCTCTCTTCTCCCTGCTTTGCGGCATAACTTGCAACAGCATTAAAGAATCAAGTACGCACATAGAAGTAAGGACAGATCCAGAAGTAAGTTATAGTGGACACGCACATGATTTTAACAACAGAAACATCCTTCTCCTACCTAGTTTTTGTCACAAAAGGGCTAACAAGTCTTTAAAGACCACTTGGAAATTCAGGGCTTTCGCTCATTAAAAGACTGCATAAACATGTAATAAATCACTCTGCCTCCAAAAAGTGTTTCAAAGAATGAAGGTAGTAGCACAAAATCACCATTCAGATACAAGTGAGGGCAGAGCACCATGTTTAGTATAATGAACATGTCTCGATGCAAACTGAAGCACAAATAGGATGACTACTGCTATATGCTCAGAATACGGGGCATTCTGGTACTTTTGGGAACAACCTGGGCCTATCCCAGAGGCATGACCTCACCCCCACTAGCCTAATCTTGCACACACAGTGTTTGCGAGGCCATGCTGCACAGAGGGTGCCATTTTGAAGTGCCTGCCGGTCTGCCCCTGCCGGTGGCGTGACCTCCCAAGAATCTCCCCCAAAGGACACGATCGCTTCAATTCTAGACATTAGAGGATCACAGCCACTCCACCAGCAAATAATGTAGCATAACTCCTTTAAATCAAAGTCAGTTTGGCAGTTATCTTACCCTTAGAAAACAGTTGGGGTTTTTAACATGTCAAAGCTGAGGTTCTGGTCTAAGTACTATATAAAGGAAAAGCCAGCCTTGTATCTGGATGCACTGTATTTGGTCTGTAGATAGAGGGCCTCAGTTTCCATTACTACAGTATACTAACCTTCAGAAACAAATTCCAATTCCTTGCCCCATGCCCATAAAGACAGATAAGGGATTTGTTTAGCTTCGTGTTTTCAGGCTGCAAACACTATTTGAACTCTTCTGATGACTAGCTAACTCTGTCGGCGGAATCTCTCGTATTAGCCGGTCCGGTTTTAGCAGCTGCTCAAGTCTTAATAAGTCTCTTTAAGTACAATTAGAGACTATTTTATGGTACGAAAAAAAACCAATATTAAGACCACCTTAAAGCGGCTGCCACTACAAAGCTGTCAAGCAAAAAGTATCCACAGCACTATGTCTTCCTGGCTCTTCCAAATACTGTGTGCCAAATTCTGCTCTGAGTTATGCCCTGTGCAAGCCCACTGGAGCATGTCAGCATCCAATTTGGACCCTTCTCTTTAATGAGAACAGCAGTGCACCAAGTTAGCTCCCTGGCTCTGCTATTGACTGAGCATGGGGTTGGAGGAATTTTCCCCTGACCATTCTGATATACACAGGCAGGCTCTGAAAGAGAGTTCTTAATGTCTTTCAATTAGGAGCTTTCATCCCAAACTAGAAAACTAACCAATATTTTTAACTGCCTGTGGCTCTTGTAATTATCTTTGTAAAAAAACTACAGTTGCTCCTCAAATTTATTGGATCTCCAACACCTCTGAACTCTGGAAGAGTTTGGCTGCTTGATCCACTCAGGAAATGCACAAGTAGGAGTATTGCAACAATGTCGTACAACTGGTCAAGATCTTTTAGTTCTTAAAAGCAACTGTAGACATTAAATACACATGGTTTGTATGTACATTTGCAGACGATTACACACACCCACACCCACACACACAAGACAATAAAATATGAGCTTTACTCTATAAAATAGACTTCTCCATTCTCGGTATAGGCCATCTCCCAGTTTTCAGGTAGAGGACCTAGGTTTTCCTCTGCAGAAGGAGGTAGGTATTGAGGGAGCTTCTGAGATGGTTCCGTGGTGGGAACGGCGGTGATGCTATTATTCACAGGAGGTGGCGCTGTTTCTCTTATACTATGTATATTGTGCTCGTCTTGGTCACCAGAATCTGCTGTAGAATCACAAAAAGGATTATCGGTAATCACACTCAAATATTTGTACCACCTTTTCTTCTTGTTCATTTGTTTGTGTCCATACCTGCGTTGGTATTGGTTCCAAAGACTCACCTTACCTTTCAAAGCACAGGACTTGGGAGACGGATAGTGAGTTTTCCTGTAGCTATTCCTTCTGAAGCCCCAATCCTGCAAACTGGAGCCTGCTGAAGTAACTGAGTTCAGTGGGGCTCTGAAAGGGTGCAGGGGCCCACCCACAAAGAACTGCTTATGGGATTGGGGCCCAAGAGAATAAGATTTCCTTTCAGCAGAAAGATTGATTGGGAGAGTTTCAGAATTGCCTAAGGTACCTTGGAGCACAAGTGCCATAGAAAGCCAATGATGCGGTGGTGTTCTTTCATATTAAACAATTTCATACTGAGCAATTACAATAATTTATTTCAATGTTTTATAATCGAGTCGTGAGATCCTGCTGTAAGGGGCAGCTTGCAACACTCTGTTCTGCCCCCATCCATGGGGTTTTACAATGCTGTTCATCTCCAGAGCCTCTACGTGCCTTCCAGGTAAAATCCATAGCAATAGTACAGTCCCTAGTGAAAGCTGCATGGTTCTCCTCTCTCTTGAGGAAAAATCTCTGCTTGCAGTATTTAGGGGGCAGGGTGGGAGGGGAGAGAGGGAATAGAGGGTTATCGGATCCCTGCAGACTCTAACCCGCCCTCCAAAATGGCAACGGTGTATGGTCTCTGCAGCAGCTCCTCACATCCTTAACCCTTAGGATCTGCTCCACACAAACTGGATCTCTGCTCCTAATTACACAATGGAGACTCTAGTTACATAGCTATGTTGGCACAGCCCAGTAGCGTAGGCTTGGCCTGCACCCACCGAAGGGGTTTTCCTGTGGGTGTACAAACACTAACTCCCTGAGCAAGGCTACGTCTACACATAAGCAACAGAGTGGCACAGCTGCAGCTATGCCGCTGTAGTGGAGACACTTCCCGTAGTGACTACCATCACTGCAGTAAATTCACCCTCTCAAGAGGCAGTAGCTAGGCCAGTGGAAGAATTGCTCTGCCATCTTAGCTGCATCTACAGTGGTGCAAACATTTCAACAGCCCTGAGTGATGTAGCTAGGTCAGCTTAAATTTTAGGTGTAGACCAGGCCTAAGTTAGCTATGTCAAGGGAACTCTTTTGTTGGCATCTACGCTGGGAGTTTAGGTCAGCATAAGGTTTTTCACACTCCGACTGACATAGCTACATTGCGATAACTTTAGGCCTTAGTTTGCAGATGTTATAAACACTGCTGTGTCTTGGGGCGGGCCTACACTAGAAAATTAGATCGGCCCAGCTATGTCATGCTCGGGGGCATGAAAAATCCACACGCCTGAGTGACGAAGTTATGCTGACCTACGTCCCCATGTAGACAGGGCTAGGTCAACCGTTGACTTAGTTACTGCCTCTCGGGAAGCTGGATTTACTACGCCGACAGGAGAACCCTTCCTGTTGTTGTAGTGAATGTCTACACCAGTAGTTCTCAACCAATCTACCACAGTAAGCTGCATATGCATCTCTCTATGTGTTATGTGGGCTGCATGGACACTATATATATATTACCTGTATGACCCTGAGGATGTCACATGGGCCGCAGCTGTGTGCTGATTGGCCCACAAGCAGCCTGCGGGGCGAGAACCACCGGTCTATACCGAAGCACTACAATGGCGCAGCAGCAGCCCTGAAGCTGTGCCGCTATAGGCTGCTACGGGTAGACATAACTTAGTAAAGGGAGCAGGGCTGTCTCTAGGGGAGTGACATCACTTCCAGGACCGACCACGCCAGGGGCAGGTAGAGGAGGCTGGTGGAGGCGGTGCCTCCCCAAACAGCCAGGCGCGGCCCCGACGACACTGCCCCCCCCTCCAGGGCCCCGCTTTGGCCGGGCCGCTGGGCTCCAGGGGGTTGGGGCCATGCCGCCCGCCTTCCTGGGGCCGGGCGCACTCTCCCATGGGTGGAAGGGGCGGGGCTGGGGGTAGCCTCCCCCAGCCAGCGGTTCACCTGCCGCCCATGCAGCACTGGCCAATCGCGTCAACCCACGGGGCCCCCAAAGTGCGGGGCCTGGAGCAGTTGCCCCGATTCGCCATCCCCTGGGGACAGCTTTGCTTCTTGAAGGGCGGTGGAAATCCACAACAGTCTTCCAAAACCAGAGCTACTGGACACTTAAAAACCCAACTCCTTGCCATGGTGGACCCCTGCCTGCTGTTTCTGTGAACAGGAAAGGCACTGATATAATATTTTCTAAACCAGAAAAGTAAAACTATGACCAAGATTAGTTCAACACCCTCACTGTCTGCTTCCTGCATTAGTTCCTTTAAATATTTTAAAGTAGAGATTGGCAAGATTAAGAAACTAAAATATGATTCATCCCTCCCCTCCCGATCAGATCATTAGTGTAAACATGCCAACGCTTGAAAACACAAGTCTAAGACAGACCCTCTGCAGAACAGGGAGAATTTTAATATGGTTAGCAGAATTATCCCTGGCATGAAATAAGCATGAAAAAGTCTTTTGACCTGGGTGGGCCAATGCTCTTTTATCCAGATTTTCTGTTCATTTGGTGGAGACAAGGGGCCGAAGTCTGATCTCATGATGATACATTATTTGTATCTTTCATTAATTCACAGAGTAGAAAACACTAGTCAGAGGGAATTATAGTGAATATATACCTCCTGTCTCTAAAAGGCAAAACAGTGTGTTAGTTTTACAGTTAAACTGTTCTAGTCAGGGCCAGTTCCCATTAGAAAGGAGATTAATTAGATCTCAGAATGGCCTTTTCCCAACAACAGGTCCTGTGAGGGTGGGATGAGGTGGGAGTTGCAAAGTCACAAGATGTGAGGATTTATATTCAGCAGTAGGGAGTTTTGCAAAAGGGGTGCGGAGCTGGGATAAGGGTTCCAAACCGCAGGGAGATTTACCTTCAAAAGGATAGTTCAGTGGTTTGAGCATTAGCCTGCTAAACTCCAAGTTGAGAGTTCAATCCTTGAGGGGACCATTTAGGGATTGGTCCTTCTTTGAGCGGGGGGGTTGGACTAGATGACCTCCTGAGGTCCCCCTGATGTTCTATGAACTTTTGGGGGTGGTAAGAAGCAAAGATGGAAAAAACAAACTGAACACAATCCTGAAAAAAATCTGGGAACTTCACCTGGGTGCAGTAGGGAAGAGGGGGTGACTGGTAAAAAGAGGAGCCAGGCATATCAAAGGGACTTAATGGGCTGGGAAAGAGACTCAGAGAATCAACAGGACTAAGGGAAAAAAACAGACACAAGAGGATGTGCCTCTGAGATACTGCCTGGCTAACAGGCTGAGAAGTTGACCAAGGAGATCGAAGAGAACAGATTATTTTCCTAAGAAAGCCGTTATAGAGTCATAGATTCTAAGATCTGGTCTCTACTCCAGACTTACATTGGTATAACTATCAGGGGCGGCTCTAGCTTTTTTGATTTTCTACACTCTGGGTCCTAGTGCCGCCCCACCCCCTGCCTGCGGGAGGTCCCCGGTCCCGCGGATTCGGCAGCATGCCTGCGGGAGGTCCCCGGTCCTGCGGATTCGGCGGCACGCCTGCGGGCGGTCCCCGGTCCCGCGGCGTCGGCGTACCCGCCGCCGAATTGCCGCCGAATCCACGGGACCGGCGGACCTCCCGCAGGCATGCCCCCGAAGGCAGCCTGACTGCCACCCTCGTGGCTTGCCGCCCCAGGCATGCGCTTGGAGCGCTGGTGCCTGGAGCCGCCGCTGATAACTATGTCGCTCAGGGGTGTGAAAAATCCATGCCCCTGAGTGATGTAGTTACACCGACCCAACCCTCAGTGTAGCAGGAAAATTTTTCCCATCAACATAGTTACTGCCAGATTAACTATGCTGATAGGAGAGCTCTCTCCCGTCGGCATAGAGCATCTTCACGGACGCACTATCGCGGTGCAGCAGAGCCGAGGCAGTGGTTTATGTGGAGATCTGCCCTATGACCAGAAGGGACTATTGTGAGCATCTAGTCTAATCCCCTACAGAACACGGGCCATAGAACTCCCCTGACAGGCCACAGAACTCCTGTCCATTACAAGGAAGTCTGTGTACCTGGCCAGATGAGCCTCTGTCAAATGCCACGCCTGACGTATTGTAAGCTCCTTGGGGTCTTTTTGTTCTGTGTTTGTGCAGCGCCCAGCACAACAGGATTATGGTCCATCACGGCATAGGTGCTGGAACTAGGGCTGTGGGGGGTGCTGCAGCACCCCCTGACTTGAAGTGGTTTCCATTATATCCAGGGTTTACAGTTGGGTTCAGTGNGGGCCCCCCCCCCCCCCCCCCCCCCCCCCCACTATACAAATTGTTCCAGCGCCCCTGGGGCTCCCAGATGTTACTGAAATATAAATAATAATCGTAATTAATTGTGAATATCACTTGTTTTGTGAATCTGAACTTTCTTCCCTGTTTTTAATGAATCGTGTGTTTAATGGTCGTAGACAGTTGATTTGGGGAATATTTCATGCAAACCAGGCCTGAGAGAGAATTAAGGGAAAAGACTGTCTGGAGACTTCTCCCACGTCTTGGGGTTCTTGGTCAAGAAGGGCATGGATCAAAGAATCCTTCTCCATAAGGCTTGCTGTTTCCAGGGCTGTAGTCTGCCCCAGTACTGTTGTTCCTGTTCATTTGCTCTAGTGCCCACTACATGTGCTTTCCAAACACTTAAGGAGGATGGTCGCTGCTCCAAGAAGCTCACAAGTAGACAGAGGACAAGGGAATAACAGTTGGCAATTTCAATACAATGTGTGTACAAATGCACAGGAAATGCCTATGGGCCAGAGTGGAGGATGGGTCTGCAACGCATTTCACACGGGTGTAACTCCAGTGACTTCAACCGAGTGACTCATGATGTGCACCGGTGAGAGTGGGATCAGGACCTGACCCAATAACACGGATAGAGTGATAGCAGCAGCAAAACCTCCTGTTCTGTGTGTCAATGCGATAATTTCTGATTATACTGACAGCTACTTTCTTTGGACGCTCTTAAAAACAAAAAGAAAACCATGAAAAGAAAGTGCAGGAGCATTTATAAAACCTCAGTTAACTTCTGTGTTTCTGAAACAAGAGCAACTGTAAAGATCTTAGTTGGCTTCTCTGTTTCTGATCTGTTACAGTAATGCTGTGGGTGCTGACTCCGCTTTAAAATGCAACATTAGGCTGAATAAAGATCAAGGAAAGAATGGTCACAGGCATCTCTCCAGTGACTACCACTTGCTATCTCATACAGAAAGTGGCATGTCCTCCCACGGATATCTATCTACAAGTGCAAATGTTTCAGCAGACCTGACAGCCAGGCTTCTGCACATGGAAGGAACTTGCAGTGGGAAATAGAATCTGCTGCACTGGCAGAAGGACTTACATACTTTTGAAAATCTGGTCCCTCAGTGCTAACGCCAATGAGAGTTAGATGCACAGCGTTAGCGCCAGATCTTCAGCTGGTGGAAATCAACAGCACAGCTCCTCTGAAATAACAGGATCTAGACCAATTGACACCAACTGAGAATCTTGCCCATAGTTTGGAAAGAAACTAGGTGGTGGTGTTGCTTAAGCAGAGGAATGTGAGCCAAGGGCTTCTGAGTTCTAGTCTTTCACCAACCTGCTACATAATCCTGTGCCAATCACCTCAGGCCTGATTTTCAGAGACACTGAGCGCTTGCACTGCACATGGAGCTCAACCATCTCTGAAATAAAAACAAAAAAAAAAACAAAAAAAAAAACCATCTCTGAAATGAGGCAATTTACTTCTCTCTGCTTCAAGTTTCCTGGTTGTGAAAACGGGAATAACGCCGTTCACTGCTTCCACGCCTCACGGGAGCATTGTGAGAAGTAATTAACGCTTGCACAGTGGCTGAAGAGATGTGAAGCCCTATATAAACCATAAGGACGCTACTCGAAAGTTCTGGGCTACCAAGATACAGGACCAGGGTTTAAATCCTAAGGGCTTGAGCCAGTTCCCATTGACCTCAGTGGAATCTGGACAGAGCCATTTAGTCTCTTGCTCTGAGCCTGCCAGCAGTGAGCAGCGGGGTGGTCAGGCTCTGGCAGGGGACAGCTTTCGCACAATGCTCCTGGTCTCTTGGCCAGAGGGGCAGCACCATAGTTTCATGCAGTTTAAGGCCACAAGGGACTGTTATATCATGTAGTTTGACTTCCTGCATTTCACAAGCCACCAAATTTCACCCAAATACCCTCATGTTGAGCCCAGTGACTTCAGTAAAAGTAATGGATTTTAGTCCTCAGGAGACTAAACTCTTGGGTGCCACAGGCAGAGAACTGGAGACCCTGGGGGGCCGGCGATTGGAGGGAATTGATAAGGTGAGATATGCCTAGGCGATCCATGCCCCGGCTGCAGAGCAAGGCAGAACAAAACCAAAGTCCCTGCCAATCTCACTTGGGGAAAAATTCCTTCCTGATCCTAAATCTGGTGATCAGATAGACCCTGAGCATGTGAGCAAGACACATCTGCCAGACATCTCAAACGGAGGATTATCTGTACCATCTCAGAGCACTGGTCCACCCCAACCAGTATCCCATTTCCAGCTGATCTTTGATGCTTCAGAGGAAGGTGAAAAAAACAACAACCCAGATTGTGCATCAGAGAAAAAAAAAGTTCCTTCAAGACCCCTGCAGGCTGAAGCATGAGATCAGATTAACATCAGAGAGATCAGTGAGAGACCCGTTGACAGGCACAGGACATTTTAGAAAGTGAAACTCAAGGACTTCTTAAGCAGACCGAGTTTGCTTTCACGTTTCATTGCCCCTCTGTGGGCCAGCCCCAGCCTGCTGGGGGATGTACCACAGAGAACAGAAGGAGTAAACTGTACGTGCTTGAGGAGTCCTTGGTGTAGGTAAGGAATATGTGGCCAGCAATTAAAAGAAAAAAAGTGGGGGGAAAGAGTGAAGAGGGAACAATTTGTTTCAAACGTATCCAACTTGCTCCACAGAGCCCAGGTTACAATGGGTAGAAGTGTCAGTGGTAATGAACCCTGCCTTGACTTTTTGCAGCCTGGCTGACAATCAAGCGAAAACGGCAGAGGGAAAAGTCACAGGTGGAAGTGAGGATCTATGCAGATTTGGTTTCCAACAAAATAGCTTCCTACACATTGTTCAAAATATTTCAAGACGACAAAGAGTTTCAGATTTTCATTAAAACTTTTGCAATAGCAGCTGCTTTTAACAGTCCACAGGAAAAGGTTCAGAATGTTTACACGCTCTCCAATACCACATCACGTCTTTTTACGAAACAGCTTCAACCTCTCCAAGAGCAAAACGATTAGTGAGATACTTATAAGGATTTAAAATAATTTCTTTTAACTTTCCACTAGGTGCTGTCCGATCATTCTGAACATACACTCCTGTCAGGTGGGCACCATCTCGTTTGGAATTGATGGAGTCATCTAGATCTATCCTAATGCAATTGAGAGCAAAATCTGGCCCACTGAATTCAGGGGACACTATTAAAGGAACATGAATGTACCTCAAATGACAAATGTGCCCCATCCTGTACACTAGCTGAGAAATTCTCAATTATTCTACACAGCAAGAGATGTCTACTCAGAAATCCCAGCTACTTCCCATTTTAGAGGCATCTATGATTATGTAAGACTGTAAAACTAAGTGACTACATGAGGTTCTGAAGAAAATATACAACTTCTCTCTGTGCTGTTTAATCAGACTCTGACCATCATTAACATAAGATATCAAAAAGGTAAAGATACAATGAATTTTCTTAGAATTCTCTAATGTATCTTCATTTCATGTGGCCTTCACAGATAAAGTCTATGAGTCTATGGCATAATTCTACTCTGAACTCTCAACAAAGAAATACTGTATGTTAACCATAATGCTCCTTCATTTAGCAAATTAACTATGTTGAGTATAGTGATAGGTTAAGGGGGGGAAATGGAATCAAGGGCTATATAATTTTGTATGGGAAACAGATACACATCTAGGTTAATTCCTGTCACTTTTAAACTATTCTGTAAGCTAGGGAAAATGTGTTGTTAATAGAAGACAGTAGAAATACTTCTAACCCAGATTACAATGTGGTTCAATCCAGAACTGAAAGCACTGCAGGGCTCCTATTGAGGGGGGGGCGGGGAAATGCAATGCATCCTATAATATGGACAAGAATATTTTTTGCTTTACCTGTAAAGCTACTGTTCATTTCAGGGACGTCATCCTCATCCTCATTCTCCGTATGCACTATGCCAGCATTTTGCATATCATTATAAGACTTGGTTCGTTTTGGAGTCGACTGCTTGGAGTTGGACTGAAGGTTTTGCAAAGCATCAGTGGTAATCACTTTCCCACTGACGGGTTGGCTGGGAGGCTTGGGTGTTCCATAATAGTTACCTAGGCGATAGAAACACATTTGCATGTTCAAAAAAGTAGATTTTAAGCAGCAAGATTTTTTATTCTTCTTCTTACTCCATCAAAACCTCTTTCTCCCCGCAAAAGACAAAAAAAATGGTTCTTGTTTTTCAAACTATATTTCACTTCTGGAATAGACTAGAAGGATTTCTTTCCTTTTAATTTATTCATGTTGAATTTAAAAGTAGAAGCGAGGGTTGCATTGTTTAGGTGCACCGAGCGTACAAGGACTAAAACAAAGGCAGCTGTGGTGAATAGCAAAACTTCATCTCATTACATTTGAATTTCAATTAGTGGCCTTTTTATATGTATGCACCACACAATGCTGTGTCAGATTTAGAGTGAGCCCTGCAGAAAATAAAAAATTCATTACTGCTATCACCAGTTAAGTGATGAAAAGCTGGGATGACCTGCTTTAATAGAAGAGTTCTTTTGGGTGGCTGTTGCATTTTTGAAAAAGTAATCTCTCTCTAAAGGAACACTTTGTCAAAGGAAAACACCAAGTGCCACCTGTTTCTTCAAAGAGGAATTTCAGCTGTTGGGGTCAGTTAGGGTAGAGGTGAACTAGCCAAATCTTTAAAGCAAGACTCTTAGGGGCAAATATCACCCTTGCCTTGGTTATACCCACATGCAATTCCCAGGGGCAATTTTGATCCTTTCAGTGAAATCACATCTTATGGCAAATTCACTATAAGTGCAGGTTCGTTCTAGCCCGGATAGCAATCTTCACAATGAAATATTTCAGCCTTTCCATTCTACTTCACTTTGCAGTAGCACTTATGAACCCCCGTCATTTAGACCCCATTGCGCTAGGCGCTGTACAAACACAGAGCAAAAAGACAGTCCCTGTCCCAAAGAATTTATGATACAAGTAAATTTATGATATTCAGAATACAGTTTATATTATTTGCGATTATAAGCAAACAAGTCTATATTTAAGATATCAGTTATCCATACCAGTTTCAACAATTATTACATATTTTAATTTCTGCCCTAGAGTCACAGAAATGGACTTAAAATATTGTCCATTTAAATATAGCCTGGACTTAAAATATTGTCCATTTAAATATAGCCTTTTATTCTCAGGGATCCCAAAGCAGTTTCAAAAATACATTTTTACCTCTCCACCCCCAATATAAATGTGCATGCTTATATATGCACATACATACTCTATGAACATTATTTATATCAGCCATAATTATTTTCCAAATTCTACTCTGAAAACACACAGGTAAATTTGATTACATTATGCATTATATCTACAGCTAACTAGATTACATATAAGGAAATAACGAGAGAATGATTTGGCATAAAAGTTTTATCAGAATCCAACTCTTGCTGATAAAACCTTTTTAGTGCACCATACCATCCTATATACTGTCTATTCTCTCCCTCTTATATATAGAGACATTCAGAATACACGTGTGTGTGTGTATATACATATAGACACAAAATGCAGATTATCCCAAATAAATACACATGAAACCTATACACCACACCAAACCATCATGTACTGTATATATATGCCATATATATTACAAACAAAAACACACACAAACCCCTGACTATAGGAGAATGTGTTGTATGTGTTTAAAATTAATAAACGAGTTACACACAGATGTAGACAAACCCGCTGTACGCACAGCTAAAATGCAGTAATCCCTAGGTTTGCAGTAGAACAGGCAGTTATTTTACAATGCCCAGTTACAGCTCACTAGAGCTTGATGTGGAAATCATTATGAATTTTAATTCATAAAACATAACATTTATCTGAACGGCCATTTGAGTGGTTGAATCAATCTTCTCCTTTCAAGCTTCTACTCTAGTCCATCCCTGAAACTCTATTTCCATTGGCCTTCGGGGTGAATTAAAACAGGAATCATGCCCGAGCAGTCTGAGGGTTGTGTGCAGGAAGGAGAGTGAAAAACCAAGCAAACACCTGTGGGCCCTGTAAAGGGCATGGGGATAGATTGGGGCAACAGGGAGTGAGAAAGAGTCCAGCCAGGAGAAAGGATCAGCCGAGTTCATCGGGGAGGGCCTGCAAAAGGAAAGCCAGCTTCTGCTCCTAAGCAAATCCCAGTTTGCCTTCCCGGCTTACCCTGCACAAAGATCTTACCCATCGCACTGCCGTCTTAGAGTACAAGGACTAGGATTCAAAATTCACGGTTTCTGGAAATCAGAGGGACTCCCTTCTCAGAGCATTTAGCGATGTAGAAACGCTATGACAGCAACGCACAGAGCTTCGTTCTTGGTAAGCTCCATTCAAGTGTCTATAAAGGATCAAGGAGTCAACTCCGTAGAGCAGAGCAATGTTCAGCATTACCTTTCTGTTTTATTCTTCATTTCGGAATCTTAAATGTACACAGATGCATAATTTATAGGGAGAAGGAAATGACTTCCTCTGGAAAGAGCCCCTAATGGGGATGTCGAATCTTACAGCAGGTGCAGTCTCTGCTAGAGAAATGATTCTTACGTTCTATATGCTGCAAGAATATTTTATGGAGGAGGAGGAGGAATGTGAGAGAGAAAGGAGGGGGAACATAAAAGAGGTAGGAAGAGAAGATAATCTACCCTACTCTATTTTGTACTTCTCCAGAGATTCAATATTACTTGGTTATTTCTTTTTTAAGCTCTGTGTATTTTACAAGGATACTAACAGGTGATTACAAAGATCAACGAATGTATAAAATACCTGGGTAGCAATTCAGCTTGTATGTGTGGCACTGAACACAGATACTTTGTCCAGCATTTATTTCAGTGATTTTGTAAGCTGTTAGACCTACAAATATGTAACACATATAAAGTTTTAGACAAAGGGTATATAGGTGTGTAATGGGGACATAATTTTGATAATCTTGGTAAGTATGTAACACAGATGTGCTGAAGAAGTCTCTTGGGGACCCCTTTGTTAAAATTCCACCACCAAATTCAAGGAAAGGCTAGGATGATTTCTCCCTTCCCCTGATGAGTTCACCCCCCTCTCATCTCTTCCAGTAATGATTTAGACCAATGGGTCTCAACCTGCGGCCCAACCAGCACACAGCTGCAGCCCATGTGACATCCTCAGGGCCAGACAGGTAGTGTGTATATATATGGTTTGGATGCGGCCACATAACACAGAGAGCTGCTTATGCGGCTCACAATGGTAATTAGATTGAGAACCACTGGATTTAGAGAGAGTGTTCATAAAAACATGAGTAGTGGCAATCACTTTCTGAAAAATCAGGCAAAAATGTCTCAAGTTTGACAACCAAAGTCACTAGTCACTTGGTCAGTATTTTTTTTTAATTATTTTTTTGCTTTTGGAATATATCATATTGAATCCACACATTTGTTTTTCCCCCAAGGGAGAATATCACCAAACTTCCCTAAAAACATCTTTAATTCCCCTCTTACTTCTAATTACCCAAATTACTCATCTACTCATATTTTTTCAAGCTATACGTTTCAATGTCCGCACAGTAGAACCTCAGAGTTCCAAACACCAGATTTACGAATTGACCAGTCAACCACACCCCTCATTTGGAACCGGAAGTACGCAATCAGGCAGCAACGGCGTCGCCCCCCTCCCTAAATAAACAAATACAGTACACAGCACTGTGTTAAACGTAAACTACTAAAAAAATAAAGGTAAAGCAGCATTTTTCTTCTTCATAGTAAAGTTTCAAAGCTGTATTAAGTCCATGTTCAGTTGTAAACTTGAAAGAACCACCATAACATCTTGTTCAGAAGTACGAACATTTCAGAGTCACGAACAACCTCCATTACGGGGGGTGTTTGTAACTCTGAGGTTCGTATGTATTTCAATGCGGCCATATATTTAGACTGTTTAACTTAAAATGGATGGTCCTTGGGGTAGGAACTGATGCTTTTTCTGTGTTTTGCCAGGGCACCTTGAAGATAAAAACTCACCATGAATAAAAATCTCAAACTGCGGAAATGCCATACCACAGCCTGGCTCCCAGGACATCAACCGGAGACTACTAGACCCAATGGAAATTTTCTTGTGTGTCTAAAATTTGTGTTCGCTGCATTCAAATGAGTATATTTCTCTTCACTGCTCAGTTCATTTGGAAGGTGCTGCAACAGAGCACTGGGTCTTTGGAGCATGAATGGGCTCCAGGGCTCCTGTTACAACCTTTGGCTCTTTAATAATGGATGCTGTAACTAAAGCTCACGTTTGCTCCCACGCATGTACTACACAAGAAATGGCATCTAGAGCTTCCAGACTCGTGGGTACAGAAGCAGACAGGGGAGACGCGCGGTCAATGAAAAGGGTTCTCTCTGCACCATTAGGCAGAAGGGCTGAGAGGGAGAAACCAGCTGATTTGTGGGGGCGGGAACCTATTTTGTGGCATCTGCCAGGTTTTCCCTTTTCAAACAAAACCAGCAACATTTGGTATCATTGTCATCTCCTGAAAGCGTGTAAACGTTGAAGCTGGGCTGCCACCATTTAACTTCCAACACAATCAAGCAACAACCCAAAACAAACATCGCCTTTTGTCACTGACTGTAATTAGCAGCAGTTTGGCCTTGATTTTGACCAATGCAAAAAAACAACGTGTCAATACTGAATGTAGCTCTCTCATATCTGCTCAGGGGTCTCACATTTAAAAAAAACAAAAACTGAATCTATATCAAGTAGTTTCTCTGATCCTCTGAGATTCCTCTTTTTAAAATTCTTCTTACTGTTTATCTTTTACAGAGCTGGTTGAATAGTTTTTAAAATATCCCTCATTTCATGATCAAAATGTAATATACTTGTGTTTGGTTTGCTGTTCTTTGGGTGGAAAGTCACATCACTTCCTATTAATGAGTATTTGGACTACCATAAGGAAGTCAGTCTTGAAAGCCTCAAAAAGCTTAGTACAAATGATCATCCATTCAGAAATTTCTATTGGAATTTTGAGTATTTCCTATTTGTTGTTTTTTCAACTTCTATATCAATTATTTCAATCAACCAATCAGGAAGAGGCAATGAGACCCTCTGTCTTAGCAACCCAGCCACACACCATGAATAACAAACAGTGAACAGTCAAAGCAAAGAGTTTATGAACCACCCATAAGCTGGAAATTATTTGTTTCAAGTATCCTGCTAATAAACATAAAGAATGTATACATGAAAAGGCAACTTAGCATTGGTTTGTGAGAAATGTATGAACCAAAAGGGGCTAAATTCATAACAAATATAATTTGTACTGAATCGTCCACTTAGCTCTAATTATTAACAACATCTTACCCTTACAGCACACAACACCCATTATCCCAGAGGATCCTAAAGCATTTTACAAACGACATACAGTAGTTATGGCCCGACTTTCAGAGGTGCTGTGCTCCTACAGAAGTCAATAGGAGATCTGGAGTGCCCCCAGCACCTCTGAAAATTATGTCTGTAGTTCTGAATTCACTGACTTCTATAGCAAAGCAGAATTTTGCAATGATAAAAGAAAAGCCCTCTCTTTGCACTGAGGAGCTAACACTTCAGAGCACACAGACTATCTTCAAAGCTCCAATATTGTGCTTTGACAATGTTTCTACTAATGGCTTACGTCTTAAAAAGCAGGCTCTGTTGCATTCTATATTAATTCAAAATGGCATTCTGGGGAAGAAATGTAGATAAATACGAAAATTAAGCAAGGTCTTGACATGCAGAATCAAAATGTAATTATTAATGTAATTTGTTTTTCGAGCCGTGCCTCTTTTGTCCGCTCTCCAGAAGAACCAAAATGATTGACCCTTAATTTTACTAAAAGTGCCTCTGTTCATCTAATCCAATGAGAGTGCTTGTGTCTGATTAGCACAAGACGAATTGATTCCTGGAAGTGGAGATAGGGTTACAGTGTTTTAGCTGTTCACTTCCCAGACTGTATTTGGCTGCAGATTTCTGCGTTTAGATGTCAGATCTGGCTGCTGTCTGCAGGAATCACCTAACTGCAACCCACATTGATTAGCAATTGCCTTGAGGAAACTCAGAGTATCCAGGCAACCAAGAGGCGGCCAGGGATGTAGCATCTGGAACGGGAAGCAAAGCACAGCATGGTTTTGCAATGAAAGAGAGCACTGAGAAATTAAATTACAATGTATGTAAATCAAATCTCCTTTATATTTCTGATTCTCTTGAGGTGGTTCAAAATGGGCTAGCTGAGAGATCAGTCTGGATGTTTTGTTGGGAATTAGCCAAAATGTTACAATAGGCATATTTTAATTTATGGCTTAAATTCTTGGGTAACAACCAAGAATCTTGCATTATGATCTCATTGGCCAAATAGGCTGGGATTTTCATTTGGGCTTAATGAATACGGGGATATGGACACTGAACTCCCTTAGGCTCCATGAAAAACCTAGACATAATAAATAACTTCAAAATCTTTTTCTACCATGTGGCTGTATCAAAATCATCACCATTACAGTGAACGACAGCTAACAGAAAATCATTAGCTATCACCACAACCACATAGCTATTGTTCAATCTGTACATAGCTGCATGCAAACAGATTTAATGCACACAACAGTCTATCTTATAATAAATTAAACAAAGATATTCACAGAGCTAAAACTACGATATCCTCCACTTCCCCAGTTATGCTTTAGCATTGCAGCACAGTTTTGTTTTTGGTTTTTTTGTTTTGGGGGGGGAGAGGGGGACAGAGAAGAGGTCTGACCGTAACAGGCAAGCAGGGATATCTTGGCACCACAGGCTGTGGTTGACTCTGTGAACTCCAGACTCTTTCCTGAAGTCAGGCAGGGACCATTAATGTTAACATCACATTGGAGTATCTGTTGTACACACACAATCTGGTATGTATATACAAACACAGGTGCATACATATAGGTATATATAAATACACCCCCAAAAGTGCTGTGGAAGTAGATCAGATTGCTATGCATACCATATGCTCTATCTAACGTGAACCCACAAAAAGCAAGGAACAGAAAAGTAAAGACAATGAACAGTACATCTGTTCTACTACTCCCGCCACAAACACTTCCCTTGGCATTACAACGCCCATACACCACAGACTATTCATCTCAGCCTTACTGCTGAGCCTTTCCGCACATAACCCCGTACCAGATTATCATTTCCCCAACGTGGTCATGCGTGTTTGGTGCGCTAGGTGGTTATGTTGGACGAGGGTAGTTTGGAGAAGGATTGTGTGCACAAGGTGGTTCTGAGGGGGATGGAAGGCTGGTGTCCTAGGAGGCCAGAGCGCAGGTTGCAGAGTGCATGGGCTGTAGTATGTGGTTGTTGTAGTGGAAAGGGGTAAGGAGCATGCTCGTAGACGGAAGCGTAGAAGGTAGGCACTATTAGGTGGCTTACCCTTTCACTGCCTTGCTCTTAGGGCTAGGTGTCAGGTATGTTGTGTGCATAGCAACCCTAAAGGCTTCATAACAAAGATTTTCGTGTATTATTTCATACAGGTTCTTTGAATGCTTCAGTGTAAGGTGGGAGTTGGATGAGGTGGAGGTAGGGGCCAGACCTCTGAAACAGAAGTACAGCTGCAGCAGAAAATATTTTGTCTGTTAGTAGCCACATGTGAGTCCTTCCTTGCTGCAAGATAAAATGTGCCAGAAAGCCTAGCTCACAATTGACAATATTTCAAGTGTGTTCAGTGCCCATCAATGAGGCTTGAGTGTGTCCAGCTCCTATCATCAATCGCTCCTGTATTCCCAACCTCCATTGATCAGGCTTGTGTGCATAGCACATAACGTGTCCATAACAGCTAAAAAAAAAACCCCTAAATCTAACATTCAAGCGCCCCTCTCAAAAAAAGAACAAAACCCCTCTGACTGTTGTGCTAGAAATCCTCAGGATCAACTTCTTTACCAAGTTTTGGGTCGACAGGCAATGATTTTAAGAGATAGCTGTTCACAATGAAGAGTAGTGCTACCGAGGAAAAAGTTTAGCCAGAGCCAAAGATGTCCTATTAAAAATGTATGAAGCAGTCAAAAAATCCATAGAAAATTCAAAGGGCATAAAAATTAACCTTCTATGAAATTTCACACCAATTGTCTACCTATATTTTGAGAAAAATAGGAATTTATGTCCCATTTTAGAATGCAACTAACTAACTACACTCTTCCTTTTTACCAGAGAAAAGGAAAAGAAAAGCATGAAGTCAAGGGGGGGGGGGGGGAAATCTTTCCACAATATGTAGATGTTAATAAGTGGATCTTTGACATGATACACTGTAGTGGCTCTAAAGGAGCCATTATGATTTATTGAGTCAATCTGTAGTACGGAGATGTTAATAAGCGGATCTTATCTTATTAAGCGGAACATGTTTGTTCCGCTACATGTGCATCCACAGCATCTGTCTTCTGATCTTTCTCTTCATGTTTTGCATACCATGGCCACAGCACTCATTTCGGGGCTGTACAAAGTTGGCGAGACCCACAGAACGCAACTCAACAAAGAAACTAGAACAACGAAAAGCAGCCGTTCTATAGAAACAGATGGAGGAGGAGGGCCAGTGGACAGAAATATGAGCAGAACAAACATCAGAAATATTAGGCAAAAAGGAAGTTTCTTGGAATTCAAGTGCTGGTTTCTGAATGCATCCTGGGATTTTGCTGCTATTCTAGCTGGACCGTTAAGGTAGCTGATTACAGTCAGTAAGTACTTGTAATCAGGGTCCCTGTCTAAAGTAGCCAGTTTAATATTATATATGCTAATAAGTTACCCATTACTTTTTAAGTGATGAAACTAATGCAGATTACTTATTACTTCTCTTGGCACTCTGACAACGCCCGTCCCAAGAATGAAAGATGATGCCTTGACAATAATGCTCTATAATTTAACCACCCTTCACACATTAAACATTACAGCACTTTTTCAGCTGAGGATCACTAAGTGCTTTACAAGCATTCATTAATGAAGCCGCATAACACCACAGTGACACTCAGCAGTCACCACTCAAGAGTCAACATTTGCAAATAGTACTCAAAAATCACAGCAACCATGTTTCATCACCCTGTGTGTTTGTACAGCACCTACTTCAAATGGGGTGCCGAGCCTAAGTCTGCCTTTGGTCAAAGTAATGATATTAATAATGATAATCTGAGATACCACAGATTTACCTCTGTATTTGTCACAGAAAATAACTGCAGACACATTGCGGTATCTGTTGAGTTTTTAAACGGGGATTACGATAGGTGTTACGATTCTCTTCTCCAGATCAGTAAACTGAGGCACAGAGCAGTTATCTGACTTACTCAAAGCCACATAGCAAGCCAGGGGAAGAAGCAGTGACTCAATATCCTGTCCTAACCACTGAACAGGATTCCTGCATGAAACTCATGGCACCTGGGGGAGCCATGATCTCTTCCTACAGCAACGCATATGCAAAAGCAATGAGTAACCTATAGCATTACTTCCACGGCATCAGCAGGAGCTCTACGCACTGAATGCAGGGCAGGATCAGTCAAAAACCTGCGACTGCAATCATCACAGTGTTCTATTTGCCCCAGGGGCTCAGGTGAGGCATGCTCTAAATCAGGGGTGGGCAAACTTTTTGACCCGAGGGCCACACCAGGGTTGCGCAACTGTATGGAGGACCGGGTAGGGAAGGCTGTGTCTCCCCAAGCAGCCTGGCCCCCGCCCCCTATCCGCCCCCTCCCACTTCCCGCCCTGACTGCCCCCCTCAGAATCCCCCACCCATCCAACCCCCCCTGCTTCTTGTCCCCTGACCACCCCCTCCCACTTCCCGTCCCCGGACTTCCCCCCTCAGAACCCCCGACCCATTTAACCCCCACCCCCGCTCCTTATCCCCTAACCGCCCTCCTGGGACCACCACTCCCTATCCAGCCCCCCCTGTTCCCTGACTGCCCTCCCAACTCCTATCCACATCCCTGCCCCCTGACAGGCCCCCCGGGACTCCCACTCCCAACCCTCCCTGTTCCCCATCCCCTGACCGCCCCCCGAGAACCTCCGCCCCATCTACTCACTGACTGCTCCCCAGGACTCCCTGCTCCCTTACCCAACCCCCCCCCCCGCTCACCACCCCCTTACCAGCAGCAGCCGCGACACCCCGCCAGAGCCAGCTGCGCTCCCCACGCTGCCCAGCGGGAGCGGCGGGCCAGAGCGCGGCCGACGTGGCTGCACGGGAGGGGGGCAGCGGGGCAGGGGCTGGGGACTAGGCTCCCTGGCCGGGAGCTCAGGGGCTGGTCAGGACGGTCCCGCGGGCCGTAGTTTGCCCACATCTGCTCTAAATGGACTTTTCCTTTCTGAGGGGTGGACCATGCTAAATGTATCACCATAGGGTGATGGCATTACATTGGATCACCGTTCCACCCAGCATGCACACACCATAGAATCTCCCAGTTTCAGAGCAGTGCTACCAACTCTCACCATTTTAAAGTGCATCTGGTGGTATTGGATGTTTTACTTACAGGCCCAGCACCTGAAGCCAGACGATTACTGGAGAATCTCAGCTTTCATTAAAAATAACGCCGAGGAGAAAAAGCTTTAAAAGTAAAGCCTGGTCTGTGTTAACCTCCGAAACAAGAAGGCAAATTAAAAGAACCCAACACTTACTTAAAATCTCATGATTTTGGAACGTTTTGGTTTGGCAACACTTTTGGAGGAGATTAAGAATGTAAATGGGCTGGTGCAGCACTCGCCCACAGGGGAAAAGATAGCACCCCCCTGAGCCATTTGGAAGTAACGGCCATAATTTCCTCTTTGAAGCAGAGTGGGTATTTGCAGTACACAACCACAAGCTATATTGGTCCTAACTCAGGAGTTAGGCTACATATTCTTGAGTGCTATCTACTGACAATTATCTATTGACTATTTACATATATACCGACAAAGCACTCTCATAACAGGCTGCATCCAATCCAATCTCCCAGCCTTTTGTGGCAACTTCAGTTCTTTTCTCTTTTTAAAGCAGAATCCACAGTATCCACGATGGAGTCAATCAGCGCCGGCTCCAGGGTTTTTGCTGCCCCAGGCAGCAAAAAAAAAAAAAAAAAAGCCGCGATCGCGATCTGCGGCGGCAATTCGGCGGGAGGTCCTTCGCTCCGAGCGGGAGTGAGGGACCCTCCGCCGAATTGCCGCCGAATAGCTGGACGTGCCGCCCCTCTCCCGAGTGGCCACCCCAAGCACCTGCTTGTTCAGCTGGTGCCTGGAGCCGGCCCTGGAGTCAATATCCTGTGTGAAAAGAACAGGAGTACTTGTGGCACCTTAGAGACTAACAAATTTATTTGAGCATAAGCTTTCGTGGGCTGTGTGTTACCCTTCCTCTTATCACTCACGTGGCCTGTTTTATAATCCTCCTTTCCAGCCACTCTTTCCCTCAATAAGCTAAGTGCAAGAGAGCTTTTAAAATGATGTCAATTTTCACAACGCTTGGCTGCTTCTTTTGGCCTTGCCCTCACTGTCAACTTTCCAAGTGCTACCTTAGCAAAGGGGAGGGAGGGTGGTGATGGCTTCTCATCAATTTCTGAAATAAAGACCTCTGAGATGTAGCAAGGCAGAGGCGTAATGTACATGTAGAAATAAAATTGGGATTTGCAGTGTATCCAGCAATAAACACATCACTAGATGCCTTGATAAACCCTCAAAAGGCAAACTCACCTTCTAATGTCAAAACACTCTCTACATTTCCTAGACTGTACTTCGATTAGACTACCAGAGAAACTACCAAAACATAACCTGGAAATGCATAACACAGGTAGGCACAGCATTTTTACTAATTTAGAATGTTTCTACCTTTGCGTGCTTCTTCCAAAAGTCCTGTAAACGCTGCCCAGAGTGGAGTGATAGCTAATCAAACCCAACAAAATCATGGAGCTAACATGCCAATTGAACTTCAATCACACGGTTCTTCATTGCATACCATTCCCCCTTCCATTATGTTTAGGTTGTCTAATTCGATTATAAACTCTTCAGGGCAAGAACTCAAGTCTCTTTTTCCCATCTGAAAACCATCTAGAGCAATACATTCTTATTATTCTAAGAAGACGAAGACGAAGAGCATCAAGGTTGATTTAGTTGGGGATTGGTCCTGCTTTGAGCAGGGGGCTGGACTAGATAACCTTCTGAGGTCCCTTCCAACTCTGATATTTTATGATTCTTTGAAGGTGATAGCTATGTTGGTCTCCAGTAGACGTATGTGAGACTTTCACTTTTGTTGAGTTTTACCTTCTTCTTTCGTATGGCTGGTGTAGAGCAGAAACTACAATTTCACCTGAAGTTGATCGAGCAAAATGGCTACATCAGGAGTGGCAGAAATTATTGCAATTGAGTTTTCTATGAACCCAGTTTACAGTACGACATTAGTGGCAGCTTCAGGAGAATTCTAGCCTCCACACTGATAATATATACAAATCGGGACTAGGGTAGGTAAAGAGGAGGAAAGGTAAAGGAAGAATAAAGTTGACTTAGAATGAAAAGCTGGACGAATAACCCAGGTATCAGAAGGGTTTAACTTTGTCTTCTCTATTTCTTTTAACAGAATCTGTTATGATCACAACACTGACTTTTAATTACATCACTGACTGGATCATAATCAAGATCAACACTGGTCAAACCAAATGTAAAGTCTGTTTAACAACAAACCCGTAAACAAATCTCACAAAGCCGGAAAAATCATTCCTTGGACTGTTATTTATTGCATATTACAATGGAATTGTATGTATCAAGATTCACACATCTCTATTATCATAATTATTTCTTTATTCTCATGGATTTTTCTTTGGAGAGTACAATGGATTTTCACATGTGCCAAGCACCAGAAAATCCAGTTGACATCAATGGGAGACGAGGCAGTTCAAACTCCTGAAAATGAGACGCCAAAATTTCACATGCCTCTACTATACCAACCAATATTAAATGTCCCTGTATCATCAGAAGATGATGAAATCAACAGCAATATTCTTTTGAACTGGAAAAAAATATCTGATATATAAATAATATATGTTTAATCGGTTTCACATATAAACATGTGTATTGTGAAATGGCCATATTTAAACTGCCTCAGCTGAGCACACCATTAACTGAAAACTAATTTCCAGACTGTCCCAAGAGCCAGCTTAGAGACAGGTACTCATTTTCCCTTTCAAAGTGGAAAGGTCAAAAGAGGACTGGGATGTGATAGGGAAGCAGTTCAGCTGATCTATTTTGAGCATCATGACAAGGAAAACTAATTGAGTGTTATAGTTAGACACAGGAAAAGAAAAAAAGCTCACTTCGGGGTAGTTTTGCTATTGGAACATTAGCAGCAATGCTAACCAACTCATAGTAGCGGAAGAGCGAAGCCAAACTATAAAATTAGTAACGTCATGCAATGCTAAACCCATAAAGATTTGACATTGCAATCATTTCACCCGGTGCAGCTGTAGGTGAGGATTCAAGTGCAATGTTTAAAGGTGACGCTACAAAGGAGTATAAAAAGATTGGGTTTAAAAAAAAAATCAGGACTTTATTATACATCATAAAGAAGCAAAGAAGATGTAAAAAAAATAACCATTGTGGGCCAACTTTAAGCAGATAATTAGCTGTACTTCGGATTTCTTTTGCACATATTTTGCATTAGTTCCTTAAGGGCTGCAAAATAAGCATGTCTTCACCTACTTCCCTACTTATGTCAGGATCCATCTGGCAGTGTTGATCCGCCCAGCAGATGGCAATGTAGCTTGAGCGTGGTTTTATCTCCTTGTTGCTCTTGTTGTTTCTTTGATGGTGCATCACCTTCATCGATGTTGTAAGGTGATGAAGCACTGCTCTAAAAATAATGGCACGCATCTAATTTATACCAAGGCCTCTTTACACGGCTCTGTAAGTCTAAAGGGGCACTAAATAAAGTATAAATATAACTCGTGCCCCCTTCAAGGCCCTGTTATGTGGCCAGAGTGGTGTAAAGGCACCGTAGTGGAAATGAGAATCAGGCCCCGTGTTTAGAACACTAACTTATGGCCGGAAAACGGCAGTTATTTACACACAATTCTTAGGTCATCATGCCAAAACAATGGCTATCGTTTTTTATTCCTGAATTTCTCTCTGACTGAATCATGCTTACATTGTAGACAGCACATACACAAGTAGAATGTGGAAGGCTTTCCCCTTAACTGCTATCGTCTCCTAAAAGTTAACTCCCAGGACTCTGGGAGTGAAAGTCAGCACAAGATCATGGGAACCACACAACTTCCCCTACCATTTCTCATTGTAGAAAATCAGCCTCAGGAGCATGATCAGATATGTTCCTGATGGAGAACTTGATGGGAGAGAGAGACATAAATGGAGATGAGAGAGGAAGGAAACTGAGAAACAAGGGTTTGGTAAGGTGCATCAGTGGCTTTATGACAGCACATATCAGATTGGGACAGAACTCAGGGTGGACCAATCCTACGGAAATAATACTCTCAAACTCCAGGGGACTGGGAGCACCTCAAATCACTCTTTAGCAGCATTTTTGTCTGGTCAACGGACCTGGAGAGAGGGCAAGGTCTCCTTTGGGAGGGGAAATAAAATCAATTCCAGAAAACTACCCTGAAAAGGAACAAGTCTTTAAATGGACAGGAGCAGAGACTGAAACAAAGAGCTGGATGATGAAGGATGCACAAGTGGGAGGATAAGAGAAAACGGGAGACAGCAGGAAGAAGAGAAATGAACGGAAAGGAGGAACGAGGCTAGAGGACACTAGAAAAATGAGCCAGTGGTGTGTAAACTTTTCTGGTCATCTTCCATTAGTATTTCATTTTCTCATATGGTTTTATTTTCAGGGACAGCATGTTCTCATGGCTACCACTGTGGGCGATTTCAACAGCCACGATACTGACTGGGGTTACTCAGAACCAGACAGCAAATGACTGGTGGAGTGGGCATCAAACGATGACCTTATTTTCATCCATGACCCAAAACAACAGGGTACATTTCACTCGACTAGATGGTCACGTGATTACTCACCTAACCTCTGCTGGGTGACATCCCTAGACAGTCAGTGTTGGGTCGACAACTTTCCACATAGTCAACATAGACCATCACGCGTCCATGTCGGCCTTCACCTGCCCATTGTTAGAAGCTTCAAGAAAAGACGAACTTTCAGGAAACCTAACTGGGAGAAGTTCAGTGAAACCCTAGAACGAAGTATCGTTACCATCCCCTGGCTTTCCATCCCAATCAACAAAGCCTACAACCTTTTCTGTGGAGCCACCTTCAAGGCTGTGTGTGTGTCCATTCCATGAGGACATCGCCCTGTCTAAATTCCTTGTTTAAATGCTAAATGTTCAAAACTATAGAAATGGTACGAACAGTCTGAAGAGCCAGTTATTGCTGACCACTTAATACAGTCCTTAGATGCTACGAGACAAGCAAGATGGGAGGAAACAACAGGAATATGAATTTCATCCATTCCCGCCAGAAATCATGGAAACTTCTGCGTCGACTTGGCTCAGTACAACCCCCACCAGTGCTGCCCTGTCCTCCTGTCACCTCAAACCAAGTGGCTAGCCACTTGCTTCAGACTGCAAAAGTTCCCCTGAATAAGCTTGTAAAACAGCAGAGTCACAATGAAATGGCAGCAATTTAGATGACGTAATCCACTTAATCAGTGTATAGGAACATTCACAAGTACTGAATTAGACACTGTACTTAGCAACATCAAACCCGGAATGGCAACAGGATACAACAATATTTCACCAGAGTTCCTGAAACACGTTGGAACCAATGCCTGTCAATGGCTATCCAAATTCCTGATATGGGTTGTTAATGAGGGTAACCTGCCAAGGATCTGGAGGATGTCAAAAGTGATCGCCCTTTTAAAATCTGGAAAGGACCCACACAATGTGGCAAGCTACCGACCAATCTCTCTGCTATCTATGGTCTTCAAAGTCCGGAGCAGCTTATCCTTCAGTGTATATCTCAGAGGTGGAGACAGCTCTCAGTGTCGACCATGCTGGCTTCTGGAAGGGTCAAAGCACATGAGATCAAGTCCTAGCCCTTGTTACACATATAGAAAAGACAGGAGCTGTTTTCTTAGACCTGACAGAGGCCTACGATACAGTATGGCACACTGGTCTTCTGGTAAAATTATCAAGAGCTCTCTTAGCATGGGTTGAATGTCTACTTGTGAACTTCTACTTTGTGATCGGCATTTTCGGGTATATATCGGAGATTGTCTTCTCCATGCATTTGTTCAACCCAACGGCTTACCCCAAAGCTCCATGCTTGCGCTCCCCCTGTTCAATCTGTACACAAATGACCTGCCACTGACTCAGTCACGCAAGTCTACCTATGCAGATGACAGCTGCTGCAGTGCCCCGTTGTGCTCTTTCACCAAATTGGAGAACATCTTGAACACCGACCTGGCCAAGATGGCAGCCTACTGTAGCAGTTTGCGCCTCCAACCAAGTGTGACTAAGACAGTTTCAAGCGTCTTCCAACTCCAAAGTGCAAGTGTCTTCCTCAAAAGGAAAATGACAAACACGAGACATAACCGGTCTACCTTGGGGTCACACTGGACCTCTTTTTGACTTTCCACAACCATCTAGAAAAGACTGCTTTCAAAGTCAGGACCAGGAATAATCTAATTGGCAAATTAGCCAGCTCAACATGGGGCGTAGGCACAGATACTTCATACCCTAACTCTGGCACTGTGCTATTCCTCAGAGAAATACTGTGCCCATGTGTGGGGTCATTTGCCTCATGCTAAATTGGCTGACATCAAACTGAACTCAACCATGAGTATCATCACAGGCACCCCGCGCCCCACTCCTATCCCATGGCTACCAGTTCTGAGCAACATGGTGCCATCTCTCCCCCCCACACACACATTCATTGCAAAGAGTCTACAGCCAGACTGATGGAAAAGCTACGTGCCAGTTCAGGTCTCCCACTGTTCACAGACATTTTCAGTCACCCCAGAGCACAACTTACGTCAAAGCGTCCACTGTGGTCTCAACTGCCAGATTGAAATCTGTCAGCAGCAACCCTATGGCTCAGATGAGTGGTCAGCTAAAAACATCTGGAATGGTTTCCTTGTCGCTGATCTAACAGTTCGACTGCCGGGATTTGACCTGCCACGTCACCTTTGGATTCTGCTGAACAGATTCCAAACTGGCCAAGGAATATGTGCAGCCAACCTCTACACATGGGGTCTGCACAATGACCCACTTTGTCACTCTGACCTTCGTCAGTCAATGGTGCATGTTGTTGGCCAGTGTCAAGTGACTAAATTTCATGGTGGCCTTAGGGCCCTTCATTGTGCTGATGAAAATGCTATTGGGTGGCTCGGCAAGCACTTCAAATGCTACAAGAGGATGGCTACCAATGTAATTTTATAGGATAGGTAACTGGACTACCAGCAGGAAGAAAAACTTAATACCACAGTGATATGGGAATTCTCTACATTTCAAAGTAAGTTTATTAGGGTTGGTCACTAATGCAAAGAAAATGGACTGTGTCTTTGCTAGGATAAAAGGTGTTTAAATGCAAGTTAACCAACTGGAGACAAAATCCTAGCATAGTTTCTAGTTTTCACACAATTTATCAGGTCAAGTTAAAAACTAGGCTTCCCCCATAGACTAACTTGACCTGCTAATTTGTGTGAAAACTGTGTACTGCCTTGCCTTCACTGGGATTTTATCTTGAGTTAGCTAACTAGAGTTAAGAACAGACCATCTTTTCCTTAGTGAAGACAAAACCTAAGAAGCAGATAAAGTCACTGGCCTACACACCTTTATAGTGACNGAACAGACCATCTTTTCCTTAGTGAAGACAAAACCTAAGAAGCAGATAAAGTCACTGGCCTGCACACCTTTATAGTGACTATTCATAGATTCATAGATTCTAGGATTGGAAGGGACCTTGAGAGGTCATCGAGTCCAGTCCCCTGCCCTCATGGCAGGACCAAATACTGTCTAGACCATCCCTATATAAGTGTCTCCTTCAGCTTATGTTACTGAACCATTTCCCCGCTATGCCATACCTTCATATGTTCCTACTTCAAGAAGAGTTCCACTCTGCTCAAGGTCCAGAAACTCCTGCACAGTCAGAAAGTTATAGTCCACACCAGGCACTTCTCCTTCTCGCGGAGGACGGGTTGTGCCTAAATGGAGAAAACTACAAGTTAGCGCAACATCAATATTATCAGGAATTAAATGGGACATTGAAACATCTTCCATGGAAATAACAGTATCAGGAAATTAATTCTCCCATGTGAGCTATGTGGAAAGAAACCCTGAGTGTCAGTTAGCGCAAATTCTAGAATTTACAGCCCAACATAAATACTGAATAGGTGCAGTAATTCTGTCCTTCGCAGACATGTATTACCAATCGGTTCAGCCTCCTGTATTCGCTGGGCTGTGCCAAACGATCTCTTGTGGCGTATGCAGAAAAGACATCTGCCAGAATTTGGTGTTGGGAACACACCAACAATTATGCCTGCAGCTAGTTTGGGATTTTATTTTACTGACTCTCCTGTGAGTTCCCAGCAATAAAATTCCTTACGCTACACAAAGTATGTTTCTAGATAAGGAGGCTTCTTTGCAGCTTCTATTTGTATGTCTCCAATGCATCAACTCTCTCCTCTCATCTCAGCTCAAGATATCTCCCTTGCATGTACCTGTTAATTTCTCCCTACTTTTGCTATTACTTTTTACCTAGCACTAGAAAGTGTTGTGCGGCACCGTTGTTATACAAAAATGTTAAAACTCACTCTCTCTCACACAGACACACACTCTTCTGGTACAGTAGGTTCACCTAAAAACTTCATTCCAGTTCAAGAAATATTACTGAGTATCCCTCATTTTAAGTACAATTATCTTAAACTTATATCATCTCTAAAAACTAGAATTATTTTTTTATATTGTATCCACAATTTGTTCCGGTAACGGTAAGATTACAAGTTTAAACATTCAAAAAATGTTTGAAAATACATGAGTGTGTTAAGGTTCTCCGGGTAAACAGCTCCTTGCCCCTGCTGCACCATCTCTGTATCACAAAGGCTATGTATAACATGAGCATGAATATATTCAAACAGAAACAGGAATACAACACCCAACCATTTGTGTGCCTGTCCATGACTGAATGAGTTGGCTAAAGTTCAATCCACACAAAATGTCAGTGACGGTAGTTGACAGGGGGTGGTATTGCTTTCTCTGTCAAGGGGCATGTCCAGAATTTGCCACTGAGGCTCATAGTTGGAGTTGGCAAAAAACACACAAACACACAAACACACAAAATCCACCCTGAACCTGGAAATATTTCAATGGAAAATGGAGACAAATTTTCCTGTTATTCTACCTGCCCTCCTCATAACCTCGTGATTCTCTTGGATTCCTGGCTGTTCCTGGAGTCTCAGATAATGGTGCTGGCTAGAGCAGCCCTTATCACTTATATTAGATATGGAATAATATAACCTTTCCTCGCTGAACTCGACCTCCCCACATTCATGTTGATGTGACCTCCAGATTAGATTACTGTAGTAAGGTCTTCAAGGAGTTATCTGTGACCGGCATCTCAGGAGCTTCAGCTAGCGTAGAACAGGGTGGCCCATGACTTCACAGTTGTCATCTCCTGGTCCCCCAGAGACTACTCCAGCTCCCAGTTTGCTGCTGCATGCAATTCAAGGTATTGACTTCAATCGACAATAAAAATCTGTATGGTTTGGGGTCTGGCTATTATTTCTGAGGCTGCCTGTTTCCCAATGCAGCACCCCAGAGACTGAGAGCAACTGGGTCATAGCCCTTTGGTATGAATATGAGAAGAGTGGGAACAGGGTTCCCGCACTGTGCATCATCTATCCTGAAATTCCATTCTCCCCATCAGCTTAAGTTCAGCGAGTGTGATGGAAGAGGAGTCTTTTCACAACTTTTAATTGCGGTGGCATATTCCACTGTGCTGTAGATCATAGGGTACAGTTCATTTAATTGGTACTGATCGGTTTTATGTTCAATAGTATTTATTTTCTTTAGGTGACTCCTGAGGCCACAGGATGTGCGAATTCTGTCAGTCTAACGATAAGTATAATGACACATTCACAGATATTAACACACATTCAACCTCAGAAGAAAGTGTAGCGTAAGATGCTTGGAGGGGTGTGGGCACTTTTGTCCACAATCAATCTGCTGGTTCAGGAATAACCTGAAAGCAGCAGAAAGCCGTAGCACTAAGGGTACGTCTACACTACCCGCCGGATCGGCGGGTAGTGATCGATCTATCGGGGATCGATTTATCGCGTGTAGTGTAGATGCGATAAATCGATACCCGATCGCTCTCCCGTCGACTGCTGAACTCCCGCTCGGCGAGAGGCGGAAGCAAAGTCGATGGGGGAGCCGTGGCCGTCGATCCCACGCCGCGAGGACGCAAAGTAAGTAATTCTAAGTCGATCTAAGATATGCAACTTCGGCTACGAGAATAGCGTAACTGAAGTCGACGTATCTTAGATCGATCCCCCCCCACCCCCCCAGTGTAGACCAGGCCTAAGCCTGACTGCTCATTATCGGAGCACTCTTCCTTCCCGCAGGCAGAACCTCCTCAGCACAGGAATCTGCCTCAGCCCTCCACAAAAAGGCTGAATTCCATGACTGCACGTAGAAAGAGGTGGGGGCTCTTGGGAATTTACAGGGGAGACTGAAGCTCACAGAAGCTGTTCAGGCATAATGTTCCTGTCCCACTGACAACTTGGCAGATGTTTTCAAGTGCCAGGGAAGGGGAAAGTAGGTTTCTACGCCATCCATTTGAAATATGGTTCACGAGGTCACGCCTGAGAAATCGGGGGGGAAAGAGGATGGGAAGCAATGGTGACTTTACATCACCTTTGCACTCCTTGTATTGTTGGGCTGTCCAGGCCACTCTTGCTGATGCTCTAGCTGCAATGACCCCCTCCTCACGAACCAGCTGCCAACTAAGAATAGCCAGAGCACAGCATGCGCCAGCCAAATCCTGTTTTCCCCCGGCACACCTAAAGTAGGGGCTATGACGGACAATAGGGGAGAGGGAAGGCACAGAACTACACTGCCCTGGAAACCAACTTACACACTGGATATTTCTAATGACCTGTTTCCGTCACCTTTTCCTTTACTTTGCTGGAGCAGTGTAAAGGGGCTAAAATGTAACTGAGAATTAAACCCTGTGCCTTTCCTCATCCAGTGTAACCATCAAATGTCACCCGGGACCATCGGACACTCATGAATACAATGCATAGTAAATGATTTATCATGTAACTTACATATTAAACACAAACACACAGATAAGAAGGGGAATAAATTATTTAATAAAATGAAGATCAGGGAACTTCGGGATTCATTTCAAACCTCCCCATAATTTCTTTATTCCTACCTTCCTCCTGAGACTATTTATTAACCATTTTTTCCCCCTTCTTCTATTTTTTATGATGGCAAAACTGCAGCTAGTGGTTTATTGTACTGGCTGGCTTTTTTACATGACAATTATATCTTTGCCATAATTTCTCTGAGCCATTTGGATGGATTTATGTGTTTCATTTCAGTGTTCTTAATTTCCTGAAAATGTTCAAGTCAAAAAAAAAAAAAAAATCGCAGATGGGCTTGTTATCAGCCGGACTGTCTGTGACACACATTGAATGCATTAGAAATGCTGAGCCGTAGCGTAAAAAGAAAAACAGTACATCAGCTAGATAACATTTGTCACCTCGCATTAGTCTCCAATAACGTAAGGAAATAAAACAACACACGTTAGGGTGCCCTATTTGGGGGAAGGTTTAAAAAAAACCAAAAAAAACCTATCCATGTTATTGTCTAGCACAAAGATTGTTCTCAGATGCTTGTGCTGCTATCTATCCTGCCTTGAATCTGAGCAAGTGTTACTGACTGCGATTCAGAAAGAAAGAGGGAAGGGAAACCCCGCCTCTTCCTTTCTTGTAGCAGAATGACAGGCTTGCCGGCTGGACACACGCCTGGCAGATGGCATTTCAAAGAGTTTTCATGAACCATCTGGGATGTGTACAATGATTACAAACCACACTTACAACAAAGCCAGAAGGGTTTCTTCTCAACAGAAAAAAAAAAAAAAAAAAAAAGCCAAGCAAATTCTATTCCCTGTCTCAGGAAGGGCATGCTAAAAATAACCAGTGTCTTCCATTCTGAGATCGTATATGGCCTAGACACAAATGCATGACTAATTTGCAGCATGTATGTTAGAGATTACCCCCAACACCTTCCCAGCCAGGAACCTGTCACCGTAATGTTCTACTGATGAATCTGAAATAGTAATTAGGTCCCTTGTTATTAATGGGATTTAATTATGTGCACAGCATAGGACTTTTCTTTACATTCCATTTCATCATCTTTAGAGTGTGATGGTCTTTGCTGAGAGAAGACTCGAAAGATCATGGTCCACTTCATCAGAGCAGAGCAGCACTAATGGCAGATTAGAACATGGCTAATGGCAGAACTAATTAAACACGCTCAGCTTTGTTGGCTACCCTGGCTGGAGTGAGATGTTCAACTTGAAAACAGGAGCCAATCATATTTAAATATGTTAACCTGGCTGCCATATTTGCACTGAAATATTTAGCAGTATCAAATGTTACTGCCATTAGATAGTAATTTAGCTAATTAATTTGTGCTATGCCCTGCTGTGAGACTCGCTCAGAATTGCTAATGCTGAAACAAGAAGGCACAGAAGAAAAGGCTGGGTGATTATGGACTCCTTGCGTGCATTTTATGGTTCATAAATTTTTACGATATTTGGCAAAAGTCCTCCCTGTTGTATGAAGGTAGCTAGTGACCTTACATTCACAATCTAACCACTTGTACCTCCTGTAGCCATAAAAAGAGACTACATCAGCACTGAAGTTTGCACCATCAGCTTCTCATGGGGGGGGAGGGGGGGGGGCTGAAAACGGATACTAGAACGCTAATCTGCCTACTATGGTTCTGAATTCAGTAATATAACAGTGTCCATTTTAAAGACAAATTGATATCACCAGTATATTGCCTATCGAACAACCGTGCTGACAATTATCCAACATAAGCCTAAAGGATAGCATGGCTACATTGTTAATATGAGATTCAGAGGCTGTTTATCTCCTTATCATTCTACCAGGGCCTCATGTTAAGTTGTTAAAAGCCTTTGACGCCCTGCTGCTAAATTAATCAGAATCTTACTTATTGTAATCTAAGCATAAGACTTCAAAGAGCCCATAGTCACTCACCTCAATTACCTTCTTGTTAGAAGAAAACAATTCTCTAGCATTGTAATGCAATTATTGCACCTAATCAGTTGCCAGCAAATCATTTAGAGGTTGATTTTCAAAGGTGCTGAACACCCTACCTCCCATTGACAGCTGTAATTTTCGTAATCTCCTCACCCACTCCTGTTGGTTGCTATTTAGAACCCAACGGAGCACAGGGGCATACACCAGTGTTTCTTAAAACTATATAATTTGCAGGAAAATATCTTTATACTCACTGCCTTCTAAGAAGAGGCTCCACTCAGGCTTCATTTAAAACCCCAGAGCTGACACCTAATTAGAGACTTGCGTACTCAGACTGTATATTAAGTTTCACAACACGGTTGCTATACGTTTTTTCTCCATATTTATACAAAGGGTGTTTGCACCTTGTCAAACAGTCTGTAGCAAAAAGTATGATGCAAGATGCATGAACAGTAGCATCAGATTGAAAAGATAAAAACGCTAAGTTTTATGGCTGGAGTTTTATGAAATATCTTTCGGAGACTGCTTAGAAGCAGCAACATCATTCTAGTATGTGTTCTGGAGGCATCCCAGAAGGTTTTTTAGCATTTGTAGAAGGAGGTTGCCCCTGGGAAAATTTTCAACAACCAGAGGGAAACAAATGTTGTTTAAAGGTCACCCTCTTCTCTCATGTCATTAGATAATTTGGGAAGTCTATTTCGCCTCTTTTGCATTTATCATTTAAATCACCAGATAAACGAAAGGCAGGGCAAGCTCTGCACGCCTGCTGATGGCAACAAGAAAAGCAAACAGACAGAAACAACCTGTTCTGTCTCCAGAAAAGACACCCGATTCATTGCCAGGCTTGAACAAGAATTGTTCATATATGGCATATAATTAAAAATAGCCTAATCTATAAATAGTACATTAATACAAAATTAAGTGCAACACTTCCATTAGCAATTTTATGGCACAGTATTCTTCAATATGGTCAATTTAGGTATTATCCAAATAGACACTACTGGCATTTTCTTCAAGAAGGTCTGCATGGAGTTAAGTCTCGGACAGTCTTATCATATTCACATATTTCTTTTATCCACCAATGTATGGTTGTACCCTGACAATTGACTCTGTAAAAATGGCATTGTAGGGTTCATGTTTGTTACAGACCAAATTTACAAAGTTTATAAACAGGTTTTTTTTTTTCTTACTCTCCGCTTAGTAAACACATTCTGAGATTTGAAAGTTAAGATGAGCTCTTTCCTTCTTGTGCATCATCAGCCATTACGCTAACCAATCAGAGGTGCGTTAAATATGCAGTTAAGTTACAAGTCAGGTGTTCAATGGAGTAGCAGAGATGCAAGTTAGGGAAGAATATGGTCTTATTTTAGAAATGTGTTCAGAGCTCTGTAAGTGACGCATGAACAGGAACAGAATCCAGCTCACTCTTGGCATTTTCAGAAGCATTCAGCGTTGGCCTAACTTTGTTCTCATTGAAGTCAACAGCAAAACTCTCTGGCTTTAATGCGAGTAGAGTTAAATCAATGCTGAGTGCTTTTGCAAATCTCACCTTATTTTAGCAACTGTTAGTTATCTACAAGAAAAGGAATGATGCCAATCATCAGCCTCTCATAAATTACAGCAAATTTCTTTTTGACACAGTATCCAATCGCATCACTCCTTTTCTTTCCTCTCAAAGTAGTAATAATAATACCACTGTGATGTTTCACTCCTTATTCTTTATGGAAATATGCTTATGATATGAATATGACATAACTGAGATGTACTTTATGCAAGATGGGTCTTGTAAGAAGATATAGTTGGAAAAGTTATAATTTACTGAATGTGATTGTCCAATTTGTACGCTTGTATCATTTCTGTATCTGAAGTTAGGAATATTGACCATGTATCTGTATTTCAACTATGCTACTTTGGGTGACGCCCACTGCTAACACTTCAGGTACAACAATGGAAAACCCAGACAGGGCAGATGGCCCATCAGCAAGAACAATGGACTGTGAAAAGGCTTGGCCTTCCTGTGGACGCTCCACACTGCCACTGACTCATGGACGCTGAGATCCTACAGAGTCAGGTGGTCTTAGGGTGACCAGATGGGATGATGAAAATATCGGGACACATGAGGGGGGGGAGGGGAAGGGGTCCCGCCAGTGGAGCAAAATAAATAAATAAATAAATAAAAAGCGGAGTCCCGCCGGCAGAGCAAGGGGGGGGGAGGGGGGAAGCAGAGTCCCGGAGTCCCGCCGGCAGAGCAAGGGGGGGGGGGGGAAAGCAGAGTCCCGGAGTCCCGCTGGCAGAGCAAGGGAAAAAAAGCAAAGCAAAGCGGAGTCCCGCCGGCGGAACAAAACAAAACAAAAACAGGAGTGCGAAATATCGGGACAAATTGTGTCCCGACCAAACATCGGTCGGGACGTGGGACAAACGCCTAAAAATCGGGACACTCCCGATTTTATCGGGACGTCTGGTCACCCTAGGTGGTCTTGTCACCTGATACTAAACATTACCTGGGACTTCTTGTAACTTTCCACTGGAAGGGAAGGGGGGGCAAGTTTGGGAAACAAAGGATTCCCGCCTTCTGTAAATCCTATTTAAGGGTGAGGGAGGAAGGCAAACGGTCTCCTCCTCTCCATGGCCTGTCTGCCCAAGAAAAAAGACTGCTAAAGCCACCTGAAGGGACGGCAAGGGGGGAGTCTAGACTAAGACAGGGGTCCAGTCTGAAAAGAAATATAACTGGAACTCTGAACCACAGAAAATTTGCAACCTGCTTAAAATAACATTTAGGGTGAGAATTTACATTTCGTAACCTGTTTCTTAAGTATATTGAGCTTAGCTTGCGTATTTTGCTTTATTAGGTCAGTAATCTGCTTTGTTCTGTTATCTCTTATATTCACTTAAAATTTACCTTTTGTAGTTAATAAACTTATTGCTTGTTTATAATATAACCCTGTTTATGTAATTTCTAACTGGGGGGGGGGGGGGGGGGAGTTGTACGTATCTCCCTCCACATTGAGGGAGTCGGCAAATTACATAAAACCTTTGGGTTTGTATGTCCCTTAAAGGAGTGGGCACCAGGGTGGTGGGGTGAGCCCCGAAGGCTGAATCTTTCCAGAGCGGATCTCTGTCTCTCTGTGCAGCTGGTTGTGGTCCTGCCTGTGTGCTTGGCTGGAAGAGGCTTGTGAGCCTAACCCAGCCAGGCCAGGTAAAGGGGACCCGAGCACATCCGGTGACACCCCAAAGGGCCCAAGCCCGTCACAACCACCCCCCCCAACAGAGCTTTACATCAGTGGATCTCAAAGTGTTTTACAATGGAGGTCAGCATCATTGTCCCTAGTTTGCAGATGTATCACCTTTTGAATCCACCTTTGAGCAACTATCCAGCCGAGCTGCACATCCCCAAGGTGACATCAACCGTAATTGAAAAAACGCAGCAGCTTAGAATGTTCAAACCCTCAAAGTAAGACATTATTTTTGTCCCTTTTAATCTGTTTTAGGTATTTATTTGTCCCCCATCACCATAGTATCCGAGTGTCTCACAATCTTTAATGTATTTATCCTCCCTACACCTCTGTGAGGTAGGAAAGAGCTGTTATTCCCACTGTCCAGATGGGAAACTGAGGCACAGAAAGACTAAAGCCATGCCTACATTTGTGGCAGCGTGCAGGGTACGGGTAGCTACACACCCGTAAAGGCAGGTTGTGTCCACACTGTAGCATGTAGCTCTGTGCAACAGTAAAAGGCTCTGACAAGGGGGTAGCTGTAGAGGAAAGGAATGGGCAGCGGGGCTGCTAATATTAGCAGTGTAGCCACAAGAGGCCTTGGGTGTGTAGAGATCCATGTAGGGTACACACAGCATTCAGGCGTGTAGGGCACTCTACTCTCCCCAGCAGTGCCTCACTGTCTTCGTTCCTATTTATATCTGTACTCTACCCGAAACCTATCCTGACTTGCCCAAAGTCACACAGAGAGGCAGAACCTGGGTCTCCAAGGTACACCTCTAACCTCTAACCATCCCCCCTCCATCCTTAACACTTGAACGTCGTCTCACTTGTGAGGTGCAATTGTTCATGGCAACATTGCAGTAGACTCAACAAATGCTGCCACATAAACCTCCATAAACTTTCTCCCCTAAACAGATTAGATTATGATTATGAGACAAGTAATTCTCATATCTCTTCACATAGAAACACTCCAGTAGGACGTTGCCTTCATCCAATGATCATTATTAGCAACCCTTGTTACCGAGTTCATTTTGTGGCTGAGTTGGCTGCTGGATAATATGGAGAGTAAAATACTTGCCATCTCAAATGCTTTGCGGGAATCTTGTTAATTAACACTAATGATGAGGACACCCATGGGGAATGGCTGAATTTCATGAATTTGTGAATAAGGGCCCAATCCGGTGCCCACTGAACTCAAGAATATAGCACCTGCTAATTTAAATGGTGCATGACCAGGCAGTACATAAACTGTTGATGAAAAAGCAAGGACAATGCAATACAAAATGTACTTTGTTCATTGATTTGTGGAGTGGAGTTTAGCTGTCATTATTTACGTTATTCTCCATAATACACTAGTTAATGTACTAGAGAATATTTTCATAACCAATCAAGCCTTAGTAATGGGACCTCATTACAGTGCTCTGTTATTAAGGCTTTGCTAGGAAGCGAGGAGAGACTGCACTTTGTGTGTGCACGAATTATGGGGAGAGTGGATTAGCTAACTGTGAATTAACAAGGTGATTATTTAGATCTCTGCAGGAATATTTCATGTATTCTCTCATATATACAACTTAAACATTCTTGATAATGCAACAGTTACAACAAAGAAATGCTTTCTTCAGAAATAAATCTTTTCTATGCAGTATTTTTTTCATTTTCTTTTAAGTGAGAACTATATATTTTGGAGAAATCCAGAAGACAGATATATAAATATATGGAGATATACCAATCTCATAGAACTGGAAGGGACCTTGAAAGGTCATCGAGTCCAGCCCCCTGCCTTCACTAGCAGGACCAAGTACTGATTTTTGCCCCAGATCCCTAGGTGGCCCCCTCAAGGATTGAACTCACAACCCTGGGTTTAGCAGGCCAATGCTCAAACCGCTGAGCTATCCCTCCCCCCTATAATATATGGAGATATACCTATCTCATAGAGCTGGAAGGGACCCTGAAGGGTCATTGAGTCCAACCCCCTGCCTTCACTAGCAGGACCAATTTTGCCCCAGATCCCTAAGTGGCCCCCTCCAGGATTGAACTCACAACCCTGCGTTTAGCAGGCCAATGCTCAAACCACTGAGCTATCCCCTATGCACGGTCATATGTATGAGTATGCTAAGCATACCCCATATTATTCGCTCTACATGCTTCAGATGCTCTCTCATAATTTGCTTATTTGTAATACTGAAAATTCTCAGCTGACTCTTAGATCCTCCCCTCTGCCATGCGTTGGTCATATCAGCCCTTGTCTGAGCACACAGCTGTAGGATGCAAAAGGCTGGACTGACTCCCAGAAACAGACATAAAGCTGATTATATATATTATATATGCTTATACCTCCATCCATACAAACCTAAACATGAAAGACCAAGAAGTGGCCAGTCCCCTTTTACACCCCTGCAACCGCTACTCACATCCTGTGTAGAACTGCAGTAAGGGATGCTGGGTCTGCAGAGCTGCTACAGCCCTGCCACCAGTTGTAAAAGGGCAGTGGGAAAGGGCAAGGAGTGAAAGGAGTCATGGATGCATCTCCCTCCCCCCACAAAGTACACTGGCCAGCATAGCAGTGTCAGGGGATTGGAGAGCCAACTCTGAGCCATTTATAGACCTGGAGCTATTTACTTCTTAAGAGGGAACTGGACAGGAGACTGCGACTGAATCACCCTCCCAGCTACTCCTGGGGCAGTGTATTGCCCCTTACTCTAGGTGTCTTATAACTATATGGGATTATATCACAGGGTTGCCTGTGATACCAAGCGACTGGACTCAATGGCCCAGGAGGTCCCTTCCAGTCCTATCTGTATGTCTACATGGCAAAGACAAAAAACAACAGCTCGCGGCAGCGAGTCTCCATGCCCAGGTCTACAGACTCGGGCTCGCGTCATGCTGCTAAACGGCAGCATAGATGTTTCGGCTTGGGCTCTGAAACCCGCCCAGCTCCCCGGACTTCATGGCCTGAGCACCAGCCCACGCCCGAACGCCTACACAGCTACTTTTCGTGCCATAGCGTGAGCCTGAGTCTGTACACCCAGGCTCTGAGACTCGCTGCCGTGGGGGTGTTTTTTGCCGTGTAGACAAATCGTATGGTGATTGGCCTTTTACACCCCCCCACCACAACAGGTATGTTTTATTTCCTCCTATTAAAGAAAATAAATTACCTAGAGCTGCAGTGAATCTCTTGTCATTATCAGCTTTTTTCAGGAAGGTAAGTTACAAAAGAAATGTGAAGGACATGTATATTTGCCTCTCCATATAATGCATAGAGCTCTCCAAAGAGAAAGAGGGTAAAAATCAAGCCTGGCAGTTTCATGAGCTCAGTTTCATTGAGAAAGAGATCCACAAACTAGTTATACATACTAGAGTCATCCCACAAGTGAGAAATAAAACATCCATCGGCTCTCGTTCCCACTGTGCTGAATGACTAAACTTAAGTGTAAGCAGAAGCAAAAGAACAAGGAAAATAAGTGGTCTCTTGAGGAGGCACAGTACCAGAAGTCAGCCAATTTCCCATTAGCTATTAGATCTTTATCTGCTGGGTACCATGTTTAAGGTCCGAGCAGGTAATAGTACAGCATGACAATGCTGTAGCAAAAAAAATATGCTTAACCTCAGAGGTGTGGAGGCTCTTTCTAGAAACGGGAAAGAACGGGTGTCAAGACTCCATTTGATAGAGAATAGAAGGGTGTGTGTGATGGAAACTCTTGTAAAGAAATCACCAGGACATAAGGCAGAGACAGAAGGCAAAGTAATGCAAGTATCGGTCAGGCAAGCCGAGGTGACTAGCTTTCCAGGAGTACTTAAAGGGTTGTGTGTTATTCAAGAACACTTTTCATCCTATATAAAGTCCTGATGGTGTTTCACAATCTGTGGGAAGATGCAAGATGGAATCTGGAGGTGGAAGCCCAGTGAACGACAACTCAGGTTTATTTTAACTATTAAATAAATATTAATAACCCCTTTGGGTAACACGTGACTGCATAGCCAAGATAAGGCCCTCTCCGTCTACCAGTTAAATCAGTGGGAGTCTTTCCATTAATTTTAGCAAGAGCTGGGGCCTCAAAAATGGAGCAGGTACACAAGCCAATGTCATCTTTGAGAGTAAAGAAGACCTCTCTTCAGGTATATAGGCTGCAGAAAAATGAGGCCCTCAAGCTTGGGTATGAAAACATGTTGTTTTCCCCAAAAAGCAAGGTATCTCATTATCAACATCCATCAAAGGCTTTAGAGATGTCGTGAGAATTGACGCTGCACTTAACACACTCTTGAAAGAGTACCCAAAATAGGTTAAGTGCTTATAGTATTTGTTTTGATGGCATTCTGAGAAAACTTTATCTTAAGACTTCATTCAAAAAACAATTTTAGGTTTATATGTGGTGACACTTCCCACGGGTACCTAGGGCTGTGAGGCACTTCGCCATCACCTGTCCTTAGTGGGAGGAAGCCTTGTCTGTGCCAACCGGGGGTCAGCTCGCCAGCTCCACCGAGCAACCCAAGCACTCCCCTCTAGACCTTGCCACCCCTGCTGTTTCTTTGCGATAGGCATACTCCAACCATCAAGCCCTACGAGCATCTCCTATAGCGTCCAGCTCCTATTTCACTGGACCCTCGCAGCATGCACAGATTCACTACTTCCAAAGAAACAGTACGCCCCAGCTTGCCTTCGATCACCACTCTGCTTAACACACAGAATTTAGATATGCTCATAGTGAAATCAAGAGGTTTATTTAACAAATAGAGAGTCAAAGTAGTAGCAAGTATTGCAAACCAATAGTTACATATAAAATAAAATCATAACATGCATTCTACAGCGTAGCCTTACTGAACAAGATACTCCCATGTCTCATAAAGCATTGCTCACCAGCACTTTACAACCAGGCTGGCTGTGAACCTCTTTTCATGAGGCAACCAGTCTGTCAGCATACCTCCTCTTTTTAGGTAGTTATAGTCTATTATCTCTTACCCCAGGAGTCCCCTCTTCAGAGACTTATCTTGGAGTAGCTTTGTCTTTGTCCTCAGACCCACACCTGGCGCAGCGAGGAGAAACAGCCTGTCTCCACAGACGTCCATCGTTCTATATGCTGATTGAGTCAGCCCTGAGGCTCCCCTCAACTCAGGTGACAAGTTTAAGCTTTAACAGTTTTGGAACCTAATATTTTTACATCTCTCAAACTATTTTCCATACAAATATGTTGCAGTGATTATGACCACCAGTGGGCTAATGGCTCATGGAAGAGACAGTCACAGGCCATCCTTTGGTGAACTATCATGCATATATCTGATCCAGGGGCACCCCGACCCTGTACACACTCTGTCCTCTTCCAACTGGCACCAAAAGAGTCCCTGGGTCACGTATGTACACATACATATGCTTGCACACACACACACACACACACACACACAGAAAAAAGTATTCTGGATATGAAAGTTCTAGCAATAAATAGGAAATTGAACGATTTCAGCCTCCTCAACAAACATTACTCATCTCCCTTGCTGTTTTTCTTCTACTTTCAGAAAAATTCAGATATTCAGCAAAACGTGGGCCACTTTTCATTAGGTGTGGTATAGAATACTCCCATTGACTTCAACGGTGCTCGTGTCAGGCCCTTAACATGTTGTCCAATGTCTCCATAAAACAACTCACCTAACAGCATGAACCTCTAACAGGAGCCATCCATTAGTCACTTCCCTGTCTGGTTCCCTCACAAGTGGAAGGATTAATGTAAAACATTTTCAGTTAAATACGGAGACACTGCCTGAAGACTAATATGGTGACCTCATGTTCTCTGACCAGGAGATTTTTTACACAACAGCATCCTGATATGTTTTTATAGGGCCTCAATGCTATTATTTAAAGCAGGCCTTTTACTGAGTAGTGAATGCTGGCAGTATCTTCTCCCCGGTACATTTTCTCCCATTGCCTGTAGCTGTGAAAAACTATAGACTTAATGGACTTCCAACTGTGATAATGTCATCACACTCTTACAAACCCATGTGTCTCCTGTGACACTCCAATTTTCAGCAAGAGAAGTTTGCTCACTACCCGTCCCTTCGTTCAGGTGGGTCTTGTTCACAAAGAAATCGTGGCTCGGCTTAGATGCTATGCAGCTTCATACTCAAAATAGTTAAAAGAACTGACCAACAAATGGGGGACGTTATGCATTTTAAGTATAACAAGGGTGCAGACATATGGGGGGAGGGATAGCTCAGTGGTTTGAGCATTGGCCTGCTAAACCCAGGGTTGTGAGTTCAATCCTTGAGGGGGCCACTTAGGGATCTGGGGCAAAATTGGTCCTGCTAGTGAAGGCAGGGGGCTGGACTCGATGACCCTTCAGGGTCCCTTCCAGCTCTAAGAGATAGGTATATCTCCATATATTATTATGCAGTTATGTAGCCATCTGGAGTTAGTTACATTAAAATTCAAGGGGAGGATTAGAACATGCCGTTAACATACCCATTTGGGATTTTATTCCCAACAGGCTCAATCTCTCTTTTAATCTAATTTGACATTACCCACCCCCTTTCCGTAATTTATCAGTACATTTTTATGCATAGCATGGTTTTACTTCTTCATGGGTTCTAATATTTTAGTTGGTTTTATATTTTCTTCTCGTTCACTTTGCCTAGCAACCTGATCACGTTAAAATTCAAGATGATGCAAACTGTGAATCTGGATTTTGAACACACTGAAGTTTAGTGGTGTTTGGATTTAGGGTCCAGCTCTAGTTATCACATGCAGCTTTTAAATCATTTAAAAAAAAAAAAAGAGGAACCCTTCATCCATTTACTGTTCAGCTGATATAAAAGTTACTGAAATCAGACACATATCCTTAATTGTAAATTAAATATCCCCTTTCCTCAGCATAATGAAATCCTCATCTTCCTATTATTGATTTGTGAAATAGGACACTGAAGAAAGCCTGAATTACACTACTTCCTCCATTTACTGAAAAGCTTTCTGATGCAGGAAGCATTTTGGTTAGATGGCCTATAATTCCAAGGTTTCTTTTCAAGTCAACGCAAACCATCATAGTACGGAACAGATATAGGTTTTTCTGATTATTATAGTTTTGTTTGTTACACATTAACAGCAATCAGCGAGACTCATGAATTTCACTTGATGATAGCCATGAAATAGTTTACTTGCATTTCTGTAGCATTGTCATGATCCAACAAAACACTTGAGTTCTGTGTTAGGAAATTCAACATGATGTTTAGAGTTTTGCTTCATTTAATCCTTTTACTCCTAGTTACACTCCTTCTCTCTGATTAAACCTTTCTAATGTTTGCAGACATTTAGCATTATCCCCTCTCTGCAAAATCATTCTTTGGCTAAGCCATACATACAGTCCTTTTAGGATCTTCTTATGAGACATTCTTCTCAAATCCCTTAATATTAGATGCAATTCTCAAAATACCTGCTAGTATATCAATCTCTTTCTGTTTGGATGCCCAGAAACGAACATGATAGTCCACACGAGCTCCCTCCGGTGCCATGATGAGGTTGGCTCTCATATGCCATGTGCATCCAATACTTGTATGCTCTGTGAATAGGTACGAGGTTCCTTAGGATCATCTGTAGTCACAGGTTTGAATCCAGCCCAAGGCGATAGCAACAAAAATCATCACTATGCAATCAATGATGGTTTCAGGGCCCAATTTAAATGAATTGCTGCTTGTCCCAGTCCAATTCTTAGTGAACAGATGCACACATTACAAAAACCAACAGCACGTCTAAGGACCTGTCTGTGCTGTCACAGAGGCAGGGATTTAATTTTCATAAACACCATTATTTTCTCAGCTGAGACACAGCCCCTCCAAATTAGAATCAAAACACATTTGGTAGGGGTGTTCTGAGAAAAGCTTGCCTGAGCACAATGCGTCTGATGGATGGACAGAAACCAGCTTCCAAGGCTATCAAAACTCAATAAATTGACAGCTCCCTCCCCCCCACCCCAAGCTCCCCTGAAATATGAAGTCATACCCGTGCTTCTTGAAACCATTAAGATGAGCTTTCTTTAAAATACCAAAACAGTACCTGATTTAAATGAGATTATTAGTGGAATATAAGGTTTTTAGGCTCTCCTATGGCACATAAGGCTATATCAAAAAATAAATTTTAAAGCTAAGCTCAGACATTTATTTTCAAAGTGGGAGACATTTATCCCTCAACAGCTATTTCTGGTCCTCCAAATGATTGATGCAGGTGAAGTCATTTTACCAGGTGGATGCTGATAAGAAGAGTTAAAAGGTACCCTTTATGGGCACAATCCTGAACACACTTGTTTAACTTTAAGCACATGAATAGTTCCATTGACTTCAAGGGCCTACCAACATGCTTAAAGTTAAGCAGATGCTTACATATTTTCAGGATTAGTGCCTATATGCAATAAGCACATTTTGGCTAGGTTAGAGAATTTGTTTCTGCTCTAATTAGTACCCAGACTAACAACTCACAAAAGCTGTTTGCTAGGATTTGAAATTCTGGGCAAGAGGCTGGTGTATGTTTAGTGAATTCAGCAACAAAAGACAATAAAGCTCACACATTCAGCAACATGACTGGTCAAATGTCACTTCATGAGATAAATAACTGGAAATTTCTGTTACTTGAGAAAAACCTCTCACATCTCAATAAGCAAGTGTTTTATAATTGTGAAAATTTCGATTCTGGAACAAAATTCCCTGCCAAGTTTCAGAACCACGGAATGTGCAAGGCCCTAGGGCTACAGTATCACTTATGTGTTTGTAATTAAATATACAAATCTACTTACCTACCTAGATACCTATCTGGCACCTATTATCATAGTATCCAAGTACCTCAAAATCCGCACCTCCCGATGAGGTAGGGAAGTGCTGTTATGTCCATTTTACAGATGGAGAACTGAGGCACAGAGACACATGATCTAAATCCAAAGTCACACAGGAAGTTTGTGAAGGAGCAGGGAATTAAACGTGAATCTCCTAAGTCCCATGACTCTGCAGTTATTGTTGTGAGAAGTGGATTCAAGGCACTCCACAGTGACAGATTCACAAGAAAAGGAATTTATAATAGAACTGCTGACTCAGCCTTTACTTACAGGAGCAAAAACCCACCGCTAAACAACAGATGACCACGCAGTAAAATATATCAGCTAAACAGGCTCTTGGGACAATATTGCAGATCACAAACCAGCTAAGCCACACTTCCACCATTGATGACATCAGCAATTTGCCTGTAAAATAAATTACAGCCTCGTGTAGGAATAATGCATTATTCCATATATTTTTAGCAATTACCACTGAAACTAGTAAAATACAAAAAGAAAGAACTGATGAAATAATATTGAAAGAAATTCTAAATCCAGCTGATTAACTGGCATCCTCCTCATTCAGATCACTTCGTTCCTCCGCAGGAAATTATACTATGAAACATTATCTACAGGATTTCTCTTGCCATTATTTCAGTTCAGTTTGTGTTATGCGTTACACTTTCTAGATGGATGAGTCACATTAATTATTATTTTTCACTCTGACTGCTAAGCCAAATTAGGCAGCTTTTAGAGGTGAAGAGGAAAACACAATTATTAATGCCTCTAAACATTTGCTCTGGAAAAAATAGATGTAGACAGAGGGGGGGGAAAACTTTGCTGATAGTCCCAGAAAATGTTTTGGCCTGACATTTGTTATTCAGATACGAAGCAGTGCCTTTCACACACTGTAGCTCTTATTTATTTATTTTTAACACTCTAGATTGTAAACTCCTCGGTGCAGAGACCATCTTATGGTTCTGTGATTCTATAGCGCCTACAACAATGGGGTACTGCTCCATGAGTGGGCCCCTAGGTGCTCTGGTATTACAGATACTACTACTACTAATATAGTGATTCTCTCTGAGCTAGGTTGACACATTCCAGATACATATATTTAATTCTGTACTTTGAAATGTATTCACTAATTAACTTAATTGTTTTCTAGGTTCTTTTTTTTTTTTTTTTTAAAGGGAGCCATGTTTAGAATTTTAATTATACAGAGAGAAGGAAAAAACCAGGAGTGATTTGGGTTTCATTTTATCCAACCCCCACAAATTCAGGACTGTGGAAGGGGCAATTCCGAGAGAGAGCCATCACTACCTTAAATCCATCAATTCTCCTCTCCCCTCTATCAGAAGTTACATAACCATTATTCAGAGAATGGGAGTTGATTTCCTGGATCATACCTCCTCTTTGTTGCTTAATGGGATTCTCATTTATTATTTAAAAGAATTGAAACTGGATCTTCCCTTGAGATCTTGTGTAAATTCAGACTTTAAGTGAATTTGTCCAACCTGTATAATTGATTCAGTCTCTCCTGGAGTATGGTAGTACTCAACGGGAGTAAGGCTGGAAGAATTGGGCTCTTAGTGTATAATTAATGCAACAATCAGCAAAGATTTAATCTAGGTTTAGGATTTTACTATACACAGCATAAAATGCTCAGATATGAATTTATACTTCAAATAACAGACTTTTAAGCATCTAACTTTGTGATATGCTTTTCTAGTTAGTGAAAATATTTTATCATCACAAACACAAGCAAACTTTTTCTGCAGCCCGCATCAATGTCACTCAGCAGAGAGGGTTCACAGTTAATGATGCCAGCTGTGACTCTTACTTGTCACATGGCAAAATATACCTTGTCCCTCGAGGACAAATAAATGACTTAGTGGTCTATTCCCCTTGTCCCCCTTCCTTCCCACACCCCCCAATTTGTGTAATTTCCATTGTTGTCAATGGGATTTGGGGGTGTGGATGGGAGAAGATGCCCAATAATACTCAAGTGCTGAAAAATATCTAAGGGCTGTTTTAAGATACTATTTCACATGTTTTTTACCTTATGTGTCTGTTCTGTCTTGAGGCTGCAGCTACAAATTTTGAGATTATTTGAATTTACGAAAGAGAAAAGGAGAGAAAAATAAAGTAATTAAATTGGGCCAATATAAATCCATAATAGGCTACAAGGGATCAAATGTGTGAGTTGTTTTTGTTTGTTTGCTAACCATGGGAGATTTTAAATAACTGTTTTCTCAACCTTTCGGCACGCACTCTCTCTCTTCTTGGATCAGACCACCCACCAAATCTTAAACTATACCCAGTTACTACGCAACTGAAGATACGTTGTTTGTCAAATATTGATTTGATGTATTGTTTATTAAAGGGCCACATTTTCCAAGGAACTTGGCTTACATTTAAACAGCTAAGTAAGGGCCAGATTTCCAACGGTGCCCAGCATCCAGCATCCACTTATGGACAAATTGTTAAGGGAACCAAAATGCTGAGGGATCTTCTTATTTCGGTGCCTCAATCTGGCCCCAGTTGCAGTGTGGGCAACCCTAAGCATTGAGACAGCTCTCCTCCCCCACCTCCCCAAATCATGAGATGTTCTTTTACAAAAAAAATTGTTAAGCTAATCACACTTTCAATGGTACTTCTGTTTTAACCTCTAGAGCAGAGGTGGGCAAACGACGGCCCGCGGCCCACATCAGGCACGCGGGACCCTCCTGCCCGGCCCCTGAGCTCCTGGCCCGGGAGGCTACCCCCGTCCCCTCCCCTGCTGTTCCCCCTCCCCCACAGTGCAATGCTCTGGCCGGCGGGGCTGTGAGCTCCTGGGGCAGCGCAGCTGCAGAGCCGCAGCCTGACCCGGTCTCTGAGCTGCGCGGTGGTGGGGCTGGCTCCAGCCGGGCTACGCGGCTGCCTGTCCTGGTGCTCTGGGCGGTGCGACTGTAGTGCCACCAGCCACCGGTGCTCCAGGCAGCGCGGTAAGGGGGCAGGGAGCAGGGGAGGGGGTGGATAGAGGGCAGGGGAGTTCGGGGGGTTCAGGGGCAGGGGTGTGGATAGGAGTCAGGGTGGCCAGAGGGTGGGGAACATGGGGGTTGAATGGGGGCAAGGGTCCCGGGGGGGGGGGCAGTCAGGAAGGAGAGGGGGGTTTGGATGGGGCGGCAGGGGGCAGTCAGGGGACAGGGGGAAAGGGGTGGTTGGATGGGGCAGGGGTCCGGGGGGGGGGGCAGTCAGGAATGAGAGGGGTTGGATGGGGTGGTGGGGGGGCAGTCAGGGGCAGAGGGTCCGGGCGCAGTCAGGGGACAGGGAGGGGTGGATGGGGCAGGAGTCCCAGGGGGGCCGTCAGGGAGCGAGAAGCAGGAGGGGTCGGATAGGGGGCGGGGGCCAGGATATGCCTGGCTGTTTGGGGAGGCACAGCCTCCCCTAACCGGCCCTCCACACAATTTTGGAAACCCGATGTGGCCCCCAGGCCAAAAAGTTTGCCCGCCCCTGAGCTAGAGTATACTTGGGTCACATTTTCAACCTTTTCTCTCTAACCATGAGGAATAGAAACTCACCAAATACAGAAAAACACCAAATATTGTGAAACTCACAATAACGTAATGAAAGTTAACAACATCCTAATTGTGTAATAGGAATTGATAAAGGAGGATAAAGTGTGTTATATCAGAGGTCTACACGTTTTACCACTGAATGATGTGCTGGTAGAGTAGTAAAAAATAATAAATCAAATTGTAATGATTCATCTGTTTAGAGTTATGAAATGTGTTGATTACAGTTCATGGTGGGTTTACGTAAGCGAAGGCAGACCTTGCAAGGCTGTTTTTTTAAAAGCTGTACTAACTATGGCATGTGGTAATTTATACATGCAGGGTTTCACAGTGAGTCACACACCACAGGTTAAAGTTTGAAATATTTGTAAGGTGTAGAATTTTGGTAAAGATGAAAATATGGAGACCGGCTGTCAGCTGGTCTCCAACGAAACACACTTGCAGGTTTTTGGTTTAAGCAAAGAGCTGGTTCAGGGATTCCTCCCATGCCTTTTCTTAAAATAAAAATGAGCACCAGATGTTAATATCATTCTGGTGTAAAGAGTGCACCGGACTGGACTCTGCTCTGACAGATCTTGAGGCCCTCTATGTTGTCCTGCAGACTTTATCCACTCCACAGAGCCTGACACACTTCAACAGGACTCCTAGTTCCCTACCTCCAGTACACATCCCTTTCACTCTAACTATGCCCCCCCCCACCCCCACTTTAATCCTCCTCACATCTGGTTCCTCCTCACAGCAGCAGCGAGAGCAACACAGTCTAGCGTCAGCAGTAAAGAAGTCTATATTTAAACAAACTAATTTTAAATGGCATTCCATATACCCTTGGAAACAGCTGTGTATGAACACAGCCAGTGGACAAAAACTGGTTTGGGGGGGGGGGGGGGGGGGGGGGGGGGGGGGAGAGGAGAAAGGGAAGAGAGAATTAAAAAAACTCAAATGACTGTATTCTACAGTTTTAAAGCACACACATTTCTGTGGAGCGCTTTGCTCCTCCCTGGCCCGAGGTATTGGGAGACAGGGCCTCTTCTGCCAGTTATGTATTTGGTAGATAATGGCCCACATTTGGAGTTCATAGGCCAAGGCATGTGGGAAACAGGATGAGCCAAAACCATTAGAAAATGGTTAAAATCAACCATATGGACATTTACAACTAACTCAACCTCCCACCCTCACTCTCACTGCCAGAATTTAAAGGTCTGCTTTTTTTTCTTTCTACCTTGGGATTAGATCAGCGGTTCTCAAACTGTGGGTCGGGAGCCCCAAGTGGGTCGCGACCCCATTTTAATGGGGTTGCCAGGGCTGGCTTTAGACTTGCTGGGGTCCAGGGCTGAAGCCCGAGCCCCACCGCCCGGGGCCGAAGCCCAGGCCTCAGGGCTTTAGCCCTGGACAGTGGAGCCCCCTGTCTGGGGCTGAAGCCCTTGGTCTTCAGCTGTGGCACCCCCAGGGCAGCAGAGCTTGTGTGGGTTCAGGCTTCAGTCCCCCCCCCCCTCCTCCCCCGGGGTCACGTAATAATTTTTGTTGTCAGAAGGGGGTCGCGGTGTAATGAAGTTTGAGAACCCCTGGATTAGATGTTGCACCTGAAATTCCAGGGGACTGGCTTCTTTTTGGAGAATTTAAGGGGGGTACTGTTTGAAAAATCAGGCTCTAGCTTCAGCCTTCACAATGGAGCAGTGAGCACTGCCCCCATATTGTTAGGAAAAGGCTCTACAGGGACCAGAAATTTGAAGGGAAGTTCAGATCCACATTTTAGATTCTTAACCCTGTGATCCACATAAATTCTGAAAGCCAATGGCCTCAGTTTGTTTGGGGGGGGGAGGGGAGAGGAGAAGAAGTGTCATTGTTCGTTCGGTTTGTTTTTGTTTGGTTTCCGTGCAGGTTTTTTGTTTTTAACTCTCTCCTCGGAATCAGTAAATTGTCCAAATGAAAGAACCAGTTTTTCCCCAAATGCTCAGAGCAGTGTAGAACCCACTGAAGACTGAATGTGCCACTTGTTTTACATACTTTCGGGAGAAAAGGACCTTACATCACTCAACACAGGGCTAGGGCCTGCAGACCCTCAGCAGATGCCTCACCTGAGATCGGTATGTTAGGAAACTTATCTTAGGGGTTTCTAGAACTCAGAACACTGAGGCAGCTAGATGCTTAGATATTATTAGGAATATAATTTGTTAGTGGTTTATTTTCCTCTACTTATACACACATGAAGGGAGAGGAAAAGCAGACATCTGCAAATCAAAGTTTGCCAGACAACACAAGAGGATTCGATTTCTCTGCCCAGGCTGCTATATGTAATCTGAGTTATCCACATCTCTGAAAGCTAACCTGATTTGTATGCTGAAAACGTCTCTGCTGTCTACGAGGATTAAACAGCAGAACACATCATGTATCTGGCTGTGGTGGGTTAACAAACTTGGGTGTTGACTGCATTGTAGAAGGCTCACACATTATGCACATCATTGCAAAAAAACACACAAACAAACAAAATTTACTCTTTAAAGAGACTCTCCTTCAGCAAGTTTAGCCTCGTTGTAAGTGCAGGTACCCCTCTTGCTTCCCATACATAGCTCTCCTCTACCTGCCCGGAGCTGCAGGGCTTTTCAGATGGCACAATGCTGATTTTGTGTAACATAAATGAGGGCTCTTTTACATGGCTCACTCGTTTCAATTACAGCTGAAGCCCAGAAGCATAGGGAGTGCATCATGGGACAGCAGAGCACTAAAGTTGTGTCATCATCTTCCAGGCACCAGCAGCTTTTATTAAGGTCTTGTACAAATCTTCTCCTGCCCTAGGCTCCTCTCCTCAAGCATCTCCCTGAGAGAAAGCAGGCTGGATAATACATAATTACCTTTGTGAAATTACAAGCATACCTGGCGCTTTTCCCTCAGAACGTTTATTCTCTCCAGCTCAGTGGAAATAAACAAGACATCGCTGCACTAGTTTAGCTTCCATAAATACACAAATGAGGAGCAGTTGGGTGGAATATGAATACATCAGCCCTTCAAGGCTCTGTTATCTATTGCTTCTAAATTATAGCAACCACTGTAAGCACCAGAGGTGATAATGAAGCATAGGCCAATGTGTCAAAACTCATACAGAACATTACATTCATCACTTTGGTACTTCATTGGCATTAGTTTGATAACCAATAGAGCCTGGAAGGAGGTGGGGGGAAGGAAGCCTGGCACCATCTGAGACTTTAGGGGGACTGGGTTGGTGCTATCCAGAGACAAGATGATCAAACATTAAAGGAATGCTTCGAAGAACACCGGGCTGGTGACAAACTGCTAAATCCCATCCTCAATTCATAGTCATGGAAGGGGTAGGAGGGCAGAGTGGAAGAGATGGGAAAGGGCAAAAGTAAAGGAAAACAACTGTGGGAAAAAAAGCCAATCTTCCAACTATACATGAAATTAGGCACCACGTTCATAACTGAATAAATATGCATGTAAGACTTCTTACAAATTATTAGATTGTTAATTATATATTTTAAAATGCTTGATGCACTATAGCAGCTCTATAGGAGTTATTACTGTATTTACAATTGGTAAATATAAAGTATATTTTGGCACATTTACTACATTCTGAAACCTGCATCTATTTTTATTGCAGTACACCTAAAGAATCCAATTAGGATTCGTGTCCTCAACAGAATACCTAGAAGTTCATTCATGTCCATAAAGTTAATACAATAAAAATGACTGCCAAGATTTTAAAAAGTGACTAATTGGTTTGGGTGCCCAATTTTAGATGCCATAAAGGCATCTGATTTTCAAAAGAGCTGTGCTCCTTTCTGCCCTCTGAAAATGAGGCCCCTTTAAGGTGCCTCAAGTTTAGGGTGACTAGATATCCCAATATTAGGGGCTTTGTCTTATATACGTAACAATACCCCTCACTCACACTCGGGAAAAAAACTGTCCCAATTTTTCACACTTGCTATCTGGTCACCCTACTCAAGTTCAGCACCAAAACTGAGCTGTCCAAAACAAAACAAAACCAAACCTGAGCTGTTAGTTACCATTAGAGCTGGTTGAAAACCAGTGAGTATGTTTTGTGAAAAAATGTAGTTTTCCTTGAAGCTTTCTGACCTTTGAGAAGAAAAACAAAAATCTAAAAATAAAGTTTTGGTTTTTTTTCAAGTTTTGGAATTCTTTCCGCCACTTTTTCCTCCCTTTATTTTCTTCCTTTTTCTCCCTCTATTTTTTTTTTTTAATTTCCTTTCTTCAGTGGTAAAAACAGGGAAAAGAAAGGGTGTAAAGAGGACTTTTTTTTTGGTCAGAAAAAAAGTTTCAACTACTCTAGTTAAATACATATCAGATTTTGATAAGCTTAACAAACCATTCTCAAACTTCACGATCATATTAATCCCATAAAATAAGTAAACTAAATTGACAGCACTGCCAACAGGTTATTAATCTTGCATACCTTTCCCTAGATTAGGGAAATGCAAGCAACTGACTCAGATGAGCTTGGAATTTGTCAAAACAAACTACATGAGTCAACATTTAATGCAACAGAAAGAAGTGTAAGCGAATATTTGTACACTCCTGGGCATTATGAAATAAATACAAAGACTCTGTAGCATATACCCTGCAAACAATTAATGTACAAAGACAGGGAACACCACACAGCCTTTCACATAGGGATGAAACTGACTAACTGGGAGAGATGACAAGATAAATGGATCAGATTTAGTTCCAGACAGCTGTCCCCTAGCAATACCAAACAGAATGCTTTCTAGGAGCACAGTTACATGCTGGGCCCTGAGACGTCACATATGTTAATACAAACCCGATCTTCTTCAGCGTTAGTAAAGAAACTTTTAGTGGAATTGAAAATAGATGAAAATACATTAACCAGAACAGCAGAGTGAAGTCTAGGAATGAAATCTTGGCCCCGCTGACGTCAATGGCAAAACTCCCATTGAATTCAGGGAAGCCAGGATTTCACCTATAAGTTCAAACTGCTAGCTACGGGGTGGATTCTACCACCCTCACTTACAGTGAGTAGAATCCCATTTCCTTCAATAGAGCTACTCAGTGTGAGAAAGGATGGTAGAATGTAGGCATGTGTTCCTTTCTGTCTTTCCCAGCCATCTGCAATCAATCACAAAGAGCCCTTGGAGAAACCCTAACCACCTGTCAGCCCAACAGGCACAAACCAAACAATGTTCCTTTCAGACTACCTTTAACAAGCTGCAGTTTTGAAGGGCTGTGACCCTGGAATACCATAGAACCCTCCCAGCTCTTTTCAGTTAATAACTGCATAGCACTTCCCCTACCATGTGACTGTTCAGAAAAATACATACAGTTGCTGCTTGGCTCCCCATTTGTCTAACTCCTCAGGGAATTAGCAATATATATTTAAAGTTACTGAAATTAAAAATAAATCTATAATGTATGTCAGCTTCAAGCTTACATGATAATCGCAATCATTCACAAATTCTAACTCCATCTCCTGAACATATGCCATGCTACTGATTTGATTTCTGTCGGAAAATAAATACATAAATAAGCAAGCTGTTTACCGTTTATAACGGTCTGTTGACGAAATAAACAAACACCTCCCAATACATAAAGGATTCTCTGTACTTTGTTTATTTTTTTAAGTGCAGACTCATGCAAAGCAAGAAGAAACTCCTGTAGCAGAAATACATCTGGAACTGAGTGGACACCAATCAATCAGCGGAACACAGACATGGTAAGAAAAAGCAATGCAGATGGGAGGGTGGGGGGAATCCATTCTAAGAATGAAACTGTTTAAAAGTTTGGCATCTACTCTTATCAGATACTAAGAGAAAAAGATAATTTAACTACCGTCTTGTTCACTGACTGAAACCCCTCTCCCACCCACTACTAGAATCACAATATCACAATTTTTAAAACCTTATTTCAAACCCCTCCCCCGCTTTTTCCCCTTCTTCCTTTTTGTTAACCTGTGATTGGATGACTTGGTTTACCATTAAAGGTGATCACATCTTGTTCACACAAATTCCTAATGCAGATTACTTGGTTAAATAAAAGCCTGCTACTCTGGCTGTGTCAGGAGGTGCTGACATCTTTGTATTTGCATGGCTTAAAATGGCTGCAGAGGCTCAGATCTTCCATAAGTTATTGAACATAAAATAACAGAGCATCATAGAAATGACTATTGCCTGCTTGCATATCATTTTTAAATTTAACAAAGCCAATGTAATTAGTCCCATGAGCACACCTCCAGTAAAAGGTTCAGCCCCTACTAGTAATGTACTGTATGCTATGGAGTAATTATGCTACCAAGCTGTCAGGGCTTCCTTATCTGCATGCAAATTAGTTCATATGCTATACGTCTGCTATAATGACAGTATTAAAACAAGAATTTTATAACGAAGCGATCCTCTTTACGGCAACATAATACAATTACTTTATTAACATAATGCATCTCTCTCTATCTACTCAGCAATGCCTGTAGTTGCTCCCAAACAGAAAAAGGCATAGCCAAAATTCACATCCTTCCATATTGCCAAAACCCCGTACTTCACTTCTTCTCATATCTTTAAATAAATACATGAACAAGAATGTGAATTTCTAAACTACCTCTGTAGAATACCATTCCTTCATTGTTCCTGTGGAAATACTGCACCAAATGCCATTAAGCGTGACTAGGTGAATAAATATTCCCATAATGCTCCAAAGGTTAGGAGATAAAACAGTAATAATCAAATCAGCAGCTGTTTGCTCCCAGCCTTGACATCAATCATCAACTGCTGTTGACTAGCTACTGTGAGCACCACAGACAAATGACAGAGAAAGGAGAAGGAGGGGAAATGCACCAGATCTGCAATCTCACATTTAAAACAAATAAAAGTAACAGCATATTTAAAAAAAAAAAAAGGGGGGGAGGGAGAGAATCAGTGAATGGGCATTTAAATCACGTCAACGTTATGATTTCTTCCTTGAAAAGGCTAGCATTCCCCGCCTTCGCAATCATTAGATTTTGAGCTCTCCCAACGGGCTAGGACAGAAAGCGAATGCAATAGCATAAATCTTCTCTCTGTTTCTGTGGTGTTCCAGGGCTGTAATATCCAGGGAGCAGCATCCTCTCATTTCTAACACATGCAGCAACATTTCATAATGCATCAGCATCATGAATGGTAGATCTGCCTTCAGTTCTCAGTGCCGTTTGAAATGTTCGTATAAGGAAACAGTTGTTTTGGGGTTACAGACCCTTTCCAATTTGGTTTCCTAGTGAATTATGCAATTTGCTGCAAAGCTGATTTACAGTAATTAGCTTCTAAAAATAAAATCAATATAGGACTTGACTAATTTCCCTGTGCCTGTTTTATGGAGTCTTTTTTCATTACATATCCAGTAATAGCTCTGTAGTTTTACTTCTTTTTTGACAAATAAACAAGAAAAACTAGTGACAGACCTAACCATTCAAATAAATATTTACATCCATCTCTCAAATGAGGGCTTCACTTTTAGAAGCGTTTTTAATAACTCCAGCTCACAGAGCCACATTTTAAAAGCTGCAAGGTATTTCTTCTTTCCCAGGACCAGTCCAATGACTTGAATGCAGGACATTCTGTCCAAACTGAACCTTCTCCAAGCTGGTCTACAAAAATTGGGTTGGGAATCTTGCAAGATCATACTTTCCAGTGAAACGTCTGGTATATTTCGTTTCTGATGCCAGAGGGAACCAGGAAATGTGGAAGTTAAACATAGTTTCAATTTTTGTTTTTAAAGTGAAAGTTTTTCTAACCACAAAAAAAGGTTCGGTTTGGGCTTGGTTACAGTTTTAATAATACTTTACACTTAATGCATATATCATCTTTCATCCAAAAGTGTAAAGTTCGGATAGCAGCTCCATTCAGAGATCCTTAGAAATAATTTTGGAAACTTTTCTTAACCAATTGTGATGACCCCAATTTCAGGATTTATAGTAAGCCTCAAGTATATTATCAATGGCAGAATCATACAGTAAAGCAACCAGGTTTGAGGATAGCCACGTGCCAGGCAAAGAAGGGGTTAAACTGAATTAGAATCAGAAGGCGAGAAACAGATATGAGCTGTCCAAATAACAAACCAATCAAAAGATTTAGGAGTGTGTCATCTCATTTTCATGTTTTGCTATCTTTCAGTGAAGCACTAAGTACTGATGCACCAACTAATTGTTAAGCAAAACCTGACACCATAACACATGAATCAACAAGTCGGCAAATCAGGCAAGCAATGGAATTAAATTCCTCCCTTTACAAGGTTTCTTTTGTTTCTGCCAATACAGCCTATAATCTGATGGGGTTTTGGCAGAACAATGGAAAAGAAGGTGGAATCAACCTTGGCTTTTGAGGGAAAAGAAGAAATATCAGAATATGCCCACAACTACCCACAAAACCCTCTGCATTCCCTGACGCCATCCGGTGAAGATAATACAATACAGACCAGATTTTCACAAGAGCTCAGCTCACATTTAGTTTCTGGGTGGGATTTTCAAAAGCATTCAAGCAACTTAGGCACATAAGTTCTATTGAAAGCAATGGGAATTGTGCACCTATCTCACGCGGGCGCTTTTAAAAATCCCACTGAAGTGGGCACATTTCAAAAGTGCTCAGAACCATCAGCTCCCTGAGCAGCTCCTATTGTCAACATGAAAACATGGTCCTATAGATATTTCTTCTTTATAGATTTCCTTGTGACCACCACTCATTGAAGTCAATGGAAGAATTCCCTCTGGCTTCATTATGGTGTGGATCAGGTTCTAGGTACCTAGCCATCATCTTTTCCTCAGTGACTATGGGTCTTTGGCATCAATTCCACCGCTCCACCCCATCCTCACTGCCCTTCCATTCTCTACATCTTTTTTCTCTCTCTTTACATGGTCTGGGCATCTTCAATTTACTACTGGTGTTCCTCGTCTATTCGGGGCTCTCCAAATTCACCCTCAGCACTATCTGGCCTCTAAAATCCATCCTGCTGATCACCTTACCCTACTAATCACATTTAGAATGCCATAGGCCAGGGGTTCTCAACCTTTTTCAAACTCAAAACAAACTCCAGGGCCTGGTGGGGGGGCCCTCGGGGCTTGAGCACTGGGCGGGGGGGGGGGCCCTCCATAGGTGTAGTTTGACTTCTATTGTGGGGGCAGGGTCTGGTGGGGCTTGGGCTGGCTCCGCATGGTGGAGTCCGGAGAGCGAGCACCACCTCCACCCCCTGATTCGCCCAGCAGGCCACCCAGCCTGTCTGGTTGGGGGGCGGGAGACCAAAAATTATAACTCAAGGGTGGAGGGGCCTTCAACTCAAAAAGTTTGAAAACTGTTCAGGGTGCAGGGAGGGGGAAGCTAGGGGCTGTGTGCAGGCAGAGGGGAGCTCAGGTGCAGGGAGGGATTAGCTAGGTCCCCTGGGTCCCCAGTTGAGAACTGCTGCTATAGGCAAACAATGTTCGCTGTATGTCAGATTCTCCCTGTTAATATTTGCACGATAAATTACAAATCAATACTTTATATAATAGCCACATAGTGCTCTCAGATCAAACCTTCCTAATCCTCGGGGCTTTTTCCAGTAATTGATCATATTCACCCCATAAAGCTGACAACCCAAGACTATGGTTGGTACCTTTACAATACCATATAAACCACACACACACAGACCATTCCTCTTAATAGGCAGTACAGTTCTGAGGGCAGCCATTTTCTTATAGCTGTTTAAAAATTTGCTGAGTTTTCCTTAGATAAATAGATAAGCTTTCTGCAGTATCTCCCATACTTGCCCCTACAAGGGATACTACAATTACCAAGGAAACTTATGTAAGGAAACAAACGGTAAGTTTTGCATGGCAACCAATATATCGGTCACATAATGCACTGTATATTAAGCCTTCCATTCAAATAAAAACTATTAGTTAATTTTGGCTTAGACTTTGGACTACTATCTTTTTAGTTGTTCAAAACAAACTCCCAAGTGAATGCCTTTCCCTCCTATTCATGTTCCATATCATTTTGCACAGCAAATCCTTACGTATTTCCCAGTTAATATAAAGTTGGCATTCATTTTAAAAATTTCTCTCCCCCCCCCAATAATGGTTTAGGTCAACACAGGAAGGTAATGCCAACATGGCCAAAACCAGGAAGCGTTGGACTCTTCTAAGAAACTGATATCAACTTAAGGCCAGGGGTGAAAGTAACGGCGAAGACTTACCGGTACGGAGGCTGGCTCCGGCCCCTGGAAGGAGCGGGGCCTCGGGTGGAAGGAGCGGTGTGTGTGTGTGTGTGTGTGTGTGTGTGTGTGTGTCAACGTCCCTCAGCCAGCCCTTCCGTGTGCTGCCCTGGGCCCTTTTATACTGCTGGCTCCGGGCAGCTGCTCCTTTTGCCCTCCCCCCCGCCCTCCCAGGCAGTGGCCGCGGGGGGGGAGGGAGGGAGGGAAAGAGGGCAAAAGGGGCGGCAACGTTAAAGCTGAGGAAAGTTCCAAGCCCCACTGCAACTCAAGACCATTGCTCCTTGTTCTGTCATCTGCCACCACTGAGAACAGCTGAGCTCCATCCTCTTTGGAACCCCTCTTCAGGTAGTTGAAGGCTGCTATCAAATCCCACCTCACTCTTCTCTTCTGCAGACTAAATAACCCCAGTTCCCCACCCTCTCCTCATAAGTCATGTGCTCCAGCCCCCTAATCGTCTCCGTTGCCCTCCACTGGACTCTCTCCAATTTGTCCACATGCTTTCTGTAGTGGGGGGCCCAAAACCGGACACAATACTCCAGGTGTGGCCTCACCAGTGCCGAATAGAGGGGAATAATCACTTCCCTCTATCTGCTGGCAACGCTCCTACTAATGCAGCCCAATATGCCGTTAGCCTTCTTGGCAACAAGGGCACTCTGCTGACTCATATCCAGCTTCTCGTCCACTGTAATCCCCAGGTCCTTTTCTGCAGAACTGCTGCTCAGCCAGTCGGTCCCCAGCCTGTAGTAGTGCATGGGATTCTTCCCTCCTAAGCAGGGTCCTTTGCCGCGGCAGCGCTTTAAAGTCAGCTGGGTACCGGCCGGTACTGGCAACCACTTTTTACTGGTACGCCGTACCGGCTTACTTCCACCCCTGCTTAAGGCTGTAACAATCTTTAAAACAACTGATGTATCAAGTCCCTGCATCGTTGGAGACAGTGTCTCCTTCTCTGAACCACTAAGACAATAATGCTGCTCAAAAATACACAGATCACAAAGCTGGGGGGGAGAGAGGAACACATGAGAACTGGAGCCAAAGCATTGTCACTGGAGAGGATCTGGCTGTGGAATGAACTTCCAGAGGGGAGTAAAGGAATCCACAATCTGACCACCTTTAAGAAACGCTGCCCAACCTTATTGGCAGAATGACAGTTACAGTACCAACCACTCTCCTCCTGACTAAAAGAAATAGCTCCATCCCTATAACCTGAAGAGACAGAAGCGCCAGATACTCCATGAAAAGTCCACTATTGCCAATCTATTTTGTACGGGAGGCACTCAGATACCATAGTGATGGGCAGCAGTACACAACTGCAGATACTCAGGTAGGTCAGACCCCAGGTTGGCATGTTCTTCCAGAAAACATAATCCCTGGAGAGAGATGTCTGCAGTGGAAATACACAGAAGGGTCAGACAAGCAGTCACAGGAGCTCCCTAGAATATACAGAGAAGCCACCCAACCAAAAGGATCCCCATATATAACGGTCTGCACTGATGGTCCACTCCATTTCTACTTCCAGACCAGTAAAAATCCCTCTACAGCTCTTGCTATAACTCGGCAGCCATGTTATTATGCGATTGTCTCTTGTTATATTTTAAAAATTTCCCCTATCACTGCAGTAATAAGTTGGAAAAGAAAACACAGAAAGCACCTGCAAGGTGTGACTTCTTAGATGGGATTATTAATGGAGCTGTGTGCTAAGAATTCTCTTCTGGGTTTTGTGCACATGGACAATTATTTTTTAAAAATAAAAATACACAGGTATATAATTTTCTTGTGCTCTAATTTCAGAAAGTGAAGCAAACACCTGTAGCAGACACATTCTGAACATTTATTCATGCATCTACACATTAATTATTCAGAATTTAAAAACTAGGTCAAATATAATGGTTAAACAGACCCAGAAGGTTTAAACCAGGATCATTCTTTGATCCAGTCACCATTTGGGCTGCCCAACTGGCTGGGTAGGAGCTGTGCAGGCTCCTCTCAGAGCAAATCTGTCTAAATCCCTTTTTACACTGGACTCCAAATCATGCAGACGTCAACCATATTTAAACAGCTTCCAGTCCAGTTCCAACACAGTTTCCCTGCCCAGTAAATTAGCTAGGAATATGCAACTACTTAAATACCCCTGCTACCAAGTTTTAAAAACCCTATAAGACACACTGGTTATGGGACTCATGTTAGAGCTTTGTTAGCAACTGGGAACATTATCACTCCCTGAGCAAAGCACAATTAAATTATCATAATAATAAAGCCACTGTAAGATGTGGAAGTCAATCCCAAACTAAGAGTGCAATGGCTCCACTTCAGCTGTGTGAGACTGGACAAGAGCCACAGTCAGTGACTCATGGTTTTATTCTCCCTCTAGTTTCACCAACTGATTGGAAAATTAAATATCCAAGTATCCTCAAAGCAACACCCTCCATAAGAAACCATCGTCAATGTGCACTCATCTCTAGGGCCTGAGAACCTTGAGTGTGTCCTTTTTAGAGCAGAGCAGCTGTTTAGTTGAGGGGCATCCTGTCCCACCGGGGAAAGAAGCAGCCTCCTCTACTATAAAATGATTCCTTTTTCTGCTTTTCAAGCATTCTTAATTTGTGCACTGTTTGCAAGAGTCCTATAAAGGAAACAGCCACACGGACACAGGAAAGGTTGTTAGGTTGAAAAATTGCTCTGCTATGTCCTTGTTTCATATCCAAGGTACTTATGTTCAAAAAGACCAGGGAAATTTACATTGCATGCCAACCTCGTCTGCTTTCAGAAATTAAAAACAATTATGAGATGTTCTGAAAGATTTTCAGAAACAAACTAACATGTACTAGCAGTGCTGTCTGGACATCAGGACACCTGGGTTCTGCTACCAGCTCCACGACTGACTCATTTGGCTGTGGGCTAGTCATACAGGGTCTGATTTTCTGAACTGTGGAAAACCTGCAATTCTAACAGCGGCCAACGGGACTAAGGTTACTTAGTGTATCAGTCTGCCTACCTCTAGCTTAGGTAGAATAATAATCAGCTCCCTCAAAGGCCTTTTGTGAGGCTTCCTTTAATACTTTGAAAGTGCTTTGAGATCCTCAGATGAAAGGTACATGTAATGCTAATAATGTTTATTAGAAATAGGAAGCAGTGTGGCCTAGTGGATAGAGACTTAGGCTCTATTCCCAGAACTTCTATCGACATGCTGGATGACCTGGGACAAGTCACTTCCCCTCTCTGTGCCTCAGTCTCACCATCTGTAAAGTGGGGATAACGATACTTACCTCCTTTGTAAAATGCTTTGAGATCGACTGATGAAAAGTGTTATACAAAAGCTGGGTATTATTATCATCATCATGATTTTTTTCTACAACCTTAGATACATGTGCAGCATCCTGCAATGTTCATTTCATCCTTGTATACTCACACTTTTATTGTACTAATTCCCCAACATTACTTCGCTTCTCTCTCACAGCTACACAGTTTAAAACTTATGCCAACAGCCACATACAAGGCAACTTCTTTATGATCAGCAGCGTGGACTTTCTTAGATACAACACAAGGATTGAGGCAGTTGACAATAGACCTAATTCGCCTGATTCAAAACAGTCAGGCTATATAAGCCAGCAAGTTTTCACTATTTAGAATTTTGACCTATGGTATGCTGTGTAAAAATAGTTTACTGAGTACTTTTTATAAAAATGAATTTCATGGCTTTCTGGTATATACAGAATAGTCACACAATACCAGATGACGGTGCACATGTATATTTATAAGGTTGTATAAGTATTGCATTTTAATGGAGTTACAATATGACTATAATTAAAACTACATGGTAATATATAGAGAGTTAAAGTTGTGCATGCAAGCTAAGGTCTTGATCTTGCAAAGACCAACACGCATTTAAATTTAAGCACTATGAACAGTCCCAATGAAGGCATTCAGAGTACTCACAGTGGGAAAGTTGAACACATGCTTAAGTTTTTGCAGAATTAGGGCCCAAATGTGGTCATCTCCTGAATTTTCAGTGCTTAATCATAGCATTCGCTTGACATAATTTTTTATGGAATTAGCCTTATCCCCTAAAGAAAGAAAAAGCTTTTGATAAGGAAATAGTTCATTAGACACTGCTGGAACACACAGTCCTTTGCCTGAGTAATCCCTGTTCCTGCACATCTTTAAATGTCTGCGATAGGGAACTCTTTTCCTGGGAACTGTCGGTGCTAAGCATGGAAAACTTTATGCACCCTCGGCACAAAGTTCTCCAGGACACAGAATGGTTGATGTATCTAGTGCAAAAAGTTGAAGCTGTATCAACCTCCCAGTACTTCACACGGAAAAAGTCACACAGACAAGCGCATACCATGGTTTTCAAATGTTGAAAACTTTACAAGATGGATGCATGAAATATTCCAGATACAGTAGCAGAGTGAATGAAGGAATGGCTTTTCAGGGGCCATTCATCATCATTCATTGTCCACCTTTACTAAGGGGAAGATTTTTCAGAGGTACAAATGGCAGTTCGGCACCCAACGCCTATTGGCTTTCAGTGGGAACTGGGCACCTAAGCATCATTTGATGTTATTGTCTGTGCAACTAAACTTAGCTATACACAGAAGCCTGGCCTCTCCTAGCTGCACACTTCACAAGAGAAAAAAGTTGTGCGTGAATGAGTGTGATTTTTCAAAGGCTTAGAAATTGCTCAAATAAAATGCAGATTTTATCACTGCAGCAGCCAGGCCCCGATCCAACAGAGCACGTCAGCACAAGTTCAATTTTCAACACCTGGGAATTTCCACGGAAATCAGTGGGATTACACAGCTGCTTAAAATTAAGCATGTGTTGAAGTGCTCTCCCAGACTGAGACTTATGAGTATGTCTAGACCAGGATAAACGATGAGGATGAGGTTGAGGTTAGCTGACATGTTGTAGCTAACCTTGACCTTTCTCCTACCCTAGATGAAGATTATCGCTTTTTACCCTGATCTAGCGCCCTCCTCAAATTGACCTCAACAAGTTAAATCAAGGTGTTCGTCTGCATCTAAAACTGGGCTGGAGTATAAGCGGGCCGGTGTAAAGTGAGAATTTTGTTTCATATTTGTAGTATATTTGTACCACATGCTTAAACTTCCCACTCAACTGCAGGGCGAACAGGAATTTGTAGAAAAACCTGACCTCTTCAACTAAGATTGGCAGCTCATTAACTCTTCATATCCCAGCCTTTCCAGAACCGGACACTTATTTTGTTTTCTTTTCAGCCTTCGGGTGCTAATCACCCCCCAGACTTGCTGTGTTACCAGAAAGTAGCAGCATTCCATTGAAAGTGACATCATCCTAGAACAATCAGTGGCAGTCAAAGTTTACCTGTTTTTCAGGTACCTCTGTAAATAAGGATTTATTTACAGGTTTGCAAAATAGGCTGTACCTACCAACAGCTGTACCTACTCTACAGCTGTACGTACCAACAATGCCACATTAGCAACTATATTGTAGCTGAGATTAATATAGTCAACATTTCAAACAATGCAAGTTCAAGCAGAAAAGTGAGAGAGAAAGCCAGCCTGAAATCTGGTTTTGGGAATCCACTCCTCAAGCTACCAGGGGTTGGCCCAGTGCAAAGCTATCTACTGAGGGATAGAGCAAAGGCTTTGCTCTCCCAACATACCCTGTGTGAGGTGATTAATGCAGCAGCTTTTATAGCACCGGTGTGCTGTGTGCCAATTCTCTAGACAGGAGAGGAGGCAACATATTGCATTGCAATTAAAAAACAAGAAGGAAAAATGCCAAGAGTAAAGAGGTAGGGAAAACCCTAATCTCCCTACAACAGCACAAGAAATGAGAAAGCAAAGCTCTGCTGTGGGACAGCATTTCTTTGTACCTTTTATTTTGCTGCTTGTGGGATGACAGACTGACAATGATAAGTTCAATTCACCATGAGCCTGAATGTGCCTGTTACTCTCCGGACGACAAGGAAGCCAGAGGGGAACCTGTGAATTCCTACCACCAAACTGTAAGGCAGTTTTAAACACTAATTAGTATGGGACCCAACAGAGTCAATACACTCTCTTAACGATCTCAAATACCCAGTATTACATAGATTGCTATTCCATATCAGGTAATATCAGCTCACACTTTAATACATTCATCTACTACTAGTGACTCTTCACCCTTCTAACATATACATTATTCTTTCCCCCTCCGCTAGTAGTGCTGATATCCTAAGAACAGCTATACTGGTTCAGATCAATGGTCCATCCAGACCAGTGGTTCTCAACTAGGAGTACATGTATCCATGGGGGTACTTAGAGGTCTTCTAGGGGGTACAGCAACTCATCTAGATATTTGCCTAGTCTTACAACAGGCTACAGAAAAAGCACTAGCAAAGTCAGCACAAACTAAAATTTCATACAGACAATGACTTATTTATACTGCTCTATATGCTATACACTGGAATGTAAGTACAATATTTATATTCCAATTGATTTATCAGATAATGATATGGTAAAGATGAGAAAGTCAGCAATTTTTCAGTAATAGTTTGCTGTGACACTTTTGTATTTCTATGTCTGATTTTGTAAGCAAGTAGTTTTTAAGTGAGGTGAAATTTGGAGGAGGAGGGTACACAAGACAAAGCAGACTCCTGAAGGGGGAACAGTGGTCTAGAAAGATAGAGAGCCACTGATCTAGACCAATATCCTGTCTTCTGACAGCAGCCAGTGCCAAATGCTTCAGAGGGAATTAACAGAACAGGGTAATTTATTGAGCAATCCATTCCGTCATCTAGTCCCAGCATCTGGCAGTCAGAGGTTTAGGGACACAGAGCATGGGGTTGCGTCCCTCACCATCTTGGCTAATAGCCACTGATAGATCTATCCTCCATGAATTTATCCAATTAACCCTTTTTGGAACCTGGTTATGATTTTGACCTGCAGAACATCTCCTGGCAATGAGTTCTACAGGTGGACTGTGTGTTGTGTGAAGAAGTACTTCTTTATGTTTGTTTTAAACTTGCTGCCTATTAATTTCATTGGGTGGCCCCTACTTCTTGTGTTATGTGAAGGGGTAAATAACACTTCCCTATTCGCTTTCTCCACACCAGTCATGATTTTATAGACCTCTATTATATCATCCCCCCCTCTCCCCGTTCATCTCTTGTCGAACTGAACAGCCCCAGTCTTTTTAATCTCTCCTCATACAGCAGCTTTTCCAAACCCCTAATCAATTTTGTTGCCTCTCTCTGTAACTTTTCCAATTCTAATATGTCTTTTTTGAGATGGGGTGACCAGAACTGCACGCAGTATTCAATATGTGGGTATACCATGGATTTATAGAGTGGCATTATGATATTTTTTGTTATATTGTCTATCCCTTTCCTAATGGTTCCTAACATTCTGTTAGCTTTTTTGACTGCTACTGCACATTGAGCAGAACTATCCACGATGATGCCAAGATTTCTTTCTTGAGTAGTAACAACTAATTTAGATCACACCATTTTGTATGCATAGTTGTGATTCTTTTTTCTAATGTTTATTACTTTGCACTTATCAACATTGAATTTCATCTGCCATTTTGTTGCCTAAACATCCAGTTTAATGACATCCCTTTGTAACTCTTCACAGTCTGCTTTGGACTTAACGATCTTGACTAATTTTGTATGGTCTACAAATTTTGCCACCTCACTGGTTCACCCCCTTTTCCAGACCATCTATGAATATGTTGAACAGCACAATAGGTCCCAGTACAGATCCTTCAGGGACCCCGCTATTTACCTCTCTCCTTGTGGAAACTGACCATTTATGCCTACCCCTTTGTTTCCTATCTTTTAAGCAGCTACCGATGTCCTGGAGGACCTTCCCTCTTATCCCATAACCATTTAATTTGCTTACGAGTCTTTGGTGAGGGACCTTGTCAAAGACTTTCTGAAAGTCCAAGTAGAATATATTGACTGGATCACCCTTGTTGACATGCTTGACGACATCCTCAAAGAATTCTAGCATATTGATGAAACATGATTCTGTCATCAAGCATTTATGCGGCGAAGACAACAACTGCCTCATTAAGAATATAAGGTATACTTAATCCTACTTAAGATTCTGGGTGGCAGGGATGGGCCAGATGACCTTTTAAGCTTCCTTCTAGCTATACCGTTATGAGATTCTATGATTATCCCTTTTCCCAACTTTACTCAGGACTCTTTTTTTCTACAAAAAAAATCACAACAGGTAGGCCGCTAGCATGCTGAGACCACTGCCTGATCATGCTGGCCAGTATTATCTCACTGTTACCTTGGACGCTCCCACTTGTCTGTATCCATCTGTCTTATACTTAAATTGTAAATTCTTTGGGGGTATGGAGTATCTTTCTGTTCTGTGTTTGTACAGGGCCTAACACAATGGGGTTCTGGTCCATGATTGTGACGCCTAGGTGGACAGTAATGCATAATAATAATGCAGGTTAGAGAGGGCTTTAAAAACTGCTCTCCAATATGCAAATGTCCTGCTCTAACTTAAGATTTATACCATGCTAAAACCGCCTTTAATGGAAACAATACAAAACACGCGCCTGACCCTGCAACCATCACACACACAGACAATCCTTATTCACTTGAGCAGCCTCAGAATTACACAGGTCATTCCCAGCAAGTGCTGAGAAACACTGTTATCTGAACCACCACCGTGGATTCTGTATACTCCAACGTGTTACAGAAAAGATGTATCCCTTCATCTGAGTTAAAGGCTCAAAGAGAGCAACCACCTTGAAAATCTGACAGTTTGGCCCCTTTCAAGGCGAGAGACATGGCCCTCCTGTTGGGAAGCTGGGTACCTCACCATTCCAGTGGCAAAAGGCTCCTGTTTCTCCAGACCTGTGAGAAATTGAACTTTAAACCTCTGCCATATTTAGGTCTAGAAAAGTTGTCCCTGGTGCAGGGTTAATCTCACCTAGCCCAGGCCTGGGTAATTCTGCAGGGAGGAAGAGGAACCATTTCACTGGGAGGTTGCTTAAAAGCTCTCAGAGGGTTGGAGTATTAGAACAAGTACTGGAGGACATGGGTCACTGGGCAGAGGGCAGGTGAGCAGTTCAAAAGTGCATTTGGTGTGCTCACCACACGGAAGAAGGCAAGGGCATGTTGTATGGGTGTTAACAAGGATGCAACTTTATAAATTAATTTTACTTCCAAGGTTCCTGTCGGGGGGACAGCTCAGTGCTGTCACTGGCAATCCATTGATCCGTTGCCAATTCTTGGGGGCACCGCAGGGGGAGCCGATAATCACACTAAGAGGTTCTCTGGGCACCCGTAGCATCCATTTTGGGGGCTGAGGCGAGAGGGAACCTTGACCTCCATCCAATGCCGCCATCAAACGCATTGGTGGCGAAGACCTGTGGGGTAGTGTCCCAGCCCTGGTTCCCATTTGTCTCCAGAGAAGACACATTGCCCTCATCTCAAAAGGAGAGACCCTAGAAAGCCCCCTAAGTTACCTTTTTGGATCTGGAGCCTAAATCAGCAAGTTCCCACACTGGGAACCTGCCAAAAGTTGCAATAACTAAATGACTCTCACATAGGTCCACACAGTGACCGCTGGGAGGGGGAGAATTCCAACCCTCTAGTTGCTCAAAATCCAACCCTTAGGTTTTGCTGAGAGGAAGGTGAAAAAAAACAAAACACCCATCTGGTGGTGTGGGAGGAAAGTCCTTCCCAGCCCCAAAGCAGCGACTAGCATAGCCTGCAGCGACCTAGATAAGGGCAGTGGGGTGGGCTGACCAGCAAACAGGAAGCGGCCCTGAGCATACAGCTTTTATTGTAGTTCCTAATCTCATGCCAAATCCCATGAGACATCCAGCCAACCCAGGAAGGTCTGCGGAGGCTGGACTTCATGTCCTTTCTGCCCTCTGCTGTCACGGAAGCCACCAAAACTCACCCCTCACTAGGCTTTCTTTGGGCCCTCAACTCTCTTTATCAGATTGGCTTTCACCTCCACTTCTGTGGCATACAACACATACCATAATGTATACTATACTGTTCCTTCCTCCTCCACTAAATCCAAAAGCCAGTATATATAGGCCACATCTTTTGACACCTGAGTCACCGATATTCTATCCATGTTTAGTGTTAATTTTTGCTAACGAAGAGAGTTAGCGTTGAGAAGCATGGAACATAGATTGGGTCACACCACAGCACTTAAAAAAAAAATCCATTCTTCAAAAGCACTGTAGCCACTTCAGTATTCGGAGGGTTTCAAGCCGTAAGTGAACCAGGAGGGAAGCCAATGGCTCTATTTAGCACAAATGATACACTGTTCATTTGTCACTAAACAGATAAAGTGGGGAAGGAAAATAAAATCAATCAAGGGATGCTGCGAAATTCATAAAAATGCAAGGACTTGCAGAGATTGTACGGGTAGTGCCACCTGTACCTCTCAAATTTCAGGCAACATCTTCCAAGGGGTGACTACATGCCCATCCCCATGTGTGTACCTGCAAACAGAATATGCCAACATATTAAGGCATATCAAAGCAACATTAGGGAGATACCCTGCCACCACTGAAATTCCATGGCAGTTGAGCACTTAATTGACTTAGACGCCTTTGACAATCTCAGCCTCTCTGGGAGAGGCTAGAAATGGAAAGAACTATTAAAGTTGTCTGCCCTTTCTCTTTTCTATTAAGGTGGTGAGCTCTTCACAGCAAGAACTCTCTATCACTATGTGTTTTCCCATAGTACAACGGACTCTATTCCTGGTTGACACATAGGCAGTAGCATAATACAAAGATAAATAATAAAAAAGAGCAAGTAAACCTCTAACAACAATACTTTGCACTCCTCTAGGGCATTTAGTCAAGGATCTCAAAGTATAGTAATTAATCTTTATTACACTCCTCTGAGGTAAGTCTCATTGTGCCCATTTTGCAGACATTTCTGTATATTTCAAGACACATTAAAATGACTTGCTCAAATTCATACAAGTTGGTGGGTGGCACCCAATTCTGTGCTCTAACCGCTTCCCCCATGCTGTCTTTTTGTGAAGAAACTTTTTTTAAAAGTGTATGGCTCTCCCACTGCAGTTTCTGCAGCACAAAGCTCTGAGGCAGCTGTATTTTATTCTAACTTCATTATAAGTGGCGTTAGCTACAGTGGGACTTACTAGAAAATTAGCCTTGGAGTTTAAAGGGCCAAGAAAAGCCGAAAAGCGTCCTAGCATATCAGACAGGTTTGTCCTGAACTCTGCCTCGTCTATTCATTAGACAGCTTGGAGCAACTGGACTTCTGGAAAACGAGGTACCGTATATACTCGTTCATAAGCCGAATATTTTTGGTAAAAAAAAAAGACGCATCAAAGAGCGGGGGGTCGGCTTATAAACGGGTTTACACCAAAACGTGATGATTTTAAACTCTATGGAATCATTGAATTGAATATCTAATATATTGTCGTTTTGTTTACCTGGAGCGTCTGCAGGCATGGAGCCCCTTAGCTCCCTGTGGCCGTGGTTCGCTGTTCCCAGCCAATGGGAGCTACGGGAAGTGGCACGCCACTTCCTGCAGCTCCCATTAATATATGGAGATATACCTATCTCATAGAACTGGAAGGGACCTCGAAAGGTCATCGAGTCCAGCCCCCTGCCTTCACTAGCAGGGCCAAGTATTGATTTTTGCCCCAGATCCCTATGTAGCCCCCTCAAGCATTGAACTCACAACTCTGGGTTTAGCAGGCCAAAGCTCAAACCACTGAGCTATCCCTCCCCCATTGGCTGGGAACGGAAAACCGTGGCCACTAGGAGCTGAGGGGCTCCGTGCCTGTGAATGCTCCAGGTAAACAAAACGTCCAGGCCCGCCAGCAGCTTACCCTAACGGGCCAGGAGCCAAAGTTTGCCAACCCCTGAAATATAGGGTCGGCTTATGAAAGGGTCATACAGTTTTTGCTATTTTTACCTATCCATCTTGGGTGGTCGTCTTATAAACGAACGGGCTGATGAACGAGTATATACGGTAATCATAAAAAACCCCAAACATGCTGTTGATCTGAATTGTAACTTACATTCTTGAGATAATGAAGATAATAATGCTCGGCCTCAAAGAGCTACTATAACCTGGCATCATTCTCCAGTATCCCGTAACAAACACTTCACCTAACAAGATTACCATAAAAACGAGGTAATGCCAGAAAGCTATAAATTTTCACAATAAATCAGCCACTTGCCTTTCATTGTGCTCTGTGCAGTTCATATGATTTCCTTTCTGGAGCAAATCATGTCTACTTACTGTCTGCCTTCAGACGTAAAACCATCAGTAACATTTCCACAGGGTCACCTCAAGTGAATCTCTGATAACATACAGGACCAAAAGGTTTTCTTTCCTCCTGCTTTTGCAACCAGCGTTTAAACGTTATGAGCCCTGGAACACTATCAAAGGCTTATGTGGCTAATAACAAAGCTTGTAAGGAAACATGTACAACCACATACTGTATGTATATGAAGAACAGGGAAGTGTTCCCAGACAGTTACTTAATACGGAGGAATAGATTACGCTTGTATCTCTAGCAGTCAACCTACAGCTGTTTAGCACATGAAAGAAAGACCATGCAGGTAAATAAGCACCTTATTTTCTTTAACAAAGGCTGTGTAACATATATACAAATTGAGTTTCTATATATAGACATTGAATCTCACTCCCTCATTACCTCTTTGAATGTTCAGAGCATTTTGTCTTTTGCAAGATGGGTGAGGGGGGGGAATTGCATCCCATTATTTCAAAGACTACATCATTAATGTCTCAGACACCATTATCTCTCTTACAGTCTGGGAAAGTTGAGAGTGGTCATGTTATTGTTTATTTCAACTTTGGGAGGCTCAAATACTATGCCAATGGGGCCCATTTAAGCCGGTAGGTAGAGAGATATTTCAAGCTTTGGCATTAAACAGAAAAGGTATATTTAAATAACCTCAGACAGGGAGAACCTTTGAGGCAAAAGAAAGTTTCTGAATTGTTTGGACATGAAGAAAAACACACTCTAGTTTAAAGGCTCTTTTCGTTCTGGTTTTTTTCAGGACTTCTGACAGCCAGAGGGCTAGACATCTTGCTGTGGCCTTGGGCTAGTCACTTCATTGCTCTGCCTCGGTTTTCCCATCTGTGAAATGGGGATACTACTATTCACCCATGTATCTCACAGCACTGTTACAAGGATGAACTGGCTCTTCACTATAAAGTGCTCTGAACATGCTACGTGCTATGGGACAGATTTTCGGAAGTGCTGAGCACCCCCAGCTTCCACTGATTTCAGAGAGTTGGATAGGTATTCAACACCCCTGGAATTCAGACTCTGTATAAATGCTTTATTACTGTTCAGCAGAACTAGATGATAGCAGCAGCAATACTTATGTAGCATTTTTCATCTTTAAAGCAGTTAATAAGCTTGAACATAATTAACTCTCACAACATCCCGTGAGCATTTTTATCCTCATTTTATAGATGGGGCAAACTAAGTCAGGTAGGATCAACAACTTGCTCAAAGCAATAGACAGAATCAGAACTCACGTATTCCAGGTTCATTATGGAGACTTTTGTCAGAGACTCCATAGTCCCAGCTGCGCTGAGCTTTTCACTTGCAGCAGGGTTTACATCCTTCTATTTCACAGTTCAGTAACGGAGTTTAGTCTCCAAATGTAACACAATTACTGTTCAGAGGAAAACTGAATGTTGTACTACTTTTATTTTGAAATGGATAAAACAGTCACTAACGTTTACAGAGAAAACAGCTAATAATCAGTCAGATTTGAAATTTTGCTCAGACTCATTTGTTTTGGTTTTGGCACTCTGATAGCTAAATAACCCGTCACCACAAACTCAAAACCACACACACACACTCACTCTTTCTCACAATTATTAAGCACAAGCCACTTTTGGAACACTCAGCAGAAAACCAAGACGTGATTCCTCTGCTTCGTGATATTTCCATTGACAACCAAGGAACGCTGGCAAATCTCTCAGGAACCACAATGCGAAAGGACTGCCGCATGCTTGGGGAGGAGGGATAGCTCAGTGGTTTGAGCATTGGCCTGCGAAACCCAGGGTTGTGAGTTCAATCCTTGAGGGGGCCACTTAGGGATCTGGGGCAAAATTGGTCCTGCTAGTGAAGGCAGGGGGCTGGACTCAATTGACCCTTCAGGGTCCCTTCCAGCTCTAGGAGATAGGTATATCTCCATATATTATATTATTTATTATTATGCTTGAGATGGAGGGTAGAGTAGGTCCACTAGACTAGGGATGGAAGGGCCGTGATGGGACAAACTTTCATCCCTAGAGATTGGTTAGTATTTTCAGAAGTAATGGAACTAGAAATATACTTATGCTCTAATGTCCAAAGAATTAACCAAAATATACACTTTTCACCCAGACCTGACAGAATTCTCTCTCAAAATGTTCAAAGCTTCATAGTGAATAAGCAAATATGGTGTCTTATTACCAACCTGTTTTTGACACTTTCAAAAAAACTTTTTAAAATAAAGTTGCAATACTTCCTCAAAAGTAAAGTCCATTTCCCTCCCCCACCCCCATCTCCAAGAGGGGGGAAAAACCTTGTCCAATTAAACCCGAACTTTGAAAGACAAATCCTGTAACATCAATGCATGGCAGAAATATTAGGTGAAAAAGCAGTTTTTGAAAAAGTTCTGATGGGAAGGGGGGGACCTGCTTATAATGGAAAACTAGTTTATAATTTATAAACGTGACTATGAAAACACTACCAAGACTCCATTATATATGAAAAAATATATATATAAAAACCCATTACTGACTCATTTAATCATCAAGGACTTCTTTGAGACTGTTAGAGTTTACTGTTTAAATTGCTGTTTAAAAAGCATGCTGATTCACAGCATGGATAATTCATTCCTATGCTGCTACAGAGATTCGTAGAGTGTATATCTATATATATATAAAAAGTGATCTTCTTGTGTGCACAGTGGTGGATTTTTCCACACTGGGATGAAGAACCAGCTAAATCCATTTTCAAAATAACAAATTCTTAATTTACTGGAGTCTAGAACCAAAATAATTAAAAAAAAAAATCCCATCTTGGCACTTTCATACCTTACATATTAATAGACCCAGTTATGAATAAATGCTAGAGCTGTAGCTCGTTGTTCTGTGAGTGTTCAGTACAGCAACTTTGGGAAGGGTGTGTGTGTGTGTGGTTGCATTAACAAGAGGTGACACCTCACTTCTGCCTCCATACTAGGGAGTGTCACTTATTTATACTGGAAGACTGATCCATTTTTCAAGCGATTAACAAACAAAGAGGAGTGGTGCTTCCTTGGATCCAAAATCAATGATGTAGAGCAGGGGCCGGCAACCTTTCGGAAGCGGTGTGCAGAGTCTTCATTTATTCACTTTAATTTAAGGTTTCGCATGCCAGTCATACATTTTAACATTTTTAGAAGGTCTCTTTCTCGAAGTCTATAATATATAACGAAACTATTGTTGTATGAAAAGTAAATAAGGTTTTTAAAATGTTTAAGAAGCTTCATTTAAAATTAAATTAAAATGCAGAGCCCCCCGGACCGGTGGCCAGGACCTGGGCAGTGTGAGTGCCACTGAAAAGCAGCTCGCGTGCTGCCTTCGGCACCCGTGCCGTAGGTTGCCTACCCCTGATGTAGTGCATCAAGCACAATAGGGTACCAGCCCATTACTGGGCTTCCTAGGCATTACACCAATACAAATAAATACTAATAATCCTGCTGATGTGGAAATTTCTCTCGCCATCAACCAGTGATTGGAGCACTGGGCCTGGATAATCTTGCTCTAGAAAAGTGGTTTTCAACCTTTTTACATTTGTAGATCCCTAAAAAATTTCAAATAGAGGTGTGGACCCTTTTGGGAATTCAACCTGTGGTCCACAGAGCCCCACCATAGAAGTCTTAGGCCACATCTATACATACAGTGGTGCAGCTGTACCGATGTAGCTGTACTGCTGCAGTGTGTGTGGTGAAGATGCTCTATGAGAGCTCTCCTGTTATGAAAGAAACCCACCTCTGTGAGCGGCAGAATCTACGTCAGCAGGAAAAGCTCTCCCATGACATAGTGCTGTACACACGAGCGCTTATGCCAGCGTAACTATGTCGCCTGGGGGGGGAGGGGGGGAGCATCTTACTCACACGGAGTGACATCTATTATGGCAGCATAAGCTGTAGTGTAGACATAGCCTTAGACTGAAAATTGACTGAATGGAATTCGGCTATAAATGTTGCATGTGCTCTGCCCGGCATTTGATGCGTGAGAAAGGGCGCTAAACTGTGGGCTTCTACGGTAACACCACCACTTCCGGGTTTTGATCTGGTGGGGGGGGGGGGGGTATTCACATGCTTTTGATTGATCAGAAAAATGAAAATGCCTTTTCTGGGATCTGAAACTTTATTTTCATAGTCATCATTCACAGACCTCTTAGACATAGTCTGTGGACCCCCGAGGGTCTGCAGACCACAGGTTGAAAACCACTGCTCTAGAAACTCATTTAAATTGACTGATATACTAGATACCTTTGATAGAACATGGTCTGCTTGAAATCTGTACTCAGTAATGAACTCTCTGGTTCTCTCTCTCGCTCTGTTTGATTTATTGTACCACAATGGTGTTGTGTATTAATCCTTATTGCGTCCAACTCTCTGAGTTTCATAATTACTTGGCTGCATTTTAGAGTTTTTTCTTCTAATTAAATATTGCCTTTTCAAAGCAATGCCAGAAAAAGAAAATATTAAATTAAAATTCAGAACTAATTTGAGCAAACTTTTGGAAACACAATGGCATTTTAACTGAAACTCTTACTTGGCAAAATAAAATCACAAGCGTAAGCAGAACATTATGCAAAGCTCATCTGAATATGGGTAGTTACACCTCACTTCGCAATCCACACACTCTCTTTACAGTCTTCATCCACTGAATTTTAGGTATCAGCCTACACAATTATTAGTTTGTATACAGCACAAAGGCCCCCATTCAGCAAAATACTTAAGCACGTACTTAAATACTTTGAACTGGGACCTAAATGTGCACATGACACCTAAGAGATTATCAAAGTTATTACTAAAGGCAGACACCATCAGATAGGAATATGTTTGTGCAACATTAGAATCTGAAGCTCACTGGGGTTAAATGAACCTTTGTAATCTTAAGGCTGGAACCCTCTGTACAGCAAGCTCAACCTCTCCAGCAGCCTTCTTCTCTAACTCCCTCTCCAGTGTCTTCCAGGCAGTCAACTAGCTTGTTCTGCCTTTGCAACATTGCAGGCCGTGCTGCTGGGTCCTCCTCACCTGGATTCTTGGGGGAGGCAATCAGCAGATGCCAGACATTTGTCCCACCACAGCCACTATGTACCCATCCTCTTCTTTTCTCCATACCCATGGTCTCTGGTAGAAGGTGCAAAGTCCCAATGCCCATCTCCCATTGCACAAATACTAATCACACTGTGCACCATTGCTTTTTCATTCCATCTCCTCCTCCCATCTCTCTCCTCCCATGTTCCTGTTTGGTCCTCTGCTCTCCATGCACATGCTATCTGGTTCCTTTCTCCCCTGGGCATTCTTGTCCAGCCACCTCGACTCCTATGTTCCTATTTTCCTGGACATACCGCTTGGCTGCCTTCCCTTCCTTCTCATTCTCCTCTGCTTACTGAAATATCGAACTCTTACCTCCAATGCCAGTGGGGACTCCAGTCCTTGACTCTAATTATCTCTTTTCCTGTAGGGAAAGGTTCCTCTTTCCTTGTAAGGGAAGGCAAAAGCCTATTGATCGCTTTGAAAATTAAAAGTTTGGGTCTGGCAGACAATGATTTCAACTCTGTTTCAACTCTAAGTTTCTCAGGTTACCACTGGTTTATTCATAAACAGGAGGTTAAATTGCCAATGCCATGAGGTCTCAGCCTTAGCCGCACCACTGGAACCAGGATAACAATAGCCATGGTTGCAGGATTTTAGTGCAATGTCCCTGTTTGTCATGGACAGCGATTATTTTGGCTAAGAATCACGTTTTAAAAGAGCTATAGACTGTGTAGAGGGGAAGCCGACAAGCATGGTTTGGCTAGCATGGTTCTTAAAGAAATCCCTGTCTAGGACCAGGGAAATGGGGTAGTACTGTGCTAACAGAATGAGTGTTTAAATGTTGTTGCTACCAGCACAGTTTCCAACCATAAGTGTGTGGCTAGGCCTGTAAAAGGAGAACCGAGCTAGAGTAGAACCTAATTTAGTTTCTCTCCACATGTACTGCAGGTGTGTTAATTGCTCATGGAGTTCAACACAGATTTTCAAGATAGAGCAAGTCCATGCTTGCTTTACACGAAAAATTGGAGAGGACTGAGTCTTCTACAGCACCCACTTTGAAGGTGTGCTGCTTCTTTTTGTGTTGTATTTCTACCTAAGCTAGGATTACATGGGACAATTCCCAGACTCAGGAAGATACTGCTGGTGCTTCTCATTGCTCCTGGGGTCCGCAGAGAGGACATTTATGGTGCAAAGTCAGTGACTGGTGGAATTTTCATCTCTCTTTCACCCATTATTATTATAATGGTACTTCTCTCATCAGGGTCTCTCAAAGGAGTTTGAGAATGTAAGTTTAGCCATTTTATTTTGCATCAGGATGAAATTTACCAGACAAGATTTTAGGCCACACTTCTTTAAAAAAAAAAAAAAAAAACCCTACAAATTTTAAACAGTTTGAGATACATTTGTACCCCTCCCTCTAAAAAGCGGTTTAACTTTATATTCAATTTCACTACGCCTTTCTGCCTTCTCCTTAACAAAGGAGAGGGGAAATCAAACATAAAACTACTGTTAAAATAACAGTCGACTCAGAAACTGGGAAAAGTGATGACATTCCAATTGCACATGGCCTTCCATCCTTAACTCAAACTGTTGTACTTAAATAAATAAATAAATTAACTAACACGTACATGATGGAGCACCTTAAAGCCCCACCTGGGAGCAGGGCTGCACCACACTAGATACTGTACAAACATAGAAAAGACAACTCCCATCCTTGAATGATTATCGTTTAAAGACACAAAGGATAGCGGATGGGGCAACAAAGCACAAGGAAATGAACCTGGTAAAGAATTGGCCCAGCTTTGTTACTTACATGGATTGTAATGTTTTTAAATTAATTTAGGGGTAGAGGTGGGGAACATGGGAACAGGAAAAGAACAGAAAGAGGAGGAATAGTCACAGTTAACTGTCTAGCCATGATCGTCAAGCATCATAGCACACACCGCATCATCATGCAGTACCAAGTAGCTATTTGTATGTAATAAATTACATGCTTTTATCATACTGCATTTGCAGGACATATTGGTCTAATAAACTGGAATTAGCAGACCTACATTGGATGGGCAAACCATAAATAAAAAGACAGAATAACAATACAAAGCCCAAGGGATATACCGTATATTATGAAATAAATCTTTCTGTGTGACTGCATCACAATATATGTTTCTGTATACTGATGAGTTATTTATCATAGCCTGCCAACTTGGAGAAAAATAGCTGCTGTTATAAGACGACAATTTGAAACAGACGATGTCAACAGATCTGAATTACCTTACAATGATCTTTACCTTACAATGCACCAAGATAATTCTTTTGAGTTCACACTCTGGATAAAGAGAAATACTGAGTGCTAAAGGATTTATCAGTGTAGAGAAATTGTTAAAATATCATGGGACAAAACTGCTGTGCTAGCTAAACCACTAAATTGGTCAGATAGAAGAGGGCTGTACTCATTAGTTAGTATAAATATAAAGGCAAACTGATTATGTTGTAAACCATCCGAAAACCAATGTCCAGCATGCTCCTGCGAATACAAAATTACTAAATTTTCACCATGAAACCTGATCCAAAATTTTGAGATAACATTCCCTCCAACAAAGGCCCAGCCAGTTGTCTTCATTAATCACAGCTTACAAATATTTTAATTCAAGGAACTTGGAGAGGTTTTAGAGGGGGAAAATGTGCTTGTTCCATGTGAGAAGGCAGCTCTGATCTGCAGGGCCTGGTTTAATATTTTATTATAGCGATCTGCAGGGTATGCAGTGCAATTCTGACGGCTTGCACTGTCCTACGTTCCCTGAATCCTCAATATTGTTCGCAATTGCTTCATGAAAAAAAAAAAAGGTTTAGTTCCAGCAGGACAACACTGACTGACTGAGCTCTCATTGCTTCACCTAATGCAAATGCAGCATCCATTAGACAGGGACTGGAAATGCTTTTCTACTTGGCCTTTTAAGAAAAAACACTACCAGATATTTACATATAAATAACATTTTAAAGAAGAATGAAACTGATTTCCCTTGCGTGACGTTTATTTATCAAGTCTTTTTATTATAGCAGCTAAAATACAAGCGAGAGAGCAGGATCCCTGCTCAATCTGTATCTCCAGGTCATCAGCACTGGTTCAACGCATTAACATTAAAATGACATTAAAACACAGTGTGATCAATGGAAATCCATGATGAGAGCAAAACACAGTTTTCTTGATCCAGAATGTGCAATTCATTGCTTTCTCTATGGTATGTCTTTCCACTCAGGTCTCTGAACAAACACTTTACTGAAAAGAAGGGACCGGCACTAACTTGAAGAGTTATGGCAACCACAGAGAACAGCAGGCGTGTATCTTTCCCACATACTGTATAGGGGCTATCAGTGTCCATCGAATACAAAGAACACTCCAGATACCATATAAATACTAGCATAGTGCCAACCTCTGCTACTTTAAAGAAATCCAATAGGCAAGAATACTGTTCTCTAAAACCAGAGTTATAAAGAAACTCAGATAATGCTGTTGTTCTGTTCCAAGGCAGGGTTAGACTCACTCATGTTTCTGTTCTAATGTCTTTGATAACATAGGATTCAAAACTCCCACTCTTTAACCGATAAAAGGGATATCCTTTCATGAAGTCAGCCATAAGGAAATAGAGGAGGAGGAGGACTGTGTGCATTCGGAGGGAGGGGAATACCGATAACCTCCGTCTCTTAATGGAGTTTTACTCTATGAAAGGAACCATTTTTGTAGACAGTGAAATGTAACAGATGGTATCATGAGTTATCTGGTTAAGTTGTGGAATTTAAGCAGAGCAGCAAGCTATATGACAGACCTTCTTTATGTACAATTATAACTGCAAATCTACGGAGAGGGTTTTTTTCAGGCACCAACAGGTCATTTTGAATAGAGCACTTTGGAAAGCAAGCTTTTGTTACAACGCAGTTGTGATGGATGGTGCCATGACTATGTTGCCCTACAGGACCCCGGAAGAGATGCCCTCTGACGGCCAGTTTCTTGCGTGTGGGGTCCGAGTCGATCTAATCAGCAGAACACCAGCTTACAGACTGGTTTGTATCTCCTGTTATCCCTACACAAACATGTGTAAGGCAAACAAAAGAGAAATACTTTAAAAGCAATGTGGTCAAATGGGAAATCACTCCTCTGTCTGAAAGTCTGGTGCCTACTTTAATTACACGTAGGCTTACTAAAACTGAAGAGAGTTTGTGAGGAGGAATATTTCATTCATTTTATTTATTTTTCTCAACTTTTTATTTTCTGTTGGGCATTTTCCGTTTGCCTTTGTGGATAGTCAATTTCATTGTTTCCCCATGCCTTGCCAGTTGGTTTCCTCCTTGGTAAACAAGAAGGCAGAAAATACATGCAAAAAATAAAGGAATTTAAAAGGGAAATAAAACTCAAGAGCTGCTATTTAACACAAGATCTATCAGACACAGGACTTTTTTGTTAATAGTCAATTAAAAATTATATTAAACCACCAAGACAATGATGTGTTTTCAGCTGCAGATTGCATTAGATAAATACAAATTGCTTACACATACCTAGGAATCCAATGTTCTACGTTGGACAATCCACACCCAGTTTTAAGTTCCATTCTTTAATTTATTCAAATTTCTTTTTCTTTAAAAGTCTATTTTGGTTGCTTGTACAAATATTTTAAAATGTATAAAACTAAGGATTAAAAAAAAAAGTCACATGCCCATCTCCATCAGCCCCAATCCACAAAATAATGTCAGCCAACAAAATAACTTCCATTCTCTCATTAAACCATATCTCCAGCCAACTCCCTCGGCAGAACACAGGAAAACAGAGTAGTCCTGCAGCATCCCTGAAGGTCAAAAAATCTGGGCATTGATGGAAGAAGGGGAGAAAGGATGTTGTCACAGTCAAGGATCCCCCACTTCCCCAGAAAATATTTGGCACCAGTACATTCTCTTTGGAACAGAGGGCTTTGACTTGGACCATCATCATTGACCACAACTGAAACAGGTAGCACACAGAGAGAGGTGGTATCTATCTCAGGCAGCCACTTCTCCAGCCATTTATTTAGGGCTCTACAGCTAATCACACACCAAATACAAGAAGTGGAGTGTAGCCCACGAAAGCTTATGCTCAAATAAATGTGTTAGTCTCTAAGGTGCCACAAGTACTCCTGTTCTTTTGGCTCTTAGAGACATCCATAAACCCAAAGAAGCTGAAGTTGTCACATAAGCCACTCTGTACGATGACAATCAACCTGTAAAATGCCTGAAAGCATAATTTATATTTTCAGGAGTGAGCTTCCTACCAAAGATGAGTGGCTTGAAACCGACGCAAGGAGCATCAGCGCAAGACCTGTTTTATTGCCATGCAGAGAACTACAGAAGGGGCTCATACTGGTGTAGCTACACTGGTGCAAACCTCCCTCTCCCCCCCCCCCCCCCCCCCCCCCCCCCGAAAGTAATCAAGATCTATTAAGCAAAGTATGACATTAGATACACAAGAAATCTTAGACTTCATAAAGTGAGGACCTACAATTTCTTACCGGCAAAGACCTGACTTAAAATCCCCCAAATTTAGCCACACCACAGAATTTTGTTTGATAAATTAACAGCTACTCATAAAAAACTTCATTCCAAATGAGACCTTTGTCCTTATTTGTGGTTAAAAGAGTTGTTCCATAGATACACCGCCAGCAGCAACAGACCCCAAATTAACAGTCATTCCTCTACTGTGCCAGAACTGTAGTCTACCCTTGGCACCTAGCGATGACAATCCTTCCACAAATAATTTAAACGCTGAACAAAGATGCATTTGGGTTTGAAGCATGGCCTGGAAAGTAGCAAAAATATTCAGAGTGACTGTATTTAGAAGTCACAGGCAGATATTCCTAAGATATTTGGTAGCCTGGTAATTAACAAATCTTGCAGTGAGGGTTAATGTAACATCTTCTAATACTGTCTTCAAACAGAAGTAAAGCACGCGGAGTATTTCTTAAAAAGACACTGGATCAGATCACTGCCATTCTACAAAACTTGTAGTTGGTTACAGAAACTCAGAGCTATTTCAAGCAAGAGTGAACTGGAGAGGCAGAGAAAGAGAGACTGGTCGGTAAATAGGGTTAATCCCTGCAGGTAATACACATTCAGTTAAATTGTGCAACATTTTCCAGTCTGCAGATTCTGAATCCCATTTAACATCTTTCTCACATTGTAAGCAGCCGCATTTTAGCCCCTCCATTCTGGGAGGCTGTTTCTGCAGGCACTGGGCAGTTAAGTAACAACTGCTGGTGCTCTCCAGTGAAGCCCTGGGGGGGGGGGAAGCTGCACAATAGAGCATGACACAACTCTCCCTCCTTTTCATCCTTTCTGCTTCTCCATTTTCTCCAGCTGAGGCAGGGTTTTATTCAAACAACACTTAAAAAAAATATAGGCAAATGGGGGGGGGGGGAGAAAAATCTAACTTCTCATTAACCAGAACAAGCCAAATTTGGGGGATGGGGGCAATCAACCCTCATCTCCCCCCTCCCCCCGTCCAAGTAAATCCTTTAAAACAGCTCCTGCTTTCCCTCCACCCACCAAAATGCAAGCTGCGGATGGCTGATATATTTTTCCTTTCCTTCAGAAAAAGCTGCAAAGGGCCTGACACCGAAAGGAGCCCCCTACCATTCTCAGCAAGAGCTAGTACCGTGTAGATAATCACATGAAAAACATGGCTGGCTGGTGCATCGACAGATACAAACGAGAAATACCGGACTGAGCTCTATTTAGATCACAGCTAAATTATAAAAAAAAAAAAAAAAAGTGTGTGTGTGTGTGTGTGCCTCCGTGTAACATGGCTGCAGTTTTAAAACCATTACGCCTGCCAGCTTGAAGAGAATAGCAAAAATATTTGCCTGCTCTGAAGGTAGCTGTTCCTGACATCCTCACAGAATAGTCCGTTCATTCATTCATTCATCCATCCATCCATCCGTCCGTCACTCTGACCAGGAAGGACGAAACACAGGCAAAGAACTAAAATAGTTTACCTGATTCAGTGCAAGTTCATGGGAGCAAGAGGTAGAAAATCCGGAGGAAACGTAGAAAGAAAAACAAAAATCTGCTTGGATCCCTTTTGCAGTCCACAGTCTCATCTACATGCATCTGAGCAAGCACTTACCAGCAGCTGCTTCTTTTATCAAGCCCACAAGCACAGCAAATTAGCTGTCCTGCCCAGTGAGAGGAGCTATTCACACTCCAGCTCTTGTGTGAGGCAAGCTTCTCCTGTCCCTATGTCCCCCTGGTGAGCACCCGCCCACCTCCACATGGCCTTTGGATAAACAAGGCTTTCACATCACCCACAGAGAAAAATCACATGATCCTGACAATCAACAGTCTGGGGGAAATATATATATATTATATACACACACACATCCACACTAGGACCCTGAAGGCGTTACTCAGAGCGAGAGACAGAACTGAGGGTAGGAAGGAAAAGCAGAAGGAAAGAAACAGGTTTGCTTTCAAGAAAATTCCTCTGGGTCAGAAAAGAAACGCCAAGGTCTGGAGAAGGGTAACGTCTTCCAAAGTCTCTGCACCTTTAACTTTGTGGGGAATCGTCTCCTAAAAGAGCAGAAAATTAGAATTCCTAGTGAACAATGAATCTGATGCAGGCCAGACTAATCTGACAGTAAAAAATATTTACCAGCAGCCAGCACATCCTTAGTGTATCTGCAGCTTCGCACTGAACACTGGGTTTTTCCTTATAATATGAAATGATTTTACTTGGGCTAAAATATAAAGGCCCTAATTTTTTTCCAGTGGGTTAAACAAACAAAATATATTGGGGGGGGGGGGGGAAAGCGAACACTAAAAATAACTACACTAACTGCTCTGTGACAACCAGCTATGGGAAGCTTATGAGCGGAGCTTGTGTTTTTTGTGAACGCAAAAAACCCCACAAAATTAAATGAAAAGCTCACTCCACAGAAGTGGTTCCTGCAGCTCTTGTCCCATACTGCTGGGCCTGGCTCCCCTCTCCAGTGTTGGAGCCTGAGGCATGTGGTTGCAACGCTGCTCAGGTTTGGCCTGGCCTCGACAGAGAATAGGGTGACCCCCTTTTCAGAAAGCAAAAAAAGCAGGACACATGCAGGAGCCCCGTCCCCTTATGTGGCCCCACCCCTGCGCCTCCTCTTCCCCCTCCCTCCGAAGCCCTGCCTCTTGGTCAGGCTGGAGCTGCCCAGGGAGCCCGGGCCGCTGTGGGGAGACCCGGACCCTCCACCTGTCCGGGGCGGGGTGCCCAGGACCAGCCCCCGGCCCGTGTCCCCACTCCCCAGGGCACGCCGCACAGGGAAGGTGGATGTTCCAGGACTCCGCACAGCAGCCCGAGCTCCCTGGGCGGCTCTTCCTATTGCCAAGCGCTGGTTTCTGGCCTGGCCAGGGCCTCACGGGGGAAAGGAGGAGCGGGGAGGCGGGGCCCCATGGCAACAGGGGCTAAGGCCACCTCCTACTAGGAAGAGGGTGGTGCCGTCCCTGAGCCTTGGGTAGGCGCAAAGTGGTTCCGCTTGGACTCCGGGACAGTCGTTCCGCTCAGGACCAGGACTTGAACTCTGCATTTTGGGATTGTCCTACCCAATTTGGGACGGGTGATCACCTTAACAGAGGGGCAGGCAGGCCAAACCTGAGCAGTGCTGTGACCCGGTGCCCCAGGCTGCATCGCCCATAGCTGGGAGCCAGGCCCAGCCCTGAACACAGAAGCTGCCACTGTGATGTGGTCTCACTCGGCAACCACCCACCACCCCAGGCCTCTCACCCCATTGGGGTCTCACTCTGCAATCCCCCAGGCATGAATAAAAATGAAACACAAAATTCATGAAAAAACAAACACAAAAAATTAATAAAAATCAGAAGAATGTCATGGCGTGCTACTTATCAGACACTACGGTTGTTCTGTCAGATTCCAAGGCCAGAAGGGACCACCGCTGTGATCATCTTTCTAGTCTGACTCCTGTGCAGCTCAGGCCAGAGAGCTCCCCCAGAATAATTTCTGGAGCAGATCCTTCAGAAAAAACATCCAACCTTGATTTAAAAATAGTCAGTGATGGAGAATCCACAACGAATCTTAGTGTTGTTACAATGTTAACGACTCTCACTGTTCAAAATAATGATGCCTGATCTCCGGTCTGAATTTGTCTAGCTTCAACTTCCAGCCTTCAGATAGTGTTATATCTTTCTCTGCTAGACTGAAGAGTGCATTATTAATTTGTTCCCCCGTAGGTACTTATAGACTATAATCAAGTCACGCTTTCACCTTCTCTTTGTTAAGCTACATAGCTTGAGCTCTTTGAGTCTATCACAAGGCATGTTTTCTAATCCCTTAATCATTCTCTTGGCTCTTCTCTGAACCCTCTCCAATTTATCAACATCCTCCTTGAATTGCAGACACTAGAACTGGACATAGGATTTCAGCAGTGGTCGCACCAGTGCCAAATACAGAGGTAAAATAACCTCCTTTCATCTACTTGAGATTCCCCTGTTCACGCATCCAAGGATTGCATTTCCCCTTTTGGCCACAGCATTGCACTGTTCATATGATTATCCACCACGACCCCCAAATCCTTTTTGAGAGTCACTGCTTCTCAGGATAGATTCACTCATATGGTAAGTATGGTATATATTCTTTGTCCGTAGATGCATATATTTACATTTAATCATATTAAAATTAATATTATTCGCTCGCACCCAATTTATCAAGCAATCCACATCGCTCTGTATTACTGAGTGAACCTCATTATTATTTACCACTCATCTGCAAGCTTTATCCGTGATGATTTTATGTTTTCTACCAGGTCACTGATGAACATGTTAAAATAATATAGGTCCAAGAACTGATCTCTGAGGGACCCCACTAGAAACACAATCACTCAAGAATGATTCTCTGTTTATAATTATTTTGAGACCTACCAGTTAGCCAGCTTTTAATCCATTTAATGTGTGCTGTTAATTTTATGCGGTTGTAATTTTTTGTATTCAAAATGTTGTGCAGTACCAAGTCAAATGCCTTACAGAGCTGGGCAGCCGGAGAGCGGCAGCTCTTGGTCAGACGCCCACCTCTGAAGGCCGTGCCCTGCCAGCAGCAGGGCAGAAGGAAGGGTGGCAATACCATACCATGCCATACTTCTCCATACCATGCCGTACTTCTGCGCTGCTGCTGCCTTCAGAGCCGGGCGGCCAGAGAGTGGCGGCTGCTGACTGAGGGCCCAGCTCTGCAAGCAGCAGCACAGACGTAAGGGTAACTGTACCGCAACCCCGCCCCCCACAATAACCTTACGACACCCCCCCCACACACACACACAACTCCTTTTTGGGTCAGGACCCTTACAATGACATTTCAGATTTAAATGTCATTGTAGGGATAGCTTTGTAGGGGGGAGGGATAGCTCAGTGGTTTGAGCATTGGCCTGCTAAACTCAGGGTTGTGAGTTCAATCCTTGAGGGGGCCACTTAGGGATCTGGGGCAAAATTCATCCTGCTAATGAAGGCAGGGGGCTGGACTCAATGACCCTTCGGGGTCCCTTCCAGCTCTATGAGATAGGTATATCTCTATTATATTATTATTATTTAAATAGCTAAAATGAAATTGATGATTTTTACAATACTATGACCGTGAAATTGACCAAAATGGACCTTGAATTGGGTAGGTCCCTCCTCATGCTGATGTAAAAGGAAAGGGAAGATAGGACTGAAGCCACTTCCCATACCTAAGACTCCATTAGCAGGACACAACAGGGAAAGGACTCCACCCCTAACTTCTCAGGCAATCATTTTGAGCAGAGGCTTGGACACTGAGGCTGGAGGAGATGGGGCTTGAAACACCTTCCTTCCCTCCATAGACCATCATACCCGCACATTTGTTAAAAAGCTGAACAGAGACAGAGTTGAGGTTTCTGCTCAGCAGAAGCCAAACCCTGAAATGCCAAACACAGGTGTCCAGCCTTACCAGACGCTGAGCACCCGATGAGGTGCTAATGCCCTCAACTGCCAGTGACTTTTACTTGAGACCTCTCAAGACTGGGTCCCTCCTAAGTACCTGCAATTTTCATTTACTTCAGAGAAATTCCAGGTGCTCAGCACCTCTCAGGATCTGGTCCTAGGACTCCAGCAGTCCACAGTGCCTGGTTGGGATTTGCCCAGTGTTTGTGAAGCCCCGTTCGAAAGCCAGCAGAAATACAAGAGCAGGGATCAAGTATGCATGACACACAGATATAAGGGCCATACAAGAAACATACAATGGCCTTTACTGGCGACTATCTTTACAAATTCATTGGATTAAGCCTGGAATAAGTAATCTGTGCATACCTTCCATCAGCTCTGTGTAATCTTTGTACTTTGCCAATATGAGTACCTTTCCTGGTGAATTCAAAAAGCTCTCATTTCCTCACCGATTCCCAGCCTCAAGATATATAGTGCAGTCTACCAATTTCCACACAAGTACCCGTTTTTCAAGCTTAATCAGGATTTAGTCTTGATATAGGGCCAAATCCTGGCTCCACTGACAACTATCAGGGCAGGACTGTGTGCACTATGAGAAAAAAAGAATCAATTTCCACCCATCCAATTTGCTAAATTTTAACTCCTTTCACTCTACTGGAAGATAACTAACAGCAGGCATCCTTTGCATCTCAGTTAAAATACATGTATTAAAAACACCTTGAGGAAGGACAAACTGATTTTAAATTTTTTTCCTATCTGGTCACTTGCTGCTGGGAACACATTACAATACTTCAGAAATCCCCGCTGAGACATTCCTCAATAGGGATTGTTAGAAGTCCTAGAGTGTGGAACCCCTGAAGTGCACTCTTAGATCAAGGATGACTAGGGGAGAGATACACTGGTACAAAACACCAGATGTGCCTCTGCATTCACAGTATCTTTCTGCCCAGGTACTAACATTCACCACATATTCCTGGACTTGGCCAAGATTTGTGTGAAAAGGCACAAAGGAGGAGAAAAATGTAAAAGCTCCCATTAAAACTCTCTGGAAATGTGAGTTCAGGAAAGAGCAGTTGGAACCCACATCCCCAAGGAGCTGTGTTGATGAAGCAGAAAAAAACCCCCTCATTCTTTGAAGCTGGCTAGCAGCAGGGAGGACTCCAAACTACTCTCAGACTTAAAATTGGACATTTTGTTCAGTTTGTTTTGGGGGGAAGTTAGTGTGTATCCACAATTCTAAAAAACTGCAGCTTACGAGATCACTGGCTAACTGTTCTTTTGCATCTATATTCTCTCTAGCACAAAAATGTATCTTTGGAGGGCAACGTTGGTTTTTCTCAGATGACAATTACCTGAGCTACCTGAACTAAGCTCTAGAAACTGTGAGTATCTTCACTGTTCTATATTGCTTTAGTTTTCATATTCATCGATTTTAAGGCCAACACAGGCAATTAGATCATCAAGTCTGACCTTTTGTATACCACAGGTGAGATATGCCTGTATTGAGCTCAAACAAATATTTCAAATATTAGCTTTAAAAACACGTCTACTAGACAAGACATTTGTCTTCAATATATGCATGCAAATAGGGCATTATAAAATAATTATAACCAAATATGAAAATTAGGAAATTTAAAGCTTTCACATCACTTTATGGTTTTACTAAAGTGATCTGAAAGTACACACTTTTTTTTTTTTTTTTTTTTTTTTAAATAAATGGTTTTGCTTGAAGGCAGGCCTAAAACAGGAGTGCTTTTGAGTTACACATTTTAAAATGGTGAATTTAGAAAATTAAAATTTTGTGCATGTGGAGATGAATTTTCTCAGAAAATGTTCCCAAAGCTGGATTTTTTTTGTATATTTCAGGGTGAAAATTACTCAAATAAACCTGAAGATTTTATGGGGGGTGGGAGTTTATTTTAACACTTTTGTATGACCTTAGGTGCAAAATCGTATTTTAAAATTTTTCCCAATATCTGCACAGAATTTGCCATACTGGATCACAGCACGGGCCTGCCTACCTACCTTAATCTGGTGACCAATGGCTAATATATCATCAGAAAGCAAGTCCAATCTACCTCTCACCCACCCACATGCTAACTGTGTCTGTGTGCACCTGGCTGATTGTGAAATACTGTACATAGGCAAAAATTCCTTCCTGACTACCACAGGTCATCTTAAACCCTGAAGCATAAGTATCGAGGTGCTCCTATATCATGGTGATTGGCGTGGTACAGTAATTAAAATGGATAGATTTTAGATCTCACATTGTTGCTATACATGTAACCAATAGTCCTAAAATTATCCTGGTCCCTCGTCTCAGTATTTACTACTGTGGTCCAGCCTCTCTCAGATTGTGACTATGTTGCATCAAGTATATCGCCTGGTTTGTTCTCAATGCGCTGGTCTTATATTGCAGGCTGTCTCCTTGTTCTCACATGATTAGAGAGGGTGAAAAGCAGGAAAGGGCTGATCACTTTTCCTGTGTTAAGTAGTTTTTGGCACAGTCATGCCTTCCCTACAAACAATCAGCCGCATAACATGAAAACCCCTAAAAAGTGATTAAAAGTATGCCTGATTTCATCTGTATCAGTGATGCACAGACATTAATATTATTAATGTATGTTTTTGTTTTTGACTAGCTGGAGGGCAATACTCACATCGCACTAAACTGGGGCACTGACGAGCAATCACGTGTCTTTGAAGATATATTAGTCGTCAGTGACGTGCATGGTTATGTTAATAGTGGTTCATACTTTAATGTATTGGTGAAACATGACACTAAGGCATACAAACTGATATAATATCATATGATAGGCATACTGATGCACAGGGCCGGATTAACGCAGGGGCTTTAGGGGCTGCAGCCCAGAGCCTCGGGCTAAGGGGGGGCCCCGCAGGCCAGATGCGGTCCGCTGCTTCTTTTCATCCAGCCCGCGGCAAGTCTCCACACCTTGGGCTGGACACTGGTCCCCGAGCCTTGGCACCCACCCACATCCCTGCGGGGCATGCCCCTGTGGCCCCTAGGCAAGGGGCGTTCAGGGAATCTCTGCGCGCTGCCCCCGCCCCCAGCGCCGGCTCCGCAGCTCCCATTGGCAGGGAACTGCGGCCAATGCAGACACGGGCAGCGTGCACCACGCAGAGCAGCCTGGCCCTTCCGCCTAGGGGCTGGACATGCCGGCTACCTCGGGGAGCAGAGCAGCGCGGAGCCAGGGCAGGCAGGAATCCTGCCTTAGCCCCGCTGCCCCACCCACCAGGAGCCGCCCGAGATAAGCGCCTCTGGGCCGGAGCCTGCACCCCAACCCCAGCCCAGAGCCACCTCCTGCACCCAAACTCCCTACCAGACCCCGCACCCCAACCCCGTCTCAGCCCTGAGCCCCCTCCCGCACCCAAACTCCCATCCAAAGCCCACACTCCGAACCTCCTGCTGCACCCCAACCCCCTGTCCCATCTCTGCCCCCCCCCACCCCAGCTGGAGCCGCACCCCCTCCCACACTCCAGCCCTGAGCCCATTCCCGCACTCCAAACCCCCAGGAGCCCCACAAAATCTAATAGCCCCGTGCCCACAGGAGAGTTAATCCGGCCCTGCTGATGCACAAACCAATATTAGTCAAGTCTAAGGGGTAAAATTGGCATGGCTCCATTGAGATCAGTGGAGATATGCTGACTCACACCAGCTAAGGATCCTATGATACCACGTGCACTTTTATTCCAGGTTGGGGCCAAACTCTGCACTATGATGTCATGGGAGACTTCCACTGTGAGTCCCATGCACATGTCTTAGGGCAGAATTTAAGCCTTATACTTTAAGTTTTTTAAATCAACAATGAATAGTCTCTAACGATGTGGGACTTACCCTAGACAACACGCTTGGAGTATACAGGCAGAGAAGGGCAACATCTTCAGCTGGTGTAAATCAATGGGGCTACACAACAACTGAGGATCTGGTCCTAACAGTTTTATTTGCTGCCCTACCAAAAGGTATTACTTTCAACCAAAATTAGGCAAACGGTAGGGGGAAAGGCACAGGTTCAGAAAATAGAATGAGTGGCATATTTCTTGCTGTAAAGTGCAACTTTAAAAATAAGTTAAACAGAAGCCCATGTGGTCTGACATTTTTTTTTTTCAGAAAGACCTGAATTGCCAAACACAAAAGGAACACAACGCTGGCTTTTCCCCTCCATCTTCAGCTCTTCGTTAAATTATTTAAAAAAATACAAAGGGCAAACACTGTCATAGTTTAAAAAGCTAATGAGTGATGGTGTGCAGTGTTTCTTTAGAAATAACCATGGGGTTTAATTTTTTTCTGGGCTCAAACTCCATCATGACAAGACGACATTAACAATTTCAGTACATTTTAAGCCCATCCACTTTTGACCTTCAGGTTCAATCTGTTAACCCATTCTGACTTACAACTCACCGCAATCAAAGAGCCCTCGTACGAAAAGGAAGGACAGCCATGAAGTTGTACCTAAAACTAAAGAACCAAACTGAAGCCTACAGTCTTGCAATTCAATTTGTCACTTAAAAGCTCATAGGAGGAATGTGAGCTTCCATGCAGAATGGTTGTAAACCTGTAGCCATAACCCCGTTAACTTTTCACTGTAGTGCTGCTGAAAATGAAGGACATCTGGCAGTAAACTACATATCCACAGCAGGCTCAATTAATAACAATAAAACAACATCTGATCCTAGTCACCAAATTGCAATAAATTCTGTCATTGCCTTTCAGAAATATGGGATTCCCAGAGACAAGCAGAATATCTCACCCCTGAAGGGTAATTATCATCGGTCTTTCCATAAGTACAGAAAACTCAGAAGCTTTATGGGTAACGAGGTCTTTATGGAAGGGAAAATCCGACTGGTTTCACCAGTTATGGATGGGATTCTGTTTACTGAGGATTTTTGAGTTAATTTATGAAGAGAACACAATACTTCACTGAAAATATATTCGAGTAGCTGGTTTGCTGTGACCACTGCTTTTTGTGCTCAGCAGTATCATCTCCTTGTTCCTTTATCCCATCAGTTTGGTGTATCCAGCTGTTGTCTATCATTCTACCCTTAGATTGTGAGACCAGGGATTGTGTTGTAGGTGTATGGTGCCTAACACAATGGCGGCCTGGCCTCTAGGTGCTACTGTCTAGGGTTGCCAACTGTCTAATTGCACAAACCCAAATACCCTTGCCCCACTCCTTCTCTGCCCCTTCCCCATGGCCCCACCCCTTTTACGATGCCCCGCCCCTCGCTCCCTCCAGCCCCTGTCCCTCTATCGCTCGCTCTCCCCCACCCTCACTCACTTTCAACAGGCTGGGGCAGGGGGTTGGGTGCAGAAGGGGGTTCAGGGTGCAGGCTCTAGGAGGGAGTTCGGGTACAAGAAGGGGCTCAGGGCTGGGGTGGGGGGATGGAGTGCGGGAGGGGGCTCAGGGTGCGGGCTCTGGGAGGGAGTTTGGGTGCGGGAGGGGGCCGGGGCAGAGGTTGGGATACGGGAGAGGATTCGGGGTGCAGGCTCTGGGAGGGAGCTTGGGTGCAGGAGGGGGCTGGGGCAGAGGGTTGGTCTACAGGAGGGGGTTCAGGGTGCAGGCTCCGGCCAGGTGCTTACCTCGGGTGGCTCCCGGAAGTGGCGGCATGTCCATCAGCAGCCCCTGGGCTCATGGGCGGCCAGGCAGATCTGCACCCTGCCCCCGCAGCTCCCATTGGCCGCGGCTCCCTGCTCCTGGACAATGGGAGCTGCGGAGTTGGCGCTCTGGGCGGGGGCAGCAAGCAGAGACACCCCCCCCGGCCATGCCTCCTTCTAGGAGCCGCTGCCGGACATTCCGGCAACTTCCGGAAGCAGCGCAGAGCCAGGGCGGGTAGAGAGCCTGCCTTAGACCCACTGTGCTGCCGGACTTTTAGAAGCCTAAAATCTCCCGGATTGGCTTCAGTAGCCTCCAGGAGATTGAGCCCGATTCTGGGAGACTCCCGGCCAAACTGGGAGGGTTGGCGACCCTAGTCATACAATTTTTATTAATTATTATTACGTACTCTACTGTTGGTTGAAATTCTTTAGAAAAAAAATAAGTTGCTCTTTTGAGTTAAAGCTATTTTCATTAAGTGAAATAGAATGGAGCAGTCTGAAGTTCATGCCTATTCCTAATTCTGATCAGTTTAATCACTCAATACATCAAATTTTTTCTTTCGTTTTTCATATCCTCAGTTCAGTTTGCTATGCTGAGCATCATGTACTAAAGAGCTCACTGGTAGAGTCTGCAAATCTGCACATATCTGCTTTATATCCGTGGATATCTGCATCCGTGTTTGCAGATCGGATGAGGATACATATTTTGTATCCGCGCAGCGCTCTACTCACCGGCTTAGCCAGCTTTCGTGAAATAATACTAATATTGAGTCCTTATAGAGAGTATTTAAATCCACAGATCTCAAAGCACTTGACAAAGGAGCTCAGAAATATTATTCACAAGGAAACAGAAGTGCAAAAAAGATTAAGTGATTTGTTCAAGCAGGCCAGTGGCAGAACTGGGAATTGAATCCAGGACTCGAGAGTTTCTGTTCAATCATCTATCCGCTAAAATACAGTGCCTCTCTGCAGAAAATCTCCGCCATTCTCATCAGTAATAGGAGGGCATCGACCTGAAGAGTTGAAGGTTCTGCACAAGTGAAACGTGGATTGTAAAGATGCACTTAAGGACTGTTTCAACTCCATAATGCCAACAACAATTTTTCCATGCAGTATAATGGGAACTGAATCAGGCCCTTGAAACTTCCTCCCTGCACCTAGAAATTCTCTTTTTAGATACAAACCCATGAAATAATCCCTGCTTAACTATATACAAAAATACAAAGATTAGGACTAAGGCAAAAAGCATATGATCCAATTCTCCCCTCAGCTAGGCAATCACAGAGCCAATTAACTGTACAGGAGAGCAAAACGGAGCCATCTTGTGTTTGTTTAGATAAATAAATAAATAAAACCCCGAGGGCAGCATTATCTTTAAGGAAAGAACCTCTCCATTGATATATTTTAAAAGGATGGTATCCCACCCTCCTACCAGTTACGCCTGCTAACACTATCGCTACCTACACCCAAAAACAAGAAGGCTGGTCGACAGCTACATGTCCAACATGATTACATCAAACAACAGACATCCTTAGTAACGCAGGCCGAGTTGCAAGGTATGGTTCAGTAAGCCATTCATATAGTAGAACAAATGTGACTTGGGTTTGAATACTGAGACCCAAGAAACGCAACGGAGGAAGTTTTCCCCAAGGTTTATTTTTTTTAAACAAAGACAGCCGCTTTCATATTGTCATTTTTAAAATTAGAGCATGTCTGTACACTTCTAGTACGGTAACAGAAACCGATTACTTGCATATGGTAGAAAAAGTGGTTGCAAGGAACTAAAACGAGGCTCATATTATTATTATTAGATCTGGAGCAGCACCTAGGAGCCTTAGTCATGGACCAGGACCCCACTGTGTTAGGTGCTGTACAAACACAAAAGAAAAGGCTGTTCCCTGCTCCAAAGAGCTTACAGTCTAACCCAGGGATCGGCAACCTTTGGCACACGACTCGCCAGGGTAAGCACCCTGGCGGGCCGGGCCGCTTTGTTTACCTGCCGCGTCCGCAGGTTTGGCTGATCGCGGCTCCCACTGGCCGCGGTTCGCCGCTCCAGGCCAATGTGGGCGGTGGGAAGCGGCAGCATCCCTCGTCCCGCGCCGCTTCCCACAGCCCCCATTGTCCTGGAGCGGCGAACCACGGCCAGTGGGAGCAGCGATTGGCCGAACCTGCGGACGTGGCAGATAAACAAACCGGCCCGACCCGCCAGGGTGCTTACCCTGGTGATCTGCGTGCCAAAGGTTGCCGATCCCTGGTCTAACTTGTAGTAATCCACACCCTCTACCTATTTACAACTGTTGCATTTAGTCAGCATTAAAACCAGAAATGCACTTGTTTAACTCAGGTGATAGAAACCCCACCTGCAACATGTTACAGGAAATTCTACCTCACCTACTGCTGCTCATGAGAATGCCTAGAACAGAACCCGTAGGGCGCTAAAAGCCTATTGATAAGTGCACTTCCTGAAGAGGTGCAAAATAAACCTCCAATGTGATTCAACTAGCCAATGTCTACGTACAGTTCTTAAGTTGTTGTGTCAGACCTGCAGATTGACATACGATACAATTTACTAAAACCAAAACTTTGAGGAGCTATGACTAGCAATCCAAGCACTAAAATCACAGAATTGAATCAAGATGAGAGGTCTGTGTGGTATTTGCAACCCAAACCTTGGACCATTTTGTCAGAGTTTGATGGCTAGAAGTTAAAATGGAGTAAAAACCAAAGGTCAAACTGACTTGCTTTGTTTCTCTCCACTTGGAGAGCGAAACTAACAAAGCAAATAATATATATAGTGGAAAGTAAATTAGAGTTTTAAAAAAATATTGCTGTTTTAACAATCTACGGTTACATAAATAAGGCAAATGTATTTTTGCTTTGTTAAATTTTATTTTTAAGCCGACTATAAATATAGTAACTATATTCAGCTTGAAAGGGAAGTACAGGGGGGCCTACATCGTCTCCTGTTGGAATAAAGTGTCTTCACCAGATGTGCTGCAGTGGCACAGCTGTATTGGTACAGCTGCGCTGCTGCAGTGCTGTATGTATGGACAGACCCTTAATAAGGAAGTCCTGCTTTGTTCCTGGTCGCTCCTGCTAATCACAATGGGCCGTGAAATGTAACATGTTTTCATTTCGGCAATCCCTTCACCATTTAGGTTGGCATTTCCAGAGGAGTCTGAGGGCGTTTTGCTTCCAGGTATTCAATAAATACATAAATACCACCATCTAGCTCTTCTATAAGGCGCAGTACATCTCAAAGCACTTTACACACAGGATTATTCCTCATTTTACACATAGGGAAACTGAGGCACAGAGTGATGAGGTAACTTGCCCAAGGTCAGCTAGCAGGCTAGTAGCCTGGAACAGAAACCAGATCTCCTGAGTCCCAGCCCAGTGATCTATCCACTAGGTCACACTGCTCAATAAGGGGAGTCTCACTCCCTTATGCGACTTTGAAAATCCCGACCTTAGTTAATGGCATCTTTTTGAAACATGGAGTGACGTGGTAAGTCTCTGTGAGAACTTTCATAAATTGCAATACTTTGATCATAATTAGCATAGACAATTGAAATCAAAATAAGTCTGCCTGCTTCCTAGCACTGTTTAAAATTAATGAAGTAAACGTGTTTGTATTTTTTACTTTTCCATTATATGAATAAAAAAACCAGCACCGGTAAATAGCACAAATAGCACAAATCCCTCCCACAGAAGAGGATCTCTGTACGTATTGTTTCTGTTCATACAATGAAAGCTAAGTTAAACAAGTAATATATATTTTATATATATATATACATATATATATTTTCTGACTTTGAGCCTAACTAGTCTCAGCTCTACCTGGTAATTTCAGGGGGTAATAGGAAGCCAAAGTCTTTACTCAGTTTCCCATGTGGAAGTGGGAACCTGAGCTAAGGCTGTCAGAAAGCCCAGGCCAGTACCCCTATTTAGATGTTAACCCCCCACACCCAAAGCACCATGACTGTGGATGGCTAAGGAGAGCAGCAAGGGGCATCACACCTAGGGAGGACCCAACAGGACATCAAAAGCCTATACCCCTCATCATAGCATGCACCTTGTAGAGGTCTTGTATGTACCATGAATGCAAGAAATTGGGAATGGCAGCTTTTGTTACAACAGCTAAATAAGAGTGATGAATTTTGCTACACTCTAGGATTCTCACTTATGCCTTGATTCTTGTATTGATTGCCCATTACAATACTGAATAGCCATGATTGAAGCAATAATTAAGAAGGCAACTCATAGTTGGCAATTGTTTCTGTATTATTATAAATTATTGGGTTAGCCTGTTTGTAGCATCCATCGCACGCAGAAAAATCCCATGTAACACTGAAATTCTGTCACAGATATTACCGGAAAATTAAAATAAAATCATTCATTTTTCTGTCATAGCACATTAGAGAATTAATTACTGCACAAGAACAATTACCTAGAATGGCAGAGGGACATTTTGACTGGAGCATCAAACAATGAGGACATTCAGATCACAAAATAAAATTCTGCTGAAACCTCGGGCACGTGTTGTGGGTGACGAGCTCTTATTAAACTGTGAAAACCAGCCTACTGCACAGCTTTCATTATAGAGCTTTGGAACTCACAGATGAGTGTTCAACCCAATAAGCTAGACATTAATTGGTTCATTTTTCTCACTGTTTCCACTCAGTTCATATTTGCCCTCCTAAAAGGCTTTATGCAGACGTCAGGAAGCAACGCAACCATGCACAGAAGAGGAAACAGCTCCCATGTCTTCCAACTTGTTTCTAGTCCATCAATTAGGAAGAGAGTTAAAATACAGAGGCAAAGGCACATTGTGGTCAGACAACACATTTCAAGATGCTATGAATACAGAAACGCACACATCTTTAGGAAAGTTAAAAAGTGCTTTTGGCTTCTTAGGCACAGAATAAAACACTCAGAGGCAGATCCTTGGCTGGCATAAATCGGCATTGCTCCACTGACTTCAATTCACACCAGCTGAAGATTTTATCCGCCTTTCCCCATATGTTCAAACACGAAATAAAAAGGGAAGAGAGAAAATTTTGAGACAAAAGATCAAATCAAGGAAGATGCAGCATGTGTGATATTGCATGTCTTCACTGAACAAAGCAACAAAGAGTCCTGTGGCACCTTAAAGACTAACAGTTGTATTGGAGCATAAGCTTTCGTGGGTGAATGCCCACTTGGTCAGACGCATGGGCATTCGTACGCATGCGTCTGACGAAGTGGGCATTCACCCACGAAAGCTTATGCTCCAATACAACTGTTAGTCTTTAAGGTGCCACAGGACTCTTTGTTGCTTTTTACAGATCCACACTAACACGGCTACGCCCCCGATACTGAACAAAGCGTGATTCATAGATGTCTCTATTTCCACTGCCATTTTGAGCAATTATTTTTGGCTTATTTCCACATTTAGTTTGATATTTCAGAAGACGACTGTGGGAGCATTCTAGACAATTTAAGTGACATTATGGTGAATGAAATGGAAAGCATAAAATACTCTTTAAATATCTCACCACAGAAACCTGAGAAATAGAGTGATGGATCTCAAAACTGAGTACTCTCTGTCTACCCAAGGAGATTAGCTCTCTGAACTTCATTCTGAGATTAAATGGGCACTACTGCATGAATGTAAGGCAATTCCTCATATTTCGTAAAAATTGCCAGGCAATCAAAAAGCTTTATTTGGTTTTCATTGTGATTGCAAAATTTAGTGCTTTAAAACAGAAGACTGTCAAAAGGCTTTTCAAGTATGCTATAATTTTAACATAATCAAAGCACCTTTTAGAAGATGAATTCACTTGCTTATAATGACCAAGTGACATAATAATGGAAAACATTCAAAGATTTGGAATGGAAATAAAAGGAAATACACTGAAAACGGAAAGAGTAGCACAGAACTACATGGAACCTAAAAGTATCCTTGTGTGTCCCTCAAAATAATGGACCTCTCAACTGGCTGGACCTGCCATATAGTTATACCATTCTAAATACCATGATAACAAAAAAATATGATTAAAAGAACTGCCGTGAAGGCATATGTCTACAAGTAGAGTATCCTGATGCTCTAACATTATTTAAGGATGTCTGACTTTGGAGGTGGTAGTTTTGAGATTCACAGGAACCACTGCCCAATTGCTGTGTTCCACCCTTTTCAGAAGTACTTAAATAGAGTAAATACCTTAAGTGCAGTACACTGCCAAACTATTTCAACTGAAAGACCTCTGAAGAGTAACAACTTAAAATCAGTTGTTTTCAAGAATCCATTGTGAAATCTACAAGGCAACATATTATATCTGGCTATATACAACATGCTTAAACTGTGGTAGTACAAATAAAAACTACTAGTACTTATTTTATTCTACCTACCTTTCACATCCAAGAACTGAAAGAGTTGAATAAAAGTCTTCCACGGGGATGCTGGGACAATTTTTATAGTGGGGGATGCAGCTGATGGAAACCATGTATTTGGTGTTTGTTATTACTACTTCAAGCCAGGGGGTGTAGCAGCTCCCCCAGCACCCCTAGTTCCAGCATCACTGGTCTTCCATGACCAGTCACTGCTTTCACAGCCATGGATTCTATAATTCTGAACTAAGGAACTGATGGGCAAGGTCCCCTGGGAGAATAACATGAGGGGGAAAGGAGTAGAGGAAAGCTGGCTGTATTTTAAAGAAACCTTATTGAGGTTGCAGGAACAAACCATCCCCATGTGTAGGAAGAAAAGTAAATATGGCAGGCGACCAGCTTGGCTTAACAGTGAAATCCTTGCTCGTCTTAAACACAAAAAAACAGCTTACAAGAAGTGGAAGATTGAACAAATAACCAGGGAGGAGTATAAAAGTATTGCTCAGGCATGCAGGTGTGAAATTAGGAAGGCCAAATCACACTTGGAGTTGCAGCTAGCCGGAGATGTTAGGAGTAACAAGAAGGGTTTCTTTAGGTATGTTAGCAACAAGAAGAAAGTCAAGGAAAGTGTGGGCCCCTTGCTGAATGAGGGAGGGAACCTAGTGACAGAGGATGTGGAGAAAGCTAGTGTACTAAATGCTTTTTTTGCCTCTGTCTTCACAGACAAGGTCAGCTCCCAGACAGCTGCACTCTGCAGCACGGTATGGGGAGGAGGTGACCAGCTCTCTGTGGAGAAAGTAGTAGTTCGGGACTATTTAGGAAAGCTGGACGAGCACAAGTCCATGGGGCCGGATGCGCTGCATCCGAGGGTGCTAAAGGAGTTGGCCGATGAGATTGCGGAGCCATTGGCCATTATCTTTGAAAAATCATGGCGATCGGGGGAGGTCCCGGACGACTGGAAAAAAGCTAATGTAGTGCCCATCTTTAAGAAAGGGAAGAAGGAAGATCCAGGGAACTACAGGCCAGTTAGTCTCACCTCAGTCCCTGGAAAAATCATGGAACAGGTCCTCAAGGAATCAATCCTGAACCACTTAAAGGAGGGGAAAGTGATCAGGAACAGTCAGCATGGATTCACCAAGGGCAAGTCATGCCTGACTAACCTAATTGCCTTCTATGATAAGATAACCGGCTCTGTGGATGAGGGGAAAGCAGTGGATGTGCTATTTCTGGACTTTAGCAAAGCTTTTGATACAGTCTCCCACAGTATTCTTGCCAGCAAGTTAAAGAAGTATGGGCTGGATGAATGGACGGTAAGGTGGATAGAAAACTGGCTAGATGGTCGGGCTCAACGGGTAGTGATCAATGGTTCCTTGTCTAGTTGGCAGCCGGTATCAAGTGGAGTGCCCCAAGGGTCGGTGCTGGGGCCGGTTTTATTCAATATCTTCATTAACGATCTGGAAGATGGTGTGGACTGCACCCTTAGCAAGTTTGCAGATGACACTAAACTGGGAGGAGTGGTTGATACGCTGGAGGGTAGGGATAGGATACAGAGGGACCTAGACAAATTAGAGGATTGGGCCAAAAGAAATATGATGAGGTTCAACAAGGACAAGTGCAGAGTCCTGCATTTAGGACGAAAGAATCCCATGCACTGCTATAGACTAGGGACCGAATGGCTGGGCAGCAGTTCTGCAGAAAAGGACCTAGGGGTTACGGTGGACGAAAAGCTGAATATGAGTCAACAGTGTGCCCTTGTTGCCAAGAAGGCTAATGGCATTTTGGGTTGTATAAGTAGGGGCATTTCCAGCAGATCGAGGGATGTGATCATTCCCCTCTACTCAGCACTGGTGAGGCCTCATTTGGAGTACTGTGTCCAGTTTTGGGCCCCACACTACAAGAAGGATGTGGATAAATTGGAGAGAGTCCAGCGGAGGGCAACAAAAATGATTAGGGGGCTGGAGCACATGACTTACGAGGAGAGGCTGAGGGAACTGGGATTGTTTAGTCTGCAGAAGAGAAGAATGAGGGGCGATTTGATAGCTGCTTTCAACTACCTGAAAGGGGGTTCCAAAGAGGATGGATCTAGACTGTTCTCAGTGATAGAAGATGACAGAACAAGGAGTAATGGTCTCAAGTTGCAGAGGGGGAGGTTTAGGTTGGACATTAGGAAAAACTTTTTCACTAGTAGGGTGGTGAAGAACTGGAATGGGTTACCTAGGGAGGTAGTGGAATCTCCTTCCTTAGAGGTTTTTAAGGTCAGGCTTGACAAAGCCCTGGCTGGGCTGATTTAGTTGGGTTTGGTCCTGCTTTGAGCAGGGGGTTGGACTAGATGACCTCCTGAGGTCCCTTCCAACCCTGAGATTCTATGATTCTATGGTGTAGAATTACAAAAATCTACACGTTTCCCTATTGCAGAATTTGCTACACCATTGTCATTAGAAAAACTGTTCATGATAGGCCTATGTAGCATAATATGGAGTAAAATGTATTTAAATGCACAATTTGAAACTGAAAGCCCATTGAAAAGCAATGAATACTCTCCAGTAATGCCAAATGAAACAGCACAGCTCTGTCAGCCAGCATATGAACCAAACATTTATGCTCAGCTTTTGGCTTTAAGTGAAAATGTGCTCAGGGAACTACAACTCCCAAAATGCTTTGCAGAATATTTAAGTTCAATGGGTCAGAAAGTAGCCAAAGCTGGCCCTCCAGCAGAATATAAAAGAAATGAAGAAACCATCATCATATGGACAACAAGGGTAGGCAAACAAAATAGTAGTAAGCATCTTATTTTCCTAAACGTTTAATTAGATTTGTGTAGTTTTGTTGTAGTTTTGTTTTTTAGTTCACGTCTTATCTCATATGTTCAATAGCAGTTAATTTCAGATCATGGTGCCTCTTATTCTCCAGCAACAATAGAACACTTTCTATAAAATGGAGCTATGTTAAAATGGAGGTATGTATAGTGGGGGAAAAAAAGTGACTGTTTCTCCATTCTCCTTCCAAGACATTCACAATTTAGGGGAGGGAGTACTCTTGTAATTTCATACTGCCCCAAGAACCACAGGTGGTATTGGTGGCCCTCGGCCCCAGAAAGGCAATTGTGCCCATTTATGTCAGATCTTGACCATGCTATGCTCACTCTTGTCTTTGGCACCATTAGTTTAGATTCTCCAACGCACTCACTCCATGTGGGCCAACCTCAAGACCATTCAAAAGCAGAGCGTAGCTTGTATTGCTTGGCAGCATTACTCGCAGGAAGCAATATTGTGCCAGCTCTCCACAGGCACACTGGTTTCCTACCAATTTCCAGCTGCAACTGGAAAGGAGATATAAGCCCTGTATGTGTTAACTCCTGGGGCTGTGAGCTGGTACCTCAGTCTGGGGAGGGCAGATCCATGTTTTGTTTATTAAAAGTGGTGTGATGCTATTAAGCAATACATATGCACCTGGAGACGTGCTAAATGGTCACACTTATAAGTTAAATTATCTACACTGAATTAATGATTTAAGTGGACTATGAAATGGATTCATTCAGGTAAGACGGGAATGGTATGTAAACTGGTGAAAACTACAATACGGAAAGTATTTCTCGTTATCAGTAGTCAGACTATTGCTGATGAAAGAGTTCATTAAAAGCTACTTAATGGCTCTTCTCTCTGGAATCCTCACAAATTTAAGGGTGGGATTATCAAAAGTGAGCAGAATTGGGCTCTCTCTGCTCCCATTGGTACCACTCATACAACTCCCATTGACTTCAACGGGAGTAGAGTTATACCAACACTGGGCGCATTTGAAAATTCCACCCCGAGTTTCAAAGCAGTATTCAGTGGATGTACTTTGGTGGAAACAAAAATGAATGTGCAGTTACCATCAAGATAAAGTCCTCAATTCTGTGCCCGCCTAGTAGGTCAGAGACAGAAATCAATAGCCCTTCCACCCATTCCTGCAAAATGCATTAAAAAAACATAATGGTTACAATAAAAACAAGAGAACCTCTCAGACTCATTTTATTCAGACTTTCTTTCCTGCCTGTGTGCTGCCCAAGCCTTACTCTGAAAAGCAAGACCCTGTTCTCCATGCAAATAAAGTCCATTATGTCAGCACTATTAAACTTAATGGTTTCATAACGTTAGTGAGCATCTGGAACTATTGATATGGTTTCAGTTTATAGACACTTTGGTGTGTTTTCCCCCACACACAAACTGGTGTAGCATTTCAGCCACTGTTTTTTTGGCTTTGATTTAACATTTTATTATAGCTTTATTCCTTGCAAAGTGAGTTTACTGGTACTGAATTTACGCTGGTTTTAATTTTTTTAATATGGTATTTTTAAGGACATCTTCTCATTCGGCCAACAACTTGTCTTATTCTGATACACTGGAATAAAGAAAAGAGTTCACATTAGCCATATATTTAGCTGCTCCTCTCCCCTCTCCCCCCCGCCCCACTCTACTTCTACACAAACCCTGCCTGTGGACAACCTCACTTTTAGTGGGCAAACAAGTGGTATAATGCAGATCCTACAGTATGTTTGCTGACTTGTGTGGCCTCCAGAATAGAACTCAGCTTTATCATTTCAGACTAACATGTTGCTAACAGATATTAGACACCCAGATACCATGGTAATGAGAGAGGGCTAGATTAAATTAGATGGATGATAGATTAAGGGCCAGAATCTCAGCTAGCGGAAATTGCCGGAACTCCACTGAAGTCAATGGAACTATGCTGATTTATGCCAGCTGCGAATGTGGCCCTGAGTCCTTCGCACGGCGTCATGCTTGTTATGTAATACAATTTTAAAAATAAAACGGTCTTCAAGCTCATGTGCACTGCTGAAATCCAAGCAGCCTATATAGAAATAAATGACATTCATAAATTCAGTTTACAGTTCAAATGGCATGACTTTCACCAATGTCATTTCTGGCCAACAATCTCAGCCCCTTAAAACGTTTTAGATTCACGAATGAGATCCAAACCGAACTGAACTAAAAAGGAGCCTTTGTGTTTCCGGAACATTGAAAAGGAACAGCAAAGTTCCATTTTTAAGGATTACCCAGCCTCCACCTCACACAGAATCCGGATTTTTTCGCAATAATGCTGATTGGAAACACTGGTTTATCTAGATTTTGAATGGGTGCTAGTTTGTACCTGCAATAAACAGGCACAAAGCCAAGAGTTCTGCTAGGAGCATCCTGGTTAAAGACTCCTCATGAAAACACACGCAATGCTTTGAAGCGGCCAGCGTAAGTCTTCCTCACTATAGCCCCAACTGAGCAGAGTGACTTGGACAACACACGTGCTTACAGGTGACCACCTGCCGAACTGCATTACTCAACAGGACATCTGCCATACCTTGGCCTGGAAGCTGGTCCTGATTACATCTCCTGGTTCCCCACTATCATCACTACTCTTTGTTATGAGACGAAAGCCATTCCTCCATGTACCATTGAGGCTGTCAAATCTTGCTCCCATTGAAATCAGTGCAAAAACTCCCAGTGACTGAATCGTGGAGAACTGGCCTTAACTCTTCCTAAACAAGTTGGTGCACTGGATGCAGAAGACTTATACATGAGTTAAATCTCATGCAAGTCCTCAAAATACAGCTAAAATGGAACTAAAATGATGCAAGGGGCTTGATGAATTTCACCCAGAATCTTTATATCCTGATAGCAAAAGTGCGCTATATTTGTTTTGCTCAGAGAAAGAAAAGAGGATAAAAATCCATTAAAATGAATCGGTTGTAATAGGGTAAATGAGAACATTACATTTATTTGGCTTGGATATTATATATCAAACCACTTCAAGAACATTTGGTCTATTTTTAAAGATTTTCCACTTAGTCACAGTCAAACCTTAAATTGTCCAGCAGCTTGGTAAGTATAAGTATGTTTATCCAAGCTTGCAACCTGACGTCAGTGTAGCTACACTGATCTATGCCAACGGAGGATCGAATTATGAGTAGCTTCTCTTATGATACCCGAGGGTGTATTTTTTTTTCTCCAGCCAAAATCAAGAAAACAGTTTACCCAAACTTTTACCCTTAAGATGTATAGATTTAAAGGACCGAAGGAATCATGATGAGCATCTAGTCCGACCTGCTGCCTAATGCAGCCCATTGATTTCATGCAGTAATTCCTGCTTTAAGATCATAACCTCTGTTTGAGCTATGGTGTATCTTTCAGAAAGCTACCCAAACTTAGTTTAAACTTTTCAAGTGATGTAGAACCCACCACACCCCTTAGAAAGTTGTGGGAGTTTTGGTTTTATTTTTATCAAATTCAGTTTTGGTTCATGGACAGGTAAGAATTTTTACCTCATTTTATTTTATCCAGAAAGAGTAGTGTTGTGAGAATTCCTTATTTATAAGGGTGACGTGCTTTAAAGCCGACAATCACTTTGTTATTAACTGGAGTGGTTTATTCATCGCTTGCGGGCTGTTACACACACAAGTCATTGTTGCTCATACAAATAACTCCACGTAAGATGTCTCCAAACGCGCCACAAAACGAAGAGAAACAAAATAAGCAACTTCTAACATGGTAACATGTATCGATCAATGGAACAGGTAATGAACTATTAATAAACCTGCCAATTAGCTCCAACTCCACCCAGCTCACTGACAAAACCCATCCCAACAAGCAAAACCCACAGTCAGGAAAATGTCAAAGTAAATGAACGAGAGTCTTTCAATAAGCTCTATATCTGACGAACATGCACCCTCTTGTGAGTAAAGGAGCTTCAGAGCTGAGGATCTTCCACTAAGAATGTCCTCTCTACACCACTATAAACCTCAACCTTAGACAATAAGGCACTGATCCAATGCCCTTTGAAGTCACTGGGAGCAACCTAGAAAAAGGTAAGTGACATCTCCATCACATACATAGTTTGCATTTGTGGTTCTATGAAATTCTGAATGTGTGTCCCCCAACATGGCTAAATTAAAAACAGCTTCACCATTAAAATTATTTATGGTCACAGATTTGTACCGGGACTGTACCATATAATTCAAAATAGCACTGCTGGCAGCATTTCCCCCATCCCCAAAATCAAAGCTGTTAACTACCTAATAAAAATATTCCCTGGTAAAACTGCAGAGTTGTAATCATTGTGAAACTGTTTCCTGCATGTTCTCTGTAGCTATCTTTCCAACACTAATATCTCTTGCCCAATAAAAAACAGGTGTGACAAACCAAAAAGATGTGTGTCTGCATTAAAAATTAACTGCCTGTAAAATTATATTTTTTAAAATTACAGGCTTTTTTTTTTGCACCAGACCTGAAGAGCTCTGTGGAGTTTGAAAGCTTGTCTCTTTTACCAACAGAAGCTGGTCCAATAAAACATATTACCTCACCCACCTTGTGTCTCTCAGTCTTCTTTTTTTTGGCAGGAATATGGCTTTTTATGGCCACACTTCTGGAACTTACAAATGGCTCTAATGATCTGTGACCTATTTGGTGGAATATATGCATCTGGGTATACAAATGAATAATACAAACATCGTGAAGTAATTGTAAACTGTTCCAGAGCAAAATCATGATGAAAAGTTCAGCATCAAGTGACCCTACTCAGTAACTATTGCTTTTATGCTCTCCAGCTTATAAAGAGAACCAATTTATGGTCATTTCAAAAGTGATCATATGGCCTGACCATTTGAATACCAGCTGAGCTGCGGACCCTGGAACATTAGATTTTTCAACAGGGTGCCCAGACTCAATGGTGGTATCAAATGCTGCTAGATTAAACAGTAAGGAGAAACAAAAGCAGTGAGCAAAAGGCAAAGTCCTTTTCCTGGATGTTTTTATTCATTTTAAATCATAAACAAATCATTGACTTCCATAGCTTTCCTTTTCAGGGTTTGAAGGATCCCACAATTGTGACACACCAGAAGTCCTGTTTTTGTAGCATGGATAAATAATTTTCATGGCAGTCTTGACTACTCTCTCTATGTATAAACTGCCACCAGCTGCAGTAGAAGGCATGGGGCCCTTAGGTCCTTATCAAATTGCGATGACTTGATGGACTGGGAAGAGATTCATATGTATGTGTTAGTTTTCTCTTCCCCTTACCAAACACTTGCTTGTAAGACACTGGCTGGGCCTTAACTCAAATCCAAGATCTGAATGCACTTACACGTTAGGGAAATTTAGATCTAGAGCTATACTTTACGGTTTGAGGCCACCACTAGCAAAAAACGATACAATGGCAAGCTTCCCTTGTAATTCCTAGATTCTTTTCCAAAGGTGAAATTTCACTTTGCTGTGACTTCGCAGAAAAAAATATGGTAAATCTGGAAAGTTTTTCAAAACTGGTAAATGTATAAAATGTCAGGATTCCACCATTTTGATGACAAACATGTTGTATAAGAAACCACATGGAAAACAATCTTCATGCCACTTACTTTCTCCTGGTTCTAACTTGTACTTCTGGAAAACCATAGTTCCATTATATCTTCTATGTACCTACCCATCTATCATAGGTATTTATTTGCCTCCCCACCATCATTGTAAATGAGCATCTGACAATGTGCTTATCCTGACAACACCTCTGTGGGATAGAGAAGAGCTATTACTCCTACTTTACAGATGGGGAACTGTGGCATAGACTATGTGACTTGTCCAAGGTCACACAAGTTTATAGCAGAGCAGGGAATCTAGCCTGGATCTCTCAAATCCCAGACTGGCTCCCTAATCACTGGATCAACCTTCCCCTCTAGGTAGAGAAGACAGACAGGAGCAGTAGCCAAAAGCCAGTCTACAGTTAGTTACACAACATCTTGCAGCATCTTCTCCATCACATTTTGCCCAAAAAGAAACATTAAAAGGAAAATACCATGATGAGCAAATTAAGTGCCCTGATTTCAAAACAATGTAAAAGTCCACTCCCACACCCAGTAAATTTAATGGAAAGACTTTGAAGTCTTTCCATTTACTTAATTGAGAATTGGGTCAGGCCATGAATGAACACTGCTTCATTATTCACTGGTTTATCAAAAACTCCTCATTCATTCATGCCACTGGCTCAGCGTGATGTGGCAGCATGTGACTGGCTGTATGAGGTCAGGTGCTTAGCAATGCTGATGTCAGGTAGGTAGGTTAGGGTATGCTTCTTCGTACTCAAATACATTGCAGTCTTTACATGATGTTGTAAGTTGACTATGCACAATCCCTAATCTGTCAGTTTTGCTTTTTCGCTTCCAGATAAACACTAGACTTCACCCACTGTGGGAAAGGATACTGGTATCCTCCATTAGAAAATGCCAACTCAGTAAGGATTCTTTAGTGAGTTAGTACCATCAGATCTAAAACAGTAGAAAACGCTTGGACATGATTTTAATGAGTTCCACATTTTATACTTAAAGCAGTCATCTTGCATGTCCATACAGTACTCAACGATATGAATGAACCTATATATATATAATTATATGCACACACAGATAAATATTGTCTGGGAAAAAATATTAGGAAGAAACAATGAAGCATTTTGGCTCATCTTCCAATTTATTGAAGGCAGGCAAACTATATTTTTGAGATAAGTTCCAGGGCAAATGGCAAGAAATGCGGCCTATTCATAATTTCTGGGTTTCTTTTTAGAGAAAGCTCACACTTCTTTCTTCTCAGAAACAGATAAGCATTTGAACATAATGGCCATGAAAATGATGTGGCCAGAAGCATACACGCTGCCAAGAACTTGATATTATGTTATCGAAGCACCTCTAAGTCCCTAAGACAGACAAATGGCACTTACAAGCATCACTGGTTTTATTTCATTTTATTTCTGACTAGCATTTTTTTATTTCATACTGCATTCATTGAAAAACTTCTTTGCAGTCTCAACACGAGCTTAGTTTCAACACAGAGCTGCCTTCTGATGTTATGCACAACAATGAAAGTCAGGTTTCCAAAGTCTCATATATAGTCAACGAAAAGGACATATTTTCCCATATTTATCCCCCCCCAGGAAATCTCCAATAAAGGCTGCACTCAAATAATTACATAGTGATTTTCATCCATATATCTCAATGAGCGTTAAAAACGACAAGTATCATCTTCATTTTACAGCGGGAGACAATAAGTCAGAGAAAGATGAAGTCTCAGTATTATTTGTATTACAGTGATACGTGAAGATCCCAACTGAGACCAGGCCCCATTGTATTAGATGCACTACATAACGCATTGCGTCGACTGTCCTGCCCCAAAGAGTCTAAGGCCCCATCCTGTAACTGACAATGAGGATGGAGCCCCTGAGCCACTGACTTCACCGGGGCTCGGCATGAAGACAGGATCTGCATGAAGCACTGGGAGCCTTAGAATAGACTCTTTGGATGGAGTAAGGATGGTCTTTTACTGTGCGTATGTACAGTGCTTAGCACAATGGAGACCTGATCTTAGTTGAGGCCTAAATAGGCAAGGCTGGAAGTTGTTATTTCTCATTTTTTTACACGGGCAACTGAGGGACAGAGCAATTAAATGACTTGCTTAAAGTCACAAAGGAAGTCAGCAGCAGAGTCATGAACTGAACCCAGATCTCTTGAGACTCATACCAGTACCCTACACACCAGATATTCCTTCCTCTCAAAATGACTTGTCCACGCCAGTGGGAGAGCTGGGAACACAATACAACTCTCCCCACTGTTGCCAGGACCAGAGGATAGGACAAAGAGTAATGGTTAACGCCTTCCTTAACCATATGCCTCCCGTCTCCACCCTACCACCTTAGGATCTTTGGGAGGGACTGCAGATCTGTACCACTCAGCAATTAAAAGATCCAGGAGGTGTCTGTCCTGTAGCTATTTTCTATTCCTAAATTGCAGTGGCCATTGTTAGCAGGGGTCAGATGCAGCACATTGCGAAAGATAGACCCATTATTTAATATCGGGAAGTATTTAGGCTGCTGACAGCCCATTAAACCTATTATGATACAGTATGTCGGCACTCAATTACCAAGATTCAGAACTCACAGTCAGCCTGTCACAGTACCTACAAGTTCACAAGCAGAGCAGAGCAAACCTTTCTTAATGTAACCCCACGCTGGTGAGGTTTGGAAGATGGGAACTTTTCTAGTTCTTGTGTTGCGTTAAAAAGGGGGTTGGGCAGTCCATATGTCCCCCACAGACAATAGCAGAGCCTGGGATGAGGGATGCAAGCCTACCTTGGCTAAAAAACTAGAACTTATCTAGTGCTTTTCGTCAGTAGCTCTCAAAGCACTTCACACCGGAACTCAGTATCGTTATCCCCCTATTATTTTATAGATGGGGGAACTGAGGCACAAAGAGGTGCACTGAATTGCCCAATATCACCCAGTATGCCAGTGGAAGAGCTAGGAACAGTACCCAGGGATCCTGAGTCTAAGGGTCTATCCACTAGGCCACATTGCCTATACGGAGGGAGGACACTAATGTTTCAGGACACCAGCATCTGGTCAAGTTGTTGATTTAATAAAGAAACTCATCAGGTTCACACAGCTTTGCTTTGTGTTTTCGGGTCCATACAAGCAAATATCGAAGCATAAAGACAGAGCTGTCAAAACTCAGCTAACCAAACTGATACTGTTCACTGAAACCCATCATAAATTAAATGGACAGTTTTCAAATGGTCCTTATCACAAATGCCTTGACATTATATATTTGAGCTCCCTCCTCAGAATAAAGCCAAAAGAAATTGATGGGGAAGGGCAATTGCATTTTACACACACACACACACACACNCACACACACACACACACACACACACACACACACACACACACACACACACACACACACACACACACACACACATTCCTAGATGGGTGCTCTGTAGTTGGTGGTATGTTAGCACAATGACAAAACAGCATGTGGAAGTGAAAACTCTATTTGGGGATAGAAATCCCTCTAGCCACAATCTTCCTGTATGTTTTGCTAGTTATTTAGGTGACTGGATAAGCAACAAAACAAACAAACAAACAAGAAAGCAAACTAATAGAATGTAAATGTAAAAAATAAAATCAAAATGAAAACCACACATCCTCCCCGAAAGAGAGATTTTATTCACAAAGGGAGAAATACCACAGACACCATGAAATCCTCTAGGCACTTTGCTATTGTTATCAATTTTGTGGGGAAGGAGCTCAGATACTATGGTGCTCTTAAGATTAATTTGAATGTGTACTTGTAAGCATAGGCATAGTTTGACCTTCTATATCAGGGGTCGGCAACCTTTCAGAAGTGGTGTGCCGAGTCTCCATTTACTCACCCTAATTTAAGGTTTCGTGTGCCATNAGTGGTTCTCAACCAGGGGCATGTATAACAGGGTTTAAAAGAGAACTAGATCAATTCATGGAGGTTAAGTCCATTAATGGCTATTAGCCAGGATGGGTAAGGAATGGTGACCCTAAGCCTCTGTTTGTCAGAGAGAGATGGCAGGAGAGAGATCACTTGATCATTACCTGTTAGGTTCACTCCCTCTGGGGCACCTAGCATTGGGCACTGTCGGTAGACAGGATACTGGGCTGGATGGACCTTTGGTCTGACCCGGTACAGCCGTTCTTATGTTCTTAAAAGGTCTTCTAGGGGCTACATCAACTCATCTAGATATTTGCCTAGTTTTACACCAGGCTACATAAAAAGCACTAGCGACGTCAGTACAAACTAAAATTTCATACCGACAATGAATTGTTTATACTGCTCTATATACTATANAGCTCCTCTATCATCTCAATGGCTGGCTTTACTCCTATCACTCCTCCTGCCAAAAAAGTTGACCTAGGAGTATTACAGGGTGCAGATAAAGCTGAAGATACCAACATCAACACCATCTGGTGTAAAAGTGTTGTTCTGACCCAAAAAGATAAGTTGGGGGTCTTTTTTTTTTTAAAAAAAACCCTCTCCTTATTTCAGTAAACTCGTGCTATTGTGGAAATTCTTCCCACTTGAAATACTGTAAATGTTAGTAAAGCAAATTGCTGAAGCTTGTTGTTTCTTTTAAGGAGAGGGATAGAGCAAATCTGATGCAGCGGTAGAAGGAAAAAGTATTAGGGAACAGTTACCATAAAACCTCATTATGAAAGCACCCATGAGAGCCATCAGTTTTGAGTGTTAGTGTATAAAGAGTTTTTGTTATAATGGTGATGTCTGGAACATGGCTTAGTGCACTTTTTAACTTCCCAAAGAATGTTACAACAGGCAGCTATTTAAGAAGGGCAAATCATACGGCTGCTAAAGGAGCAGGGTGGCAGATAATTCACCAGGAGTTAGCTACTGCTAAATATTTTACTTAGAAAACCCCACTGAGATAATGACATGCCATTTACCAGTTTTCCCTTCAAGATGATATAAGCTAGAGCAGTGGTTCTCAACCAGGGGCATGTATAACAGGGTTTAAAAGAGAACTAGATCAACTCATGGAGGTTAAGTCCATTAATGGCTATTAGCCAGGATGGGTAAGGAATGGTGACCCTAAGCCTCTGTTTGTCAGAGAGAGATGGCAGGAGAGAGATCACTTGATCATTACCTGTTAGGTTCACTCCCTCTGGGGCACCTGGCATTGGGCACTGTCGGTAGACAGGATACTGGGCTGGATGGACCTTTGGTCTGACCCGGTACAGCCGTTCTTATGTTCTTAAAAGGTCTTCTAGGGGCTACATCAACTCATCTAGATATTTGCCTAGTTTTACACCAGGCTACATAAAAAACACTAGCGAAGTCAGTACAAACTAAAATTTCATACCGACAATGAATTGTTTATACTGCTCTATATACTAATCACTGAAATATAAGTACAATGTTTATATTCCAATTGATTTATTTTATAATTATATGGTAAAAATGAGAAAATAAGCAACTTTTCAGTAACAGTGAGCTGTGACACTTTTGTAATTTTATATAGGATTTTGTAAGCAAGTAGTTTTTAAGTGAGGTGCAACTTGGGATACGCAAGACAAATCAGCCTCCTGAAAGGGGGACAGTAGTCTGGAAAGGTTGACAGCCACCAAGCGAGGGTATCTTCTTTCAGGGGAAAAAGGACCTTTCATTAATAAAAGTCCTTCAATTTAAAGATCTCCCCACAGTGACATTTACAGCTGAAGATGCAAGGATCTCTCTACACATAACATCCAAGACAACATCAGAATCTTCCCTTTCTGAAACATTTAAGGCCCATGTATGTTAGGCGCAGCTAGCAGCAATGCCTAAAGTAAAGGGTCCTGAACACTTTCCATTACGAGCCCCTGCTTCCAGTCACTTATAAAACTTGGCCAAACTAACCACTGTGGCTGAAATCCTCCATGCTTTTTCTCTGCCTCAAGCTTCATTTATTTAGTTATTCTGAGCTAAGTGAAAACAGTCTAGCCATTTCCAAGAATCTGGTTAGGGAACATTGATAGTATTGCCAATGTTAAAAAAAAATTCTAAGCATTTCATTGAAGAACTTAAACACCTCTATTATTTGAGGTAGGGACTAGCTATTTTGCAAAGGTATAGGGATATTTTGCAAAGCCCCACAGTCCTATCCCTTTCTTAAAAGGCAGGCAAATACCATTCCCCCGATTGGGGTCACCTCTGAGATCCTGCAGAAATGCAAATAGAACCCTGTCTTTGATACGACAGACCTCAGCCTCATATTCTTATCCACACTCCCTTTTGGAACAAATACACATGTTTAGTGGATTACTCATAGAAAGGATTGATATGGGGAGTTGTTTTGTTTAAAAAACAAACCAACCAACCTTAGGGACATTACATACAACAAATTAAAATGAAGCCGTGGTTGCAGATTCAAGCACTCATAAGTTAGAAAATGACAGAATTCAGGTTGCTCATGCAACTTTAATTTGTCCCCGTTGTGCATATACGCATTACGATACCATCCTTACATGGCCACATACTATTTGTTTTACAAGCCTCATCTTATGTAGTGTGCAAGATAGAAAACAAAAGAGGCATAGGAGAAAGGTGTTCTCTTGTGTTTAAGGCACTAGACTGGGTATCCAGAAGAGCTGGATTCGAACCCTGCTCTGATAGAGCCTTCCTATGTGACGATGGGCAAGCCTATCCTAATGGATACGTGCAAGGGAGGTTGAAGAGGCAACCTTATGCATGGCATTTCCTAACTTTGGTGCACAACACTCTGGATCCTTAACGTTCTCTCGGCAGTCCTATGTATGTATATATACATACACATATATATAGCCTATGTCCCAAGCAATGTTTTACACACTCTCTCTCTCTCTCTCTCTCTCTAATTGGAATATTCAAAAATTACTTACAACAGAAGAAAATTTACTTCAACTTTGAGGCAGTACTCATTTTAGCAAACATACCGTTGAAAACAGACACTATCCATTAACTTTAACTTCTATGATGATAGATGAGATAACTGGCTCTGTTGATGAGGGGAAAGCAGTGGACGTGTTATTTCTTGACTTTAGCAAAGCTTTTGATACGGTCTCCCACAGTATTCTTGACAGCAAGTTAAAGAAATATTGATTGGATAAATGGACTATAAGGTAGATAGAAAGCTGGCTAGATCATCAGGCTCAACGGGTAGTGATCAATGGCTCCATGTCTAGTTGGCAGCCGGTATCAAGAGGAGTGCCCCAAGGGTTGGTCCTGGGGCCGGTTTCGTTCAATATCTTTATTAACAATCTGGAGGATGGGGTGGACTGCACCCTCAGCAAATTTGCAGATGACACTAAACTGGGAGTATGCGTCTGACGAAGTGGGTATTCACCCACGAAAGCTTATGCTCCAATACATCTGTTAGTCTATAAGGTGCCACAGGACTCTTCATTGCTTTAAATGGGGAGGAGTGGTAGATACGCTGGAGGGTAGGGATAAGATACAGAGGGACCTAGACAAATTAGAGGATTGGGTCAAAAGAAATCTGATGAGATTCAACAAGGACAAGTGCAGAGTCCTGCACTTAGGAAGGAAGAATGAATCCCATGCACTGCTACAGATTAGGGACCAAGTGGCTAGGCAGCAGTTCTGCAGAAAAGGACCTAGGGGTTATGGTGGACAAGAAGCTGGATATAAGTCAACAGTGTACCCTTGTTGCCAAGAAGGCTAACGGCATTTTGGGCTGTATAAGTATGAGCATTGCCAGCAGATTGAGGGATGCGATCATTTCCCTCTATTCGGCATTGGTGAGGCTTCACCTGGAGTACTGTGTCCAGTTTTGGGCCCCACACTACAAGAAGGATGTGGAAAAATTGGAAAGAGTCCAGCGGAGGGCAACAAAAATGATTAGGAGGCTGGAGCACATGATTTATGAGGAGAGGCTGAGGGAATTGGGATTATTTAGTCTGCAGAAGAAAAAAATGAGTGGGGATTTGATAGCTGCTTTCAACTACCTGAAAGGGGGTTCCAAAGAGGATGGATCTAGACTGTTCTCAGTGGTACCAGATGACAGAACAAGGAGTAAAGGTCTCAAGTTGCAGTGGGGGAGGCTTAGGTTGGATATTAGGAAAAACTTTTTCACTAGGAGGGTGGTGAAGCACTGGAATGGGTTACCTAGGAAGGTGGTGCAATCTCCTTCCTTAGAGGTTTTTAAGGTCAGGCTTGACAAAGCCCTGGCTGGGATGATTTTGTTGGGGATTAGGCCCTGATTTGAGCAGGGGGTTGGACTCCTGAGGTCCCTTCCAACCCTGATATTCTATGATTGTATGATAAAAGGTTTGATTTAGATTTGTGAAGGAATATTCCAGATGAAAGAACTGAAGTCATAACAAAGGGGAACTGGACCAATTGTTCAGTACCCTAATGGTTTAAGATGGCATTTTCAACAGCCCTGGAAATGTTGTTGTAAATCTGTTCTCAGTGAAGTCGAAGCTAAAAGTTCCCATTGACTTTAACAGGAGCAAATGCAGGCCTACACTGAGCAATTTCAAAAAAGCAACCCTGAGAGTCCGTTGGTCCTTCTTAGGACTCCAAATCAGTCAGCCATTGTTTTTAAATGGGGTCCTGTGACATTCCTTCATTTCAGTTATGCTGATACAGCTCTTCAAAGAAGAGGGAGAAGAAACCAACTTGCAATGGCCCCATTTCCCTCAAAATGTTGAAGCGGCAACTAACGAGAGGCATTGACTGGAAACATCTATCAGTAGGGGAGTGTGCGGTTAATTGGTTATGTGATAACAAGCAGCTGCTACTGCAAAGTGTGAGAGTGCGAGCAGAGCGATTTGAAAGCCAGGAGGTGTCCTTTGGCCTGGATTGTATTGAAGAATATATATATATATGGAGATATACCTATCTCATAGAGCTGGAAGGGACCCCGAAGGGTCATCGAGTCCAGCCCCCTGCCTTCACTAGCAGGACCAATTTTGCTCCAGATCCCTAAGTGGCCCCTTCAAGGATTGAACTCACAACCCTGGGTTTAGCAGGCCAATGCTCAAACCACTGAGCTATCCCTCCCGCCCCATAAAGAACCATAAACAAGTAGAAAGATGAATAAAGAGACATCACTAAAGCTTACTCACCAAGACCTTTTAAAGAAGTCAGAATACCCTTAGACTTTGCAGACATCAAAGACTGCTGAACTAATAAAACTACAATACATATGACATTATTAGAGAGATAAATGGGGGGGAGGAAAATCTGATAAAGGCACTACCAATCAAATAATTACCAGATAGTCTGAAGATAAAATGGAATTACAAGTTTTGTGCCATGCCACAGTAATAAAAAGAAAATATAAAACTTCAAAGTAATTAGAACGGTACGCTCAAGTTTCATGTTCAATTACCCAGATATATTTAAATCATGAACTCTTTCTAATTGGGTAACTAATTGGCTTAAGGGACAGGTAACAGAGCTTCTATCATTTCTCAATTGTTCAATTTCAGACCAGGTTGTGGTTTGGTGGGCTCAGTCCAGCTTGTCAATTGTTTTGGTGAGCTCAGTTTAGTTCCCTGGGGCATTTGGCCCTATCAAAAAAACCACCTCTACAGTGGGCATTTTGGGGTATCTTTGTTGGCAGTCCGAGAAGAGAAGAAAAGGTTTTAATGAACACAGAGTCTGAACTGTCTTGTCAACTGTAAAGGTGAGACACTCCTAATCAGAGGTCAAAACACACTGACCTTATATTCACTAGGAAAAAAGGTGTGGTTTTAACACGTGTCAACATCCTAGTGTAAGAAAAGACAAATTGTAGTTTTTACACATGTAACTGATCATGATTTACCCTGTAGGGTTTACCTAGAACAGCTAACATGTTAAAACTACAACTTGCCTTGTCTACACGAGGATTTCAACATGTGTTAACATGCATTAGCTACCGTGTTAGAACACCCTTTCCCTTAGTACAGACATGGCCACGGATGGCAGCATTGGCAGAAGCTTACATTGCAGCTACCCATGTCATACCTATTCCGTGGACACCATATTGCACATTTCACAAACACTGGATTCAACTGGACCAAAATGTAAAGGAAAAAGGATACGCTCTTTTTCAGCCATTGTTGGCCAGGTTTACCAAGAGTTTACATTCTGGTGCAGTATTATTAGCACACCATCAACGTTGTGACAGACTTTTAATCAATATGTAGTACTGCAATGCTGACAAAAACTGCATTATCATTCGTACCATATACAGCTCACCATGCATTGAGATTAATACAACAGATTAGCACCAGAAAATGTCCTGAACGCCAACAGTTTGTAAAGGGACCAAAGGCTCCTGATAAGACTCATTATATATATGAGAGAGAGAGAGAGAGAGAGAGAGAGAGAGAGAGAGAGAGAGAGAGAGAGAGAGAGAGATTGTAATTGGCAATAAACTGTGACATCAGCTTTTAAAGTCTTGATTTGGGGCTTTTCCCCATCTTACGTTTAAACAGTTATAGACAATGCTGTTGCACTAATAAAACCCCACAAAAGATTTAATAAAATTCAGAGACTTAAGATATCACTGGGATGTGAATATAAAACTTTTCATTTGGAGAGGAAAATAAGAAAATAGTTGATGGTGCTTACAACATACAGGGTACCGACAGTGGTGTAATTTCCTGTCTGAGCAGAGAAAGGAACAACCTAATTTCTCAATTTAAGGTAGGATATAAAAAGGAACATTCTGNTCTGTCTGTGTCTGTGTGGCATATCTTCAGTACACATTTACAATTTTTTTGTAAGGTATACATAGATATTATAGAAGGTCTTCTGCTTTATTGTATACAGGTAACATTTTGTAAGGGAAACACTGACACCTACTCTCACCCAATTTGGAGTTAAAAAAAGAAGGAAGAAATCGTAAGCATTCCAATAGAATTCAAAAAATGTCAGTTCCAATTCCCCATTAATTATAGGTGGAACTGGTAGTGGTGACTATAGTTGCATAAGAATGGCGATACTAGGCCCGACTAATGGTCCTTCTAGCCTGTCTTCCAAAAGTGGACGGTGCCAGATGCTTCAGAGGGAATGAACACAACGGGGCAACTATCTTGTGATGCTGTCATCCAGTCCCAGCATCTGGTAGTCAGAGCCATAGGGACATCCAGAACATGGGTTAAAGTTGCCTTAATTAAGATATAATTCAGAGTAATTATTATACTGTGACTTTTAAATGGACTAAGGAAATGATATTCTACATAATTAGATCAGAATTTCCAGCTTTGGTCCTGTGAGACTTCCTATGGAAAAGAACGGGAGCTATTTTTGAAAATCCTGGCCCAGTTGTGGATGCTGACTTCTTCTGAAAAAACTGGCCCTAGATGATCTAAGAGAGGCAGGTTTTCATTTTTCCTTTGGGCCAATTAATCTCACAGCCAGTTCCCTATTGGATCCTATTTCAGAACTGGTGGGAAGGGTGTGGTTTTGAATCACGCTGGAAGAAGAGAGATTATGGAATCTTGGGTTGATTTCTCCCATTCGCCCCTTTTCCCAGGACAGTCCCTGAATCGCAGAATGAGCGAACACTAAACAAACCCATTTGTGTATTACTTATAATATCTATGTATACTTTACTGAAAAGTTTATATACGTGGGCCTGATAAAAGCCACAGGGTCAGCCCAGTGTGAGCTGTATGCCACTAAATTATGTATATACATTCTCACAATTTCCAGTATTGAAATGAGAGACGAATACTAGGTTGACAATGTATATGTCAATAATCAGAATAGCAGCAAAGAATCCTGTGGCACCTTATAGACTAACAGAGGTTTTGCAGCATGAGCTTTCGTGGGTGAATACCCACTTCTTCGGATCCGAAGAAGTGGGTATTCACCCACGAAAGCTCATGCTGCAAAACCTCTGTTAGTCTATAAGGTGCCACAGGATTCTTTGCTGCTATTCTGATTATTGACATATACATTGTCAACCTAGTATTCGTCTCTCATTTCAATACTGGAAATTGTGAGAATGTATATACATAATTTAGTGGCATACAGCTCACACTGGGCTGACCCTGTGGCTTTTATCAGGCCCACGTATATAAACTTTTCAGTAAAGTATACATAGATATTATAAGTAATACACAAATGGGTTTGTTTAGTGTTCGCTCATTCTGCGATTCAGGGACTGTCCTGGGAAAAGGGGCGAATGGGAGAAATCAACCCAAGATTCCATAATCTCTCTTCTTCCAGCGTGATTCAAAACCACACCCTTCCCACCAGTTCTGAAATAGGATCCAATAGGGAACTGGCTGTGAGATTAATTGGCCCAAAGGAAAAATGAAAACCTGCCTCTCTTAGATCATCTAGGGCCAGTTTTTTCAGAAGAAGTCAGCATCCACAACTGGGCCAGGATTTTCAAAAATAGCTCCCGTTCTTTTCCATAGGAAGTCTCACAGGACCAAAGCTGGAAATTCTGATCTAATTATGTAGAATATCATTTCCTTAGTCCATTTAAAAGTCACAGTATAATAATTACTCTGAATTATATCTTAATTAAGGCAACTTTAACCCATGTTCTGGATGTCCCTATGGCTCTGACTACCAGATGCTGGGACTGGATGACAGCATCACAAGATAGTTGCCCCGTTGTGTTCATTCCCTCTGAAGCATCTGGCACCGTCCACTTTTGGAAGACAGGCTAGAAGGACCATTAGTCGGGCCTAGTATCGCCATTCTTATGCAACTATAGTCACCACTACCAGTTCCACCTATAATTAATGGGGAATTGGAACTGACATTTTTTGAATTCTATTGGAATGCTTACGATTTCTTCCTTCTTTTTTTAACTCCAAATTGGGTGAGAGTAGGTGTCAGTGTTTCCCTTACAAAATGTTACCTGTATACAATAAAGCAGAAGACCTTCTATAATATCTATGTATACCTTACAAAAAAATTGTAAATGTGTACTGAAGATATGCCACACAGACACAGACAGATCCAGGCTCAAATGAAGCAAAATAGGTCAAATGTGGTTGTTGGGTTGTTGTTTTTTTAAATCTTCATTTTACTCCTCCATGTTCTGTATTCCAGGAAGAAGAAATCAAAGACACATATTTAAGAGAGGAAAAAGGACATGCGATCTTTTCTATTTGGCCCACCAATCTGACAGTCTGATGAAATTCTAATAGATATTAACATCAGGGGCGGGGGGGAGGGGGGAAGAAAAATCTTGCTTATATATGCAGAAGAGCAACAACAGCTCAGGATTAGCTGCCGACAGACCATGCAGGATTAACACAGTGAACCAGCCATCATGCTTACTAGAATATTCAAGAGCAAAATATTCAGAGGATTCCAGGATGAGATTTAGTGAAATTTGACTGAAAACGGCATCATATTTTGAACATGTTTTCTTGAACACAGCAGCATCCAATAGAACTCAGCAAAAAAGACTTAAGATGCATTATTTTCTGGAGCGTGTATGCATAATTATTTTCCAGATGCAATGGTCTTGGAGTGGATGGAAGCCTGTCAAAAAGACATCAGCGCATGAGCTTTAAAGTGAGAAGCAAGAGCCTTACCTATAGTATTTGAAGTTTTAAATGACTGAAATCCAACGTAAGCTTTATTACTGTCAGATGTGGAGTCAAGAGCCCTACACCATTTAATCAGCTTGTGTTGGTGAATTAATGGTTTGCATTGTTGCTTCTTCCTTCCAAGACACTTCAAATGCTATGATTGTTTTGCTCTTGCCAGAGGTTGTCAGTAATGGTGAGAGCGACATGCGAAGACTCAAATTATGAATCTGATTACCAACATAAGCAGAACACATTAAAAAGGAATAAATGTGAATCTACAGAGTCAGCATTTTTTTTTTCATGGGCACGAGTACTGTACAACTATTTAGTGGAAATATGCACGTGGCTGGTAGGAGAGAAATATGTACCCTACTGTTTGAGTTAGGTTTTGACTTATTCATGTTAGTGAATAGTTATTCACACGAGTAGTCTACTTGAAGTCACATGAGTGCACCAGCATGAATAAGGGGTTCGCAGTCCGAGCCTTTATTAACATAACTATAATAGTGAAGACAGCAGTAGAGGAAACTAGTCCGGAGATTAGTCTAGATTCTGGATGTTGCCAGTTACTACTCTTCAACTGTAGGGTATAAAATAGAGGATATGACAACATGCAGATAAAGCTGTTCTCTGAATATGCGCCCTTAAAACGGATGCAAATCAACTCAATGTTAAACTGAGCTCCATGTGTTTGCTGAATTTATGCAGAATGTGTGTGTAACAAGGGTTTATTAATCTCTTGAGAAGCTGCTGCTTTAGACTGGGATCCTTTTTGGTGTTACATATATAACTGAACTTGCAAATGACTCCCGTTTTAGTCACACAAACTGATACTCAAGTAGCTAACCCTTGGCAGAACAATAAATAAATAGTAACCGATGACATGACATGGGTGGGAGTGGGATGATGTTCTGTAACCCAATCCACTTCATTTTGCTTCTGCATCAGTTGGTTGAAAATAACCTAGACAGGTAGGAATAACCTAAAGTAGCTACTAACCAATGGCTGGCTTCTCAGCAGCCTGTGTGAAATGAATCTGTGGTCTCAGCCAGCCTCCTATTAGGCATGGACACTTGTCCACATGACTGAAGAGCCATGAATCCTAAATCCTCTCTCTCTCTCACACACACCACGGCTGAATCATCCATTTATCCACAGGGCAGGGACAGAAGAAAGGGCAGCTGTATCTGCCCCTGACCATGCCTTTACCAGTCCTGTGGGCAAACAGAGCACTTCACTCCCCACCACTACTTACACATGAATACAAAAAAAACCAACAGGAGCCTAACCTGCAAATTCCACTGGGCCTCAAATCCCGAGAAGAAATACAAAACCTTCAGCATCTAACAATTAAGTTTGTCACCAGCTAGATTAGTTCTAAAAGCAAATATTCCATTTTCCCTGAAAGAAGTAGTGTGTCATTTTATGAATAAGGAACAAAGACCCTTTCACTGTGCCGATAAATATGGTATCCCCTGTCACAAACAGGACTGGAACCTGACAGAAATCAGAATAAAATGGGGGTGTTTTAATGGATCTCCCTTTAAACAAAATATAATGCAACAATTATTTGGCACACTTTGTTTTTCTGTTGATGTCCTCAGGTATTATGCTAGCTGACATGTCTGTAATTACTTAGAGATGCTATTTTGCTATTTGGTTTCTGGTGGAGTAAAGAAAAATACCTTGAAACAGGATATTTAGCTAATGCGGAGTAACAGGAAACAAACAGGCACAGAAAGAGCTGTCATTTAATAAGACCCTTATAGGTCTTGTTTAGTCCAGACTGCAGAGTTATATCAGTTCATTCATAAGTGATGCATTCCTGGGAGAGGCTAAACTATGCCCCTTTTAAGGCTCTAATCACCAAATTTCCACAAACAACAGACCCTGCCTCCTCCTCTCCTGGCATCCTCTGTCTGTGGCACATTATATGCTACTGACCCAGTGTCTCCCGATGCTGTTCACCTCCTGGTTCCAGCATGTGCCCGTTTTAGTGGTATTCATGGACATTTTGAAAAGAAAGGGGGCATCATGGCCTCGCTGCCCCTTTAAGGACTGCCCAGCCTCTTTGGCAAGCAAATTGGTAACGCTCAGAGTCAGGCACTCAGAACAGGCGCTCTGTCTACAGTGGAGATGCAAGCTCCCTTTTCTAAGCAGGAAGCACCAGTCGGCATGCACCTCTTCCACCCCCCCCAAATTAAAACAGGCTCTCATTCGGTCTGCACATTCAAGGCTGAAATAAACGTGTGTGCTAATTTTTTGTTCTTCTGTTTTGTTTTTTTACTTTCGACATGCAGCGATCTCTGTAGAACAACTGCTTTTATAAACACAATTACCGCATGCATACACACATCAGAAGGTTTTTCCCCTTCTCCTTTTGCTAAGCTGCAGGCAGAACAATGCTGGAACATACATTTAGCAACACCTGCTGCACCGCATTAATATGCACAGGAATGTATTGATGTTTTCCCCCTTGAACACTAAGGCTGCATTGTTCTTTACAATCCATCAGTGGCTCACTTCCCTCCCCCCTCCCCTCCCCCGCCAACAAGACCCCTTTTTCGACATGTCCTTTTTTCAAAAGCACAGACTGACGCTCACATTTTGGAATGCACTTCATTAAAATGTAGCTGCCCAATTCCAACCTGCAATGCGGAGGCAATACAAAGCAAGCGCCACGCTTCCTCCTGCATTTCTTTCAAAAGTCCCATTGTTCGGCAAGCATCTGGTCCTGATCTCAGCCTATTCGTGCCCATTGACCCCTCTTTTCATAGCGCACCCGTTCACGAATGGGCCTCACGTAAAGCCTGCTTGATGAATTAAAAAGCAGCACTAGCCATCTGTCCTCCCGGGCTGGGCTCAGACCGTGCAGCTACTCCCCCCTCTACCAGCCTCCCCAACCTCGCTATCCCCTCCGTTATACACATAACCCGAAGCTGATCAACCTCTGGGTTTGCACAGTAAACACTGACACAGCTCATCATACTTGCTGCTTTACATTTATTACGCTAGCATCCAGGGGGGAAAAAAAAATACATTAGAATGTTCTCACTTGCCTGAGTCCTTCGAAATTCAAGCACAAATACAAGATTAATCCTTCCTTTGTGAGGTCTTGTCTTAAAGTCGTGCTATGTAATGATCCTCAGCACTGCAGCAGAGGGGAATAAAAAAATGCAGGGATCAGAAGCAGGGGGAGGACAGGGCTTACTTACATCAGGGTTTCTGCCACATGACAAAAGGTTTGAGAGGGAAGAATAAGCTGGCAGGAGCAGGTGACAGTGCAAAAGGGGAAATGCAGAAGCCGGCCTTTTATATTACTGGTGACATTTCTAACACATGACAACAATTTCCATCTGTATTTAAGCTGGGAGTGTGAGAAAAAGAGCATTACATCACGACTCCTCGATCGGAGGGGCTGTGGGATATGTAGGCCAGGGGGATTAAAAAGCACCTGTGTATGCTGGAAATCTGAAATACCAGTAAACAGATTTCCAATCTCCCCCTTTTCATTTGTCTATCACTTTCACTAGACCATGCCCAGGGAAGTGGTGAAATGGTACTGTCCTCCTTCACACAGCACCAGAATGGGGGGGAAATTATTCTATCTAATCTATCTACCTCTCTCTAGCACTTTGTTTTTAACAGGCATTCTAAGACAAAATACAGAGTGTCTCTCTCTCGCTCTCTTTCTGCAGTGGTCTCAAGTGTCTGTTACTGCACTGACTTTCCTCTCTCTCTTAAATCTACAGGGAATTTCAATGGCAACACCAAGATTTTCCTCTTTTAAGCCAAGCATATGTCTGTACATTTTAAACAGTAAACATCAAGAGTAGAGACCAGAAGATATTTTGGGGAGAACGAGATCCTGTTTTGATTGCTTCAGTGCCAGCAGGTAGGTGTATGTCTGGGACTCTCAGCACTTCCCATAAAATAGTATTGCGTGGGTGAGACACAAAAATCCCAGTGGATTTCAGCTTCACAAGGAAGTCTACCTGCTAACAGTTCACAGGCTGCTTTGCAGGGCTAGCCCCTGGCCTGCGCTGGGATTGAATTTGGATTGTCCCTCACATCCGGGCCAGGCACGAATTCGGAGTACTACAGAAGCAGGGTGCGAAGTCCCTCCAAGAAGGAAGCATGGTGTACTCAAGCAATCCCACTGGGCAAACACAGCATTGCATCCATGGGCCGGCTCCATCCTACAGTGACAGGTGCTCAATCAAGGATAGACAGGCAGACTTCTGGCCACGAGAACTGCTGCAATAGGAGGGCTTTGTGGGTGCAGATTGGCAGGAGAAAATAAGCAAGGCAGGAGGATACTTGCTTCCTTCCAAAGAAAACCCCATTTTGCTGACAATTACACCCCTAGCCTACAGCAGAGCCCATGCTACACAAATTAGATGTAGCCATAAAGTCTGGTGCATACAATCGGAAAACCAGCTGCTTTAGCAAGCAAACGTTTTAAACCACATGTACGTCTGGCATCCGCTATTCACAACATAACTTGCCACAGTCCGAGACCTGCACGTCTATTACACGTGTGTGCGCACAAGTGCAAGTCAGAAGGACAGAGCGTCCCTTCATCTCACTGTTTTACTGACATACAGACAACACCAAGGCCACACCAACAACTAATGGGAGTTGCAGAAAGATGTGTATCCTGACCCAAACTTCACTTGGACTGTTACACAAGGCAGGATGGTTGAGTGCAAAATGTCACCAACTGCAAGAATGAGCCCTATCTCAACTTTAAGAAACAAACACATTAAAAGAAAAGAGACAGAGAGAAAGGTTTGATTATAAATATATTTTTCAAGTCTTTTTAGGTTTACAGGAACATAAAAAAAATTCAGAGTCCTGAACAGGCCACCAGGGCCAGTTTCCTGACCTTTTATGGGTTCCTTGTTGAAAAAAAAAATATATCTTCCCTCGAGATTCATTTCTCATATCTTTCAACCACAGCCTCACTAAATTACAACTGCCCCCAGTTAAATCTCTTGCGAGTAGCAGTAGCTCTTCTGGGAGCAAAAAAAAATCCAAAATCTGGAACTAGACTGGATTTAGAATACTAGCTATGGTACATTTAAGAGTGAAAAAAGAAATGTGGCATTTTATTCCTTCTCCCGCAACACACACAAAATGAAAACTATTGCATAAGCCAAATTAAAATGCTCTCAGCAGATCATGCTTCAATCAGGCAGCACCAAAGTGGAAACACAGTGAAAAAGTCTTTTCATAAAAAGAAACAAATGGAGCATTTTACTTTTTTTCATAAAGGCAGCTTCCCAATCATCTATGAAAAAACTCTTCCATATGATTCGGGAAAAACAGAGTCCGTAACAATATAATCGTTTATTTTTCATCTGAGGTTTGAAGACATTTTTCTCCTACAAAACCCCCCAAAACAAAACCATCCACAAAAATGGAATGAAAACCACACACACACACACACACCCCGAATGAAAACTTCTGTTTCTGTGCCATGAAACCAAGATCCAAAGTAATCAATTTCTCAGAGCTCCCGTGGTCTCCAACAAAAGCTGGAGAATGTTTTCTAAGTTTATTTGGCCCTTAGTGTTTTGATTGTTAGCCTTTAAATAGAACGTTTCATGAGCTTTATACATGATATCCTTCCTTTCGCATTTGCACGGTGTGATTATTTCTTACACAAAATGTATCGCTGAAAGAGAAAAAAAGAAAAACAAGTCGTTGAGGCTCAATTCAACAAGGTTCTGAGCACTGACTCCTACTGAAGTGTATGGATTCCACATTCATTGCGTCAGCCCCTTTATATTTGTACATTCTGTTATTTCTAAGTATTATTTTCAGCACCAAACTTAAAAAAAAAAAAATCTTTTTTATGCCTACTAACAGGGACAGGAATATGTAATGAATGTGGTGCTCTAAAGTCCAACCAAATAACTAATGAGCACCACATTTACACCAATAGTATAGTAGCTGTTTTGTCATATGCCAAAGAATTCTATACCTTTTCTTCTGCAGAAAGTCAAAGGCAAGTTATAAATCATTTCAATATGTGGAAAGGGATCTTGTCCTTATGGTAACCCCAACTTCTCACCATGAAACAAGAGCATCTTGAGATGAGATTTTACAGCTGGGTTTTAACTCACATAGCACTGCAAGTGTGAGATAGAGCATTCTTTTAGGTAGGAACAAACTTCTTTGACAGACCCCCTTAGTCTTTTCATCAGTACGTTTTGGAACCAATTCACTTACCAGGTGGGAACAGCAAATGGGGAACAAACTGTGAATTCACATAAATGTAAACTCAGCAAGATGCGGAAATAAAACACAGATGGGTGCACTTTAGATTAAGGGTTGGTGTTTTAACATCACTTTCCACTTTTCCATTCTGATAGGTGATGTAGAACAATCACCTCCTTCTTGAGACAGGACTCAAATTAAACCATGAATCACTAAGAAAAACACACAGGCAAGCAATATCGCCAAGTAAGTCTCCAGGCTAATCAAGAATCTACAGTTACTGTGCTAAGTTGCCACTTGTGGTTTGCGCCCCTTTACAATTAACATTTGGGAGCGGAAGTAGTTTCTATATGGGGAGATAGAGCTGAAAACGTTTCTTCACATTCAAAATCTTACATGTGTAGGGTCACTGTTAAAGTGTTACCTTCTGCTGTTATATTCCATCAGGCTCTGTCCAATGGGCAGCTGTCATATACATTTCATTCCATAAAGTCAACTTTGGGTCTCATCTATGTTACTGTAACATGCTCCTGCAGACAGCGCTCACAACCTTCTGCCTCTTACATCTGCTAGCAGAAGCCAAGAACATCACTACCTCTAAGAGCTGCATCCCACACTAAGCATCAGATAGCGCTAGCCACTGGAATACCTATGGAATTGCAGACTGTATTTGCATCAACACCAGATGAACGTTTGATTAATGCAGTCACAACTAATAGCAAAGGAATTCATAATGTTTTACCCACTCACTGGGAAGTGCTACCTGAAAGCCAAGGTCTCTCTCGGGAAGGAAATAATTCTTGTAAGGAGAAGTTGATTTACAGAAGAAACAAAATATAAGCATAGATGAGGTAAATGAAGATTTGAACAACAGAGCTATAGAAACTTGAAGTGCTAGGGGAAGAGAAACTGAATGGCATGTAGTAACTGAAAGATGGCTATCACCTTCAAAACATGTTGAAAGTTGTTTATCAGATCAGAGTTAAAAAGAGGTAGAGAAATCGAATAGTGTTATAATACTGAATTTACCATTTTAATGGCACTATCAATGCTCTTTAATGCTGGTAAATTACAAAATGTCTATCCAAGTAATTCTCTTGTGCAGTTAGTTATACAATATCTTATCCGCAACTTTTTCTACAAAACAGTAAGCATTTTGGGAGCAGGACAAGAGGAGGCTAATATTAGAACACACTACAGTGAAACGATTTGAAAAATATAGAAGTGAAAAAATGGGCAAAATATTAATGAACATTATCAGAACAGTATATTCCTCAAAGATCCCATTCTATTATCTTGTCTTGATTCCACCACAAGTCTCACAATATTGGCTGCTTTTCTTAAAGCCCCAGTGGCTGGCAGGAAGAGATTCTATGAGAATCTCAGCTTCTTCTTCTTTTTTTTTTTTTTTTTTTTTAAGTTTCCAGTCTCCATGCAGAAAAAAAAATCTAGTACACCCTAAAGGCTCAAACTAGCAGCCAAATAAAAAGAACCCAAAATATATTTTTTTTAAATAATCATGTTTTTTATGTCAATTTCATGATTTTGGGGGCCGACTCCTGACCTTTGGATGCTAAGGGCTGACACTACTGCATTTATATCCATCTCTTCTGTCAATCTCCAGAATTTGAAAAGACATCTAGAGGGGCAGGGCTTTGTTTGTTTTGAAGTATTTGCCCCCTGATTCTTAAATACTACCAAGAACAGGCTCCAAATGCTGCAAAGAACATCTGCATAATTTTGAGCATGTGACTATTCCACTAAGTTGTGTAAAGTTAAGTAGACGTGTAAGTTTTCACAGGATCAGAGCTCGTGTCACCCCAAAGCATGATTATGTAATTTTTTCCAACCGGTTTAGACATAATGGTATGTGAGACAGCTAAATTCTACATTTCTTTATTAGGTTGTGAAGGAAAAACTCCAGCATTTGTCTGCAAGTCATAAATTGGGAGTGAATTTATTTCTGATACATAGAGTTAAAAAAATGCAGTTAAACTTTCTTTTAAAACCTTCTGAGGTGCAGATCATAAAGAACGAAAAGCAGATCCAAATCCTATGGCCAGTGGCACTCTAGGGATCCCCTGCTGTCTTTCCCCCCTTTGCCCTGCACAGACACAGCAGGTCCATGCTGAAATATATGCACAGATACCTGCAAGACATCAGTATCCAGCCAATTATTTAATAATACACATCTCATTTTCAAGACATATTATCCCTTCTAAGAGCCATTTATTATACATTCCCACTTAAATAGTAATTTTCACAACCATCAGTGAAATAGATGTGTTCACTCTTAAATTGCTAATTAGGTGTGGTCTGGGACATTACAAAGCCCTTTAAAAAGATATCAGGGAATTCTACTGTTCCCCTTAAACAAATCTACTCTGGCAACCACCCAGGAATCTCGACTTCATAACTCAAGGCCCTAATTATTCAGGAGGACATGATATATCCAGAACATTATGAGTAATAAGAGATTTATTTCCCTTTCCATGGGGATAGAACTAGAAATATTTCCTGTAAGGTGGAGGTGGGGGAAAGGGGCTGGCTATATTCACTGACTTGGATAAAAAAAATAATTAAAAAAAAAATCAATGAATGAATTTACAAAGAGATTATTTCTAGTATGCAGTATGGCTCCAAAAAGAAAGTACCTTGGAAGCTAAAAGTTATTTCACACGAATATGTAGCTAGCTTCCTTTGCACTGAAATAAAAAGCCACTACTTTACAAGAAGGGGGATTGGAGCAGGGGATTGGACTAGATGACCTCTTGAGGTCTCTTCCAACCCTAATATTCTATGATTCTATGAAAGGGTAATATTTTGTTGATAGATTTGCCACAGTTCATTTCCAAAGACTCACCACGGTTTTGCAATTTTTTTGCTTAAGTCAATTTGAAGGGGCACTCTCAAACTCAGCATGAGTCTGCATCTATCGTACCCTTTCTATTCTGCCAAAGCACAAGTGTAGCCAAATCTGTGGCTGATAAAAACAACTTGGGCACTTCCTCTGGAAGGAAAACATTCTTATATATTTTGCATTTCATTTACAAAACTGGACTTCAGAAGTAAAATGAGAGAGCTGTTTGTGTGATTCCTGTATTCTACAACAATACTTTCAAAATAAAGAAATGGGACAGTTTTGCGTGACATCTTTAGGGTCACTAAGTAGTTGTACAAAAGAGAACTTCTGTGCTGGGGTTTTCTGCCACCTTCTGACTAAACAGCAGTATATTCATATTTCTTGGACTGGGGGACTTTTCCAGTAATTCTGTGTCTGAACAAGTTTATCATGACCCACTCAATTGTCACTAACATTCAAGCTGAGCTAAAGAAGAGCGTTAAAGAATATCTACCCTCTTTTGACTTTTCCCTTTATTCTAAATACGGACCACTCATTCCATTGGATTGTTTCATCGTGGTGAAACACAGAGCAAATTCTACTCAATACAGCTATAAACCTTCAACACCGGTTTTGTAGTTAGACTAGAGAAACCAAACATTTTGTTTGACGAAATGAAAAACCAGGACATGTCAGCCATCATGAAAGACACACTTGGGGCATCGAGACACGACACGAAAAACCTGGATGTATGTTCACTGTACCCAAATGGTTGGCTATATTACCTCTGACCCAATGTCTCCAATCAACACTGTGCTCAGATTTACCATTGCTGGGCTTCGTACCTTGCTGGGTATGTTGTGGTTCTTGTCTTCCACAGTTTAAACTGTGAAGGTGGGTAAAAACATGGGACTACCTTAGTTGACAACCAAGATGCCTTCTAAAGTAAACCACAGATCTCTCTATTTCCCATGTTTGAAGGAACAGTAGCAGCTGAGCCAGAATTTACAGACTCTCTGTGCCTTTCTGCAGATTCGCAGCCTTAAAATCTTTTAGAATTTAGAGTGCCTGTATAGTCTCTGTCTGTGTTACCCGAACAGCCACTTCAGACGCTCTACAGATGTACAAAGCAATCACGTGAAACTACAGCACCCAAAATGAAAAAGGCAACACAAAGTACACCAGGTATTAATAAAGAAAACAAAGGAAACCAGACAGGAGATCTCTTCCTGCACGTCTTACCCAGATCTTCCTTGGCAAGTGGCACGGGAGAGTCTTATGAGGCCGAACCACAAAGAGTCTGCATTTCTGCTTTGGACTGAACTGGTTTCTGATGCCTCTTGTAGTTTCAGTACCGTGTGTCCCTTTGAAATAAAAAAGCTACATCTAAACAAAAAGGCACATAGATGGAGAAATATTAGCCATCCTACAAGCTTTTATTTCCAAACCTAAAGAACCTCCAACAGTTCCATTGGTTTAAAATGTATATGGATTTAAAAGTAGAGGCCAGATGGAAAAATGTCTGAGGGCCCTCCGATTAAACAGAGACAATGGCATACACAAATAAACTAACCTATATAAATGTTGCTCATGCGGCTCAAAATTGGACATTAGCGCTTCCTATAAGTTAATATTTGCAATAATTCTCTCCCAGAAAATTTTAGTCTACAGCAGAATATTTTGGGTGCCAGCAATGCACGGTTCAGAAATATAGTGACAAGAGTATTCTGAATGGACTAGGGTTTTTTTCAGTATATCTATTGTGCAATAGTATAGAAAAACCCATTGTAATTTATACATGCTGAGTGAACATATTCAAGGACACCGAAAAAGTGCTCTGAAAACAGACTCTCCAGAGAATGCAATAGGATGAAACTGAACTTTACAGACATTGATAGGTGATAAGGATACAGTGAAAATTTTCAACTTTTTTGTAAACTGCTTTATAGCTAGGACAAATCCTGTGAAATAATTAATTACCTTTTCTGTGCTAGGGCACCTTGTTCACACCTTGCTCAAAAGAACGGGTTCATAATCATGGACACTGCAACTTTTTTTTATTACAAACAGAGCAGAATTACATGTGTACATACAATAGTAAAGGCATCAAAAGGCATTTAGATAATAAGCAATGCCGCACTTCTTGAAGGCTTTTGATAATTCACAGAACATTTGCTTATATAAACCTCTGACTTACTGCTTATGAAAGAAAATAACTTGGACTGTCAGCAATTCTGTTTATCTTAAAAAAAAAATAGCAACTAAAATAAATCAGAAAGTGCTACTCTATGAACGCTAGTATATAACAAATATGTCTACTCATATTATACAGGTCTTTTCATTTGATTCCAAGAATTAGCTGATGCACACAACTGGCATCATATAAATCATAATGAATATTCATTTTAAGAAAAATCAGCTGAATTGTCGTTAAATCCAGACTAATTAGAGCCTACAAGAGGGTTTGCTTGTATTTCTACCAGTTCATTTTTATGTGTCTTCTTTTCTGAAATACTGTGGGTTTCTCTGGTGCTAATGAATGCAAAAGGACTTCATCAGTTACCCCTAGACATTGCCAGGCAGCTGCTCTGCAAGCTCTGCCAACAGACTGCCAAGAGACTGGCCCATCTAACCTACCCGCCAATGGTGCCTAGTGTAGTGATTTGTTCTGTGATGGGAATAAATATCCATGGGGGATCAGAATGGGCCAAACTCATTTTCGCTTGTAAAATTATTTTAAATCCAGGCTTGAACCCAGGGTTTCCACCAATGAAATATGTACCACATACAAGGAAGAAATTGTAATTATTAAATAAGTACATTCAACTACCACTGAGCCCATTTACCCGAGAACTGAATGTGTCCCTCCATATCCATTTCATTATTTATCGCCTATGATGTGACATCACAATTTCTTGCTTTGTGTTATTGGCCTTCCTTTAAAACTTCAAAATGTCCTTGCACAGATGTGAGGAACTCTTGGAAGGGGGGCCCTCTTTCTCAAGTTTCCCACAAAAAATTAAGAGAGCTTGAACAAACCAGATGACTGGATGTCACATACTGCTGGTTTTCCAAGTCTCCTTAGAATTCTTCCAATGTCTTTTAAACTAGTGCTTTCCATCTCAATGTGGCACCTTCAAGGTCAACTGTAGCAAATGGAGCTGGTACTCTGGGATTCAAAACACAGGAAAAAAACCGAACTCTGGGAGGCTTGGCTGCTGCAGGGAGCATGACTAGAAGAGATGTAACAGACCTATCTAACCTTAAGTGAGCCAGCCAATTTATCCCCCCCAGTACGTGTTTATTTTGGGAAACTGACAACTACAGAACAAAGTTAAAGACTCCAGAAGGGCTTAAAAGAACCCTCCAGGAAAAATTGGCTATGCAGAGAAAGAGCCTAGGTCTAAATCTCTGCCCTAAGAAAGCCATCATACTGACCTTGGGTGTCTCTGTATCTACAGCAAAAACTTCTACAGCCTGACTTCTTTTTAAAGTCAGGGGCCAAAAGGACAAGACAAGCATTATTAAATCCAAGGGTAACAGAATGGGAACTAATGCAGAATTTACATGAACTGGGAGATAAGTGATTGCTGACCTGTGTTATTCAATTTTGCATCACGTACATTGCTTTGGCATGTTGTACTAGCTAATAACAAAAACAATAACAAGGCAGATTCAGGCTGCCAGGCCCCCTAAACGTAGATCTCACTGCCTGAATGACTCTGAAGATACAGAAGACCCCCAGGGAGTAGCAAAGGAATCAAATGAATGGGACCAGGACACAAATACCAAACAGAGCCTGTCTGGAGGTAATAACATCTTTCTTATTCTTCTTGGTCCACTGTGAAAAGGGAGCTGCTGTTACATCTCTGAGAATAAGCAGCTAGGACAAATGGCTAGTCCAGCTTGTTTATTTTAAACCAGTCCATTTTAGCATCATTTTAAGATGGAGATGACCTTGTCTGCCCAGCCTCCTGTATTTAGACATGTTGTCCTATTGTCATGTCATCGTCGAACCGACAGACTACACACACCTATTGTAACATTAAAGTAAAGTACTACTACTTGTCAATTGATATAGTGCAAATATATTCCAGATGAACCTACTTGGAAACACTAATTCAGAATGCAATGTTCTGGGCAGGTTCTCAGGTTTACTCCCAACCAGCCATGTTTTCCACAGAGTAACTCTTTATGGCTGTCCTTCCAGAAATGATATGATAATGTCAACCAATTAGCATAGCCCGATGCTACCTTTAGGGGGAGAGTGATATTTCCAGGAACAACAATAGTCTGTCAAAAATACCACAGGAGGTCAACCAACCTGAGGGCCTCTAGCCTCCTCCATACCAGGTCAGAAACCAGAAAGGATGCCCCGACCCCAGTTTGAGAACCCCTGCCCTAGGCATAGTATCACTTGCCAAAGCTAGACTATAGACCCATGTTACGTTGGGTGATTCAGGTGTCTAGCACGCTGACAGTCTCTGGTGGTTCCTGTATCCCTGCCTGACTCTGAGGCATTGACCCCTCAGGGGGTCGCAAGGTCATTACATGGGGGGTTGCGAGCTGTCAACCTCCATCCTAAACCCCGCTTGTCTCCAGCATTTATAATGGTGTTAAATATATAAAAAAGTGTTTTTAATTTATAAGGGGGGGTCGCACTCAGAGGCTTGCGATGTGAAAGGGGTCGCCAGTAAAAAAGTTTGAGACCCATTGGCCTAGGGAATGATGAGCGTGGTCTACGGTGACCAGATGTCCCGATTTTATAGGGACAGTCCCGATTTTTGGGTCTCTCTCTTATATAGGCTCCTATTACCCCCCACTCCCTGTCCCAACTTTTCACATTTGCTGTCTGGTCACCCTAGTGTGGTCATTTATCTGAGTGAGTGAAGAAAGCATCCTAGCTTGAGTATCTTAAGGTGCTGCCTTCTCAGAAGTGAAGAACCCCC